>CM065140.1:32947500-33022500 GCA_033026305.1 Cirrhinus molitorella | reverse complement strand
CTGAAGAACAGCAGACAGTTTAACTGTTCAGGACAAACAAGGGACTCATGAACAACTATCACTAAACAAAAACACAGCTGTGGGTCATTCAGGAACAACACAGTGTTAAG
Source organism: Cirrhinus molitorella (assembly GCA_033026305.1). Lineage (NCBI taxonomy): Eukaryota > Metazoa > Chordata > Actinopteri > Cypriniformes > Cyprinidae > Cirrhinus > Cirrhinus molitorella. Next base: position 33,022,390 of record CM065140.1, on the reverse strand, counting down.
AATCAAGGGGATGTAAACTTTTGAACAGGGCCATTTTTATAAACTCAACTATTGTTTTCTCTTGTGGACTATATGCAAATGTCTTTTATGTGAAATATCTTATTCAGGTCAGTACTAAATAAAAAATAACATGCATTTTGTATGATCCCTCTTATTTTGCTCAAAGAATTAACATTTTGCAGATTCTGCAAAGGGTGTGTAAACTTTTGAGCACAAGTGTACTTGTTTTAAGAGCGTATGACACACGTGTGCTCTGCAATAATGTGTTGTGTCTTCACAGGTGGCCTACAGGAGTAAAGCGGGTGTGTTTGACCAGAGAGCGCTGCTGGAGCGACCCGACATTCAACACGCCAAAGAGGCCTCGCGACTGGCCAGCCAGGTATGAGACGAGTCACTTGATCTGTCTTTGTCTTTGTTCACTGATGTGTGTTACAGTCATTCCCTCCTCACTGCTCTCCGTTTGTCTGTGTTTCTGCAGGTCAACTACAAGCAGAAGTTTGAGAAGGATCTGAAAGGACAGAAACCACAGTACAACCCCAGCGAATGCCTGAGCTTCAGACACACACAGGCCGCCTCTGCCCTGGCCAGTCAGGTGACGCAGCTCACACACACACACACACACACACACACACACACACACACATGCATGCATGCATGCATGAGCATGCAAACACACACACACACACACACACACACACACACACATATGCATGCATGAGCATGCAAACACACACACACACACACACACACACACACACACACACATGCATGCATGCATAAGCATGCAAACACACACACACACACACACACACACACACACACACATGCATGCATGAGCATGCAAACACACACACACACACACACACACACACACACACACACTTGTGAACTGTTTACAGTAGTTGAAGCAGTTTGTTTACTAGAAACATTTAAACAAAAACAGAATCTTTAAAAAAGACAAGAAATCAATCCATATAATGCCACTCAAAAGTTTGGGATCAGTAAGATTTTTAATGCTTTTTTAAAGAAGACTTTTCTCCTCATCAAGGCTGCATTTATTTAATTACAAATACAGAAAAAATGGTAATATTGTGAAATGTCAGTGCAATTTAAAATAGATTTTTAAAATACTAACATTTTAAAATACTTAGAGTATAATTCATTTCTGTGATGCAAAGCTGAATTTCCAGCATCATTACTCCAGTCTTCAGTGTCACATGATCCTTCAGAAATCACTCTAATATACTGATTTATTATCAGCGCTGGAAACAGTTGCACTGCTTAATATTTTTTTTGGAACCTGTGATACTTTTTTCAGGATTCTTTGATCAATAAAATGTTAAAAAGAACAGCATTCATTTAAAATAAAAAAACTTTTGTAACAATAAACACCTCGTTCAAAGTTTGGGGTCAGTTCATTTTTCTTTCCTTCGTTCTTTGAAAGAAATTAATACTTCGATTCAGCAACGATGTGTTAAATTGATAAAAAATGATGGTAAAGACTTCAATTGTTAGAAGAGATTTCCATTTTTAACAAATGCTGTTCTTTTGAACTTTTTATTCAAAGAATCCTGAAAAAAGCATCACAGGTTATAGATATTAAAGTATTGCAATTTAAAAAAATGAATTGCAGTAATATTTAATAATATATTTTTTTCTGTATTTTTGATCACATAAATAGGACTCTGATGAGCATAAGAGACATATTTAAAAAAAAATAAATAAACCTTACTGATCCAAAACTTTTAAGTGGCAGTATACATTTAAGAATCAAAGTATTCCTCCCAGAAATTAAAAAGATAACAGTTGAGGAGATCAAATAAAATCTGATTCGTTCTAATGACAGAAATGTTAAGGTCGTTCACACCGTGAATGATAACTGTAACAATTACTATTACAGTAATCACTCTTACTGAAAAAAAAAACGTTTTTTTCCAGCTGATGAACAATAACAGACATAATTTAAAGATCTCAAGCATTGCAAAATGCAGATCACTTATAATAAACAGAACATTGTTATGCATTGGATTTAAAAAGTGCATTAATGACTCTGAGTTTGCTCCTGTGGTTATCAGGGTTCCCACGGATCATGGAATTTCTGGAATATCATGGAATTTTATTGAAAGTCAGGGAATTGGACATTTATTTTGTCCAAGTCATGGAATATCAGGGATTTTTGGTTGTTGCTTTAAATTTTTGTTTCCAAAATGTAATTTTTATACAGCATATTTTGTATTATTGTGTTGTTTCACGCATTTTGCCTTTTGTTATTGTTATGAAAGCCTAAAAATTAATTTTAAATAAATTAATTTCTGTGGAAATAGTACAGAATGTCAAAGTGCATTTAACGGGTAAAAGACAAACAAACAAAAAAGCAGTGTATAAGTGTGTTTTGCACTGAAAAACATCTGTGAACAAGTAAATAAAGCTTGCAAATTGATTGATCTGTTCATTATAGGTCATGATAATTCATCTTTTTAGTCACTGAAAGTCAGGAAAAGTCAGGGAATTTCACGTTTGGCTTAGAGTGGGAACCCTGGGTTATGGTTATAGTTCTAGTTCTGAATGTAATCAGGCTTTCGTTGTCAGATACTAACCCTGAGACAAACACCTCTGTGACTGAAATCAACAGTCGTTTCTTGAGTTTAAATACATTTAGATTAAAGATCATCCTCACACCTTCTGGCAGAGTAGTCAACAACACATTAAATGTAAGCCCTCACACACACACACACACACACACACACACACTCTGTATCTCTGAATGGCTGTCCAGGATGATCTATTCTCTCCATTGAGCTCATGTTGTGTTTTACGCCTCTAAAGATGTGTCTGATTCCTGCCAGACTGCTCTGGTGTCCATGGAAACACTTTCACAGCCGTTTGAGGAGATTTTCCCATGTTGAGTCATTCTGGTGTATCAGGATGAAGTGTGTTCATCACTCTTACTGTGTGTGTGTGTGTGTGTGTGTGTGTGTGTGTGTGTGTGTCGCAGGTGAAGTACAGTCAGAAGAAGCCGCAGGCCGTCACTGATCTACCAAACCTGCTTCATCTGGGTCACACGCTCCACGCCAGCAAACTACAGAGCAACGTACGAACTCCGATTCGCTCGTCTGAGGATGCCGCCATTCATTTGTGCCAAGATTCATTATGAAGCAGCATAGGTTCACAGTATTACTAAAGTACACACTAAAACCGAATGCTTAGACCAAAGCCTCAATACCTAAACTTCTTGTAGCACACCTTAAACACAGTGTAACCAGAGCTTAAACACATTGGCAACTAGGGCTGTGCAATTAACCGCAATCGCAAAAAATCGCGATTTAAGCACATGCAATTTCTAAATCGCATAAGGCTGCAATTTTATCTATTAATTTATTTCTATGTTTATTAAGAATACATTCTAGTGCACTTTTTAAGATGTTAACCAATCAGAGCTCACTCCGTGCAGAAATGGTGGACACGCTGTTTTTTCTTGCAAAATCCTTTAAGAGAGCAATCTGTTTTTTGGTTTTGATTTGTTCGTTTTTATTTATTGTAGTGCTGTCAAACGATTAATCGCATCCAAAATAAAAGTTCATGTTTACATACTATATATTTGTTTGCTATGTATATTTAGTCTGTATATATAAATACACACACATGCATGTATAGATTAATGAAAAATATTTTAGATTTATATCTAAATTATTTATATTTATTCAGAATCTAAATTGTATACAGGTATAAATATATATACATATAAATATTTTTTTTTAATATATACATGTATGTGTGTTTGTATTTAAATGTACATAATAAATATACAAAGTAAACACACATATAAAATGTAAACATAAACTTTTATTTTGGATGCGATTAATTGTTTGACAGCCCTAATTTATTGTTATGACTGGAGTTGAGGTTAGTTAATCTTAATTTATTTCATGTCTGTTTTTAAGACAATTTATTACAGTTTTGTTCATCAAGCAGTTAGTCCTACTGTACAGTGTGTTATTTCATTGTGAAGTGTGTGCACTGAAAAAAAGTTTTGAGGTTTATTTATTATGACTGGAATTTAGTTTAGTTAATCTTCATTTATTTTATATTGTCTGTTTTAAAGACAATTTTACTACAGTTTTGTTTATTAAACTATTAATACTATGTTATTTCATTGTGAAATGTTTTTTTATGCACTTCTTGTGCACTGAATACAGTTAGAATGTTTGAAAAGGCAAAAACAATTGCCAAAATCGCAAATATTTTGCCATTTTGACAACTTTGGAAGAGGCATGCGGAGACATTTTTAGAAAGGAGTGTTATGTTTTGATTGCAGTGCTTCATTTTGGCATAGATGTGAGTTGTTCATCTCCAAGTGCTATGTCTGCATGACTTGTGTGTAGTTTTGACGTAATGAGCCAAATTCTGCAAAAAGTGTGTAAGCACTAGGCAAAAACGGTAAAGGAGAGCTCTGATTGGCTGAACTGTCTGTCCATCAGGTGGAGTACAGGAAGAAGTATGAGGAGTCTAAGGGACAGTACCACCTCGCTCTGGACACAGCTGAACAGCGCCACCATAAGGACAACGCTGTGCTGCACAGTCAGGTCAGTGTTCATAATATCACTCAGATTCAGTATTTTTATGTTTATCTTAGTTTTAGTTAGTGTTTTACTTATTTTGTTGTCTTTTTTTTATTCATTTTTATTGAGTAATTTTGACGTGATGTCATCAGTTATTTTATTGAATAGTTGAATTGAATTCAGGGTTCCCAGGGGTCATGGGATTTCTGGAATATCATGGAATTCTAAAAGGTTTATTCCAGGGAATTTTTGTCTAAGTCATGGAAGATCATGGATTTTTGTTTGTTGCTTTAAATTTTAGTTTCCATTAGTGCTGCAGGATTAATCGTATATTATATGACAGGAAATTGTTGCGATTATATTAAATAAATAAGTGTGGACTTGAGAACAGTTTGCCGTTTTTCCACTAAAAAAAGTAAACAAAAAGATTTATTGGTTTGAGTTTGAATTACAATTTTATATCCAGTGTTTTTTTTTTTGTTTTGTTTTTTTTTTCAAGAGTTTATAGAGAGTATTTTACATCCTGCATAAATGTCCCTGTTTGTTTGGACAAAATGTTTAATATATCTTATTTTTGTTTGAATGTGTATGTTTTATTTATTGTTTTATTTAATTTAGCTGAGTTTTTTACATTAACCCTTAAATGCATGAATGTTTGGCCAGTCATTATTACATATATCCAGCACAGATGGACCTCTAACTTCTGCAATAGCAAAAAACTCTATTAATATTTTAAGAACAATTATAGAAGCATAAAATAACGTATATTTATGCCTGCGATAGTGAAACATCAAACTTCACCTCATTATTGTCAATTAAACAGTGCCTCCTGGAGGAATAAAGGTCAATTGCATGTATTTAATCATCAGATATTTACATATTTTTGCACACAAAAAATAAACTTGCCCTATTACACACCTCAAGCGACCCTATAGACTTTTTACAAAAAAAAAAAAAAATTCAGAAATCAGACCTTCTTATATTGTTTATAATGAATAAATTGAGGAATACTAAGAAAGTTGATGTCAAACTTGAAAAATGTTTCAGCATTATTACTAACCTGTGTGTGCATTTTCCTTAAAAACCCATCTAGCTATATTGACCCCAGTAATCGCAATATGAGCATTTTCTCAAATTGTGCAGCCCTGGTTTCCATTTACCAAAATGTAATTTTCTATACCGTATTCCTTTTTTTATCGTGTTGTTTCACGTTTCGCCTGCTGTTATGGTTAGGCTTATTTTTCAATGCCATTTTATTCTTCTCCCACTTGTCAGCTGGCGATCACTTAAAGGGTAAGTTCACCCAAAAATGAAAATTATGTCATTAATTACTCACACTCATGTTGTTCCAACCCCAAAAGATCTTCTTTCATCTTCAGAACACAATTTAAGACATTTTTGATAAAATCCAAGCGCTCTCTGACCCTCCTACAGACAGCAAGGGTCCTACTTTGTTCAAGGCCCAGAACAGTACCAAGATGATCGATAAAGTGGTTCAGATGTAATTTTATGAAGCTACGAGAATACTTTTTTGCACAAAGACACAAAAATAATGACACATTTTCATCTGTACTGCATACTTGTGGATGCATGTTCACAAGAACACCACAGAGACGGAAAATGTGGAATAAAGTCATTATTTTTGTTGTCTTTGTGCAAAAAAGTATTCTCGTAGTTTCATAAAATTACAGTTGAACACTGATGTCTCACGGACTACTTTTTTCAATCATCGTGAACGTTGCAGGACCCTTGCTGTCTATGGAGGGTCAGAGAGCATTCAGATTTCATAAAAATATCTTAAATTGTGTTCTGAAGATGAAAGAAGGTCTTACGGGGTTGAAACGACATGAGGCTGAGTAATTAATGAAAGAATTGTCATTTTTGGGTGAACTAACCCTTTAAATCAAAAGACAAACATGCCAGGAAAATGAACATTTTAACAGCTTTGGCTACAAAATGAACACAGCAAAGACTGGGTGTGAAAAGTAGATGATAAAAAAACTAAATGTGAAGAAATAAAAACACCAAATGATGAACTTGAAAATGGAAAATAGTAGTAGGAAAGTAGTCTGTACATTGCCAAAAAAGCTTTTCTTACCTAGAATTTGTCTTGTTTTCAGCCAATATCTAAAAATTCTTAAATCAAGAAGGGTTTTCTGGACGAGTAAAAATTGAGTTTTCAGAAAAAAAAAAGATGTCAAAATGAAGTGAGTTTTTGCTTGAAACAAGCTAAATAATCTGCCAATGGGGTAAGCAAAATAATCTAGTTTTCTGCTTGAAATAAGATTATTTTGCTTGTTTCAAGCAAAAACTCACTTAATTTTGACATCTTTTTTTTTTTCTGAAAACAAGACAATAAGTTTTACTTGTCTAGAAAATCCTTCTTGATTTAAGAATTTTTAGATATTTTTGCTGGAAACAAGACAAAAAATCTAAGTAAGAAAAGCATTTTTTGCAGTGCATGTGTTTTTTTGTTTTGTTTTTTTTATTTGTCTGTGAACAGGGAAATAAAGCATGTTCTGTTTCCGTTCATTGTAGGTCATAGAAATGTAGCTTTTTAGTCAGTGAAAGTCAGGGAAAAGTTAGGGAATTTGACATTTGGCTTCGAGTGAATTGCTAATGTAACCTGTTTCAGTTTCTTTTAGTATAAGCTGAAATAGAATAAATGTAACAACAAATATATATATATATATATATAAAAAACATTTTTATTTTAGTCAAAGCAATTTATTTTTCATGAAAATCACTTGTTACGGTTTTAGTTTTAGAGAACTGTAATAACCCTGGAGTGAATGTGAAATATGATGCATGATGGGGTTGATGAGGAGCTATAATCTGTGTTTGCAGGTCAAATATAAAGAGGAATACGAGAAGAACAGAGGGAAGTCGCAGATGGAGTTTGTGGACACACAGATGTACAAAGTGTCAAAGGAAACACAGAAGATGCAGAGCGAGGTGTGTGAACTAGTAAATGTTGACCTTGTGGGGACATTTGTGAGGTCCTCATGAGGAAACAGGCTTATAAATCATACAGAATGAGTGTTTTTGAGAAGTAAAAGTATGCACAGTCTCCTGTGAGGGACAGGTTTAGGTCTAGGGCCATAGAAAATACGGTTTTACCAGAATAAAAACCATTACGCCTATGGAATGTCCCCATAAAACAAGTGTGTGTGTGTGTGTGTGTGTGTGTGTGTGATGTGGCCATATACTGACTGTGTGCATCTGCTCACAGAAGGAGTATCGTAAGGAGTATGAGAGCCAGATGAGAGGGAAGGTTCTGCTGGAGGTGGATCTGACGCCGGCGTATCTGACGGCCCGCAACGCCAGCAGCCTCATTAGTGAGGTGATGATCTCTGACATTAATGTGTGTGACACGAGGATGAGATCAGCAGCGGACATCAGAGTCACAGAAATGATCTGTAATAGTTTCACTTAGTGATTAGAACATTGATGTGCATCAGTGTTATAATGTGTGTGTGTGTGTGTGTGTGTGTGTGTGTGTGTGTGTGTGTGTGTGTGTGCGTCAAACAGAAGGAGTATCGTAAGGATCTGGAGCAGGAAGTGAAAGGGAAAGGCCTGACAGGTTTGGAGGAAACACCAGATCTGCTGCGGGTGAAAAACGCTGGACACATTCTGAGTGAGGTACACTGTCATCAAGAGTTCACAGGGCTGTCAGAATGACTGAAAAACTCAATTCAATTTGTACTTAAATGCTACTATAATGTCATACTTCTGATTTAATTATTATTCTTTTTTTTAGAAAGCCTTTAGCTTCTGAAGCCACAAGAGGGCGCATTGAGCAAAATATCACTAGTGCCTGATATCACTAATGCCTGAAAAAGTGCAGTGTTTAAAATGATGTTTATAAACTAATTATAATTAATTAAGTTGCTTAAACAACTATGAACAAAACAGCATCATGTATGTATGTATGTATGTATGAGTGCTTTTTTCATTTAAAAACATGAGATGCAGTGGGATGGGGAAAAAAACCTGCTATAAAGTCTTGAGATATGTTTTTCAAAATTGAACTTTCTGAACACGTGTGTCTCTAGTGTCTCTAGTGTGAGATGTGAGTGAAACAGTGATAGATTTCCTTCTAGAAAATGCGCAAAATAATGTGTTCTGTGTGAAAGGGTTAGTTTCAGTTTTGACATATACAAGATGTTCTATGCATTGATGTTGTGTTTTTCCACAGTATTTTTAATGAACAACGCAGCAGCACTGATTGCATCTACTGGATAGGCTAATAAAATACATTGTCATCGCATCTCGTTCGCCACTGATAAGGCTGCCTCCTAAAATTTGAATGCATTCGAATACGGGTTTTCATTTTAAATTCAACAAATATTCAAACAGGGTTCCCACGGGTCATGGAATTTCTGGAATATCATGGAATTTTAAAAGGTCTATTCCAGTCATTGAAAGTCAGGGAATTTAATATTTTTTTGGTCCAAGTCATGGAATATCAGGGATTTTTGTTTGTTGCTTTAAATTTTAGTTTTGTTTTTTTTTTTTTTAGATTTTTTTTTTCTTTCTTTTTTTTTTTTTTAACACGTTTTGCCTATTTTTAAGAAATAAAAAAAAAACTGAATGATGACTTGATTACAAGGGTGTGTGTTTAACCTCTGAAATCACACACACAAAAAAAAACATTAAATAATTTCTGTAAAAATAGTACAGAAAACGCCAGTTTCCGCCACTAAATTAAAAAAATGAAAAACGGTTATTGCGATTTCTCACAATTCTGACTTATTTTTTCACAATTGCGTGATACAAACTCGCAATTTGGAGGTTTTTTCTCAGAATTATGAGATATAAACTCGCAATTGCGAGTTATAAAGTCAGAATTGCATGATATAAACTCGCAACTGAGAGTTAAGTCAGAATTGTGTGATATAAACTTGCAATTCTGTGAACATTCTTCTCCTCAGAAATGAGTTTATATCTCACAACTCTAAGGAAAAAAGTCAGAGTTGCAAGATACAAACTCGCAATTGCAGGAAAAACGTCAGAATTGCGAGTTTTATCTTTATCTTTTTTTTTTATTTAGTGGCAGAAACAGGCTTCCATAGTTTTGTACTAAAAACGTCTGTAAACAAAGCTTGCAAATGGATGGATCCGTTCATTATAGGTCATGGAAATTCAGCTTTTTAGTCACTGAAAGTCAGGGAAAAGTCAGGGAATTTGACATTTGGCTTAGAGTGGGAACCCTGTTCAAAATTAAAGTTTTTTTTGACAGTCCATGTTTGTTTGTAGATCATACCAGTGTAGGAGGTCTACGTCTGAGTCTGCTTCAGCTTTTCAGAAGGCCACAGCGAGTGGAGCGTCCCGTCCCACTGCACACGATCAATGAACTTACGACTGAGAACGAAAACATTAATTTGTTCTGATCTAGACATACATTTTACCAAGCAAATCATTTAGCTAAAAAAACCCACTAACCTCTAATATGAAGCTAATAACTCTGTGTTTATCCACCTGTTTTAATGCACATTTTAGTAGGCCTAAATTGCATAAAATGCGCTCAACTAGGTTAAATTCTTATCCGGTAAGAAAACGTGCACAAACTACAATGGAAACACCCAATGCACATTAAAAATACATGTGACTTTATGATGGGAAATCATAACTGGACTAACCAATGAACCGATATATTTGCACAGTATCTGGAATGTTATTCTAAAATGCTTGAGCAAAGTGCTTCCAAAATGAGATAGTATTTACAGGGTTCCCACAGCTCATGGAATTTCTGGAATATCATGGAATTTCAAAAGGTCTATTCCAGTCATTGAAAGTCAGGGAATTTAATATTTTTTTGGTCCAAGTCATGGAATATCAGGGATTTTTGTTTGTTGCTTTAAATTTTAGTTTCTGTTTATCAAACTGAACTTTTCTGTACCGTTTATATTTATTTATTTATTTATTTGCCTATTTTTATGGTTAGGCTATTTTTCAGTGCCATTTTATTCCCTTCCCGCACATCAACCGGCAATCACTGAAGTCAAATGCAGTCACCAGCTTAGATAACTAAGGCAAACATGCCAGAAAAAAAAACATTTCTAGAGCTTTGTCTACAAAATGAGCACTTCAAAGACTGGCTATGAAAAGTAGATCATAGAAAAGCAAAAACTAAACTGAATGATGAACTTGATTACAAATCCTTACAAATCCCAAACCCTTACAAAAATCCTTCAGATTGTTATAAACAGAAATTAATTTCTGTAGAAATATTAAAGAAAAAGCCTGTTTCCGGCACTAAATAAAAAATAAAAAGAAGGTTATTGCGACTTATCTCACATTTCTGACTTATTTCCTCACAATAGCGTGATACAAACTCGCAATTCTGACTTTTGTTTCTCTGAATTGTGAGATATGAACTAGCAGTTGCGAAAAAAAAGTCTGAATTGTGAGATAACGAGTCGCTATTGCGAGTTATAAAGTCAGAATCGCATGATATAAACTCGCAATTGAGAGTTAAGGCAGAATTGTGTGATATGAACTCAATTATGTGAACATATCAGTATTTTTCTCCTCAGAAATGAATATATATGTTACAATTCTGAGAAAAAAAGTCAAAATTGAAGGATACAAACTTATTTTATCCTTTTTTGATTTAGTGGCAGAAACGGGCTTCCATAGTTTTGTACTAAAAACGTCTGTAAACAAGTAAATAAAGCTTGCAAATGGATGGATCCGTTCATTATAGATCATGGAAATTCAGCTTTTTAGTCACTGAAAGTCAGGGAAAAGTCAGGGAATTTGACATTTGGCTTACAGTGGGAACCCTGTTTATTGTAAACTCTGGTCCCGAGCAGCACGTACGCAACAAGACAGAACCCGATAACCTGTTATGTCTCATTTAACAGACGCTTTTATCCAAGGCGACAAGTAGGAGAGCATTTAAAACACATTGAATCAGGCGCGACGTGACGCCGTCCATGGGTTGTTGTCTTGTTATACCGTGAAAACTTTTTCGCGTGATTCGTGTCATACTGTAACAAATACTTACAGTTTGAGTTTTTCGGTGGATTGCATTTTATCCCAGACGGCCAATAGCAAAGTGAATGAACGAACGAAAATTCGCAAGAGCAACAAGAGATTTGAAGCGAAGAAATGATTCGCTTTCCGATTGGCTGAATGTTAGTTCACTCAAATATAAGTAACAAACAAATTGGATGCGCAATATAAACGTTTCATACGGATTCCGTAATCTGACAATATTTATCTATTTGAACTGGTTCTAATCTATAGCCTACAAGATATATTTCTCTGCGAGGCAACGAAGTTTCGGTTTATTTTTGACGCGCTCAAGTTCACACACATGGACCGAGACGGCAGATATAGGCTATCCTGTTTGGTTTCATTATTTTACAGTGCGCAATATTTTGTTTTTATTATGAGTGTACATAAACAATTGTAGACCCTTAACAGATTCGAACGATTCATCTATTGTCTGTATGACCAGAAATGACAAAATATTTTAAGTGCAAAGAGCCTAATATAGAGCGGCCCCCTCACACACACTTTATCTCCATCATGATGTGCTTCTGCTCCTGCAGAAGGAGTATCGTAAGGATCTGGAGCAGGAAGTGAAAGGCAAAGGCCTGACCAGTCTGGAGGAAACACCAGATTTGCTGCGGGTGAAAAACGCTGGACACATTCTGAGTGAGGTAAACACACACACACACACACACACACACACTCTACACACACACTCTACACACACACACACACACACACACACACACACACACACACACACACATGTTGTGTTTCCATGTTTTATGGGGACATTATGGGGGCGTAATGGTTTTTATACTGTAAAAGCCTTTTTTTTCTATGGCCCTACACCTAAACCTGTCCCTCACAGGAGACTGTGCATACTTTTATTTTCTCAAAAACACTCATTCTGTATGATTTATAAGCCTGTTTCCTCATGGGGACCTCACAAATGTCCCCACAAGGTCAAAATTTACTAGTTTTACTATCCTTGTGGGGACATTTGGTGATAAATACCAGGTGTGCACACACACACACACTCTACACAAAACACACACACACACACACACACACGCTTGAGCTTCATCGTGGTGTGTTTCTGCTCCTGCAGAAGGAGTATCGTAAGGATCTGGAGTGTGAGATCAGAGGGAAGGGAACCGACGTCTCAGCAGACAGTCTGGACATCCAGAGAGCGAAGAAAGCGTCTGAGATCAGCAGCGATGTGCGTGACAGATCAAACACACACTCATGCTAAAAGAGATACGGATGGACTGATCGTGTGTGTGTGTGTTTCAGGTGTCATACAGACAGGCGTCTCAGCACAGAGAGTCCTCATACGGCACAGTGACAGACACGCCTGCGCTGCTGCACGCCGCCTACCTGAGAGACATCTACAGTCAGGTCACATGACACACCTGTCCATCTGTCTGCTGCAGCTGTGAGAGCACTAGAGCTGGTGTTCACTGGGGTGTGTGTGTGTGTGTGTGTGTGTGTGTGTGTGTGCAGAAGAAGTACCGCGGTGATGTGGAGCGCCTGAAGGGCTCATGTTCTGCAGCATCAGACACACCAGAGATCCAGAGAGTGAAGAACAACCAGCGCAACATCAGTGCAGTGAGACACACACACACACACACACACACACACACACACACACACTGATCATCATATGAATCTGTACTAGACACCCGTGTGTGTGTGTGTGTGTGTGTGTGTGTGTGTGTGTGCAGCTCTTCTACACATGGGACTCACGGCTGATGAAGGGTCTGACATCAGCGATCGCTGACACTCCAGAGATCAGACTGGCCCGAGAAAACGCCAAGAACATCAGTGACGTGAGTAGCATGCGGCGTGAGTTTGATCATGCACTGCAAAAAATACTTTTCTTACTTAGATTTTTTGTCTTGTTTCCAGCCAAAATATCTAAAAATTCTTAAACCAAGAAGGAATTTCTAGACAAGCAAAAATTATTGTCTTGTTTTCAGAAAAAATAATTAAAAATTAAGTGAGTTTTTGCTCAAAACAAGCAAAATAACCTGCCAATGGGATAAGCAAAAAAAAATAAAAAATCTTATTTCAAGTAGAAAACAAGATTATTTTGCTTACCCCATTGGCAGTAAGAAAAGCATTTTTTGCAGTGTTTTCTTTCTTAGATTTTTTTTGTCTTGTTTCCAGTCAAAATATCCAAAAAAATCTTAAATCAAGAAGGATTTTCTAGTAAAAAAAATTAAAAGTAAAAATTATTGTCTTGTTTTCAGAAAAAAGAAGTCAAAATGAAGTGAGTTTCTGTTTGAAATTAAGATTATTTTGCTAGTTTTAAGCAAAAACTCTAATTTTGCATCACAGGAATAAATTATATTTTAAAATATATTAATATAGAACACCATTATTTTGAACTGTAATAATATACATATACATTTTTTTCTATATTTTTGATCAAGTAAATGCAGCCCTGTTGAACATATAAGAATTCTTTAAAAAACATTAAAACTCTTACTGATCCCAAATTTATTCTTTTCATTCATTTGCATTGACAAAATGTTTTCCGTAGTTTTAAACAAACCAAATGTATGCTGTTTTGTCCAAAAAATGTCAATATATTTGAGCTGTTTGGGTATTTTAAGTGAGAGCTGACCAATATGAGCTTGTGTGTGTGTGTGTGTGTGTGTGTGTGTGTGTGTGTGTGTGTGTGTGTGTGTGTGTGTGTGTGTGTGTCTCCCGCAGGTTCAGTACAGAGAGTCTGTGGGATCGGGAACGGCTGTGACTGACACTCCTGAGATGGAGCGTGTGCGCAGGAACCAGAACAACATCAGTGACGTGAGTCTGAGTGTGTGATTGACAGCTGTCAGTCATCTGAGCTTCAGATTCACATCTTCGTCATCCTCCTCCTCCTCCTGCAGGTCAAATATAAGAAAGCAGCTGATCCGGTCAGTGTAGGAGTGACACCAGAGCTGGAGCGGATCAAGCAGAACCAGCAGAACATCAGCACGGCAAGAACACACACACACACACACACACACACACACACATTTAATTATCTAACTAAATGGGGATATTATCCAGACTTCTATTGTTTTTATACACAAATAGTTATATCTGTATATAACCCTAACCCTCATAAAAAATTGCACAATTTCAAAAAAACTTTGTTTATTCTTATACCGTATTTTGGCTGGAAGCAAGCCAAACAAGGAAACAAGGAAAAAACTACGTAAGAAAATAATTTTTTGCAGTGTACTAATTAACAAAATTTACTTTAGATGAACTAACATTTGTGCTTTTTTTCTCATTGCTGAAGAGTGTTGAACTTTCTTTTCCTACAGTTCTACTGTACAGACGACAATTTAATTTTCCTTCAGCCTTAGCTTTATTCACTTTCATTTCATTTTGGTGTGAAAGGGCTTTTACATTTGATAAGAATCAAACTTTTTTATATTAAAAACAAACAAGCAAACCCTGCCCAGATTTAAAAAGTAACTAAGTAACGTAATTAGTGACTTTTTAGGGAGCAACGCAATATTGTAACGCACTACTTTCCGTAAAAAGTAACTAAGTAACGTAATTAGTTACTTTTTTAGGGAGCAACACAATATTGTAACGCATTGCTTTTAAAAGTAACTTTCCCCAACACTGATAGTAATAACACTAACACAGAACCTAATAGGTGGCCAGTGTAGAGACTGTAAAATTTGGGTAATGTGATCATATTTTCTTGACCTGGTTAGGTCAGCACACACACACAGTCACACTTACACACCAGGGACCTCTAGGGGCCTTCAAAATTAAAAATGACATAAATGATGTAAAATAAGTGTGTGTGTGTGTGTGTGTGTGTTTCAGGTGCAGTACCAGCGTGGTTTGGAGGAGGTCAAAGGTCACTCCTGCTCAGAGTTGGACACGCCTGAAATGAGGCGTGTGCGGAAATCTCAGGACTCTGTTTCCATGGTAGCAGGACTGTGGCGACGCCTGCGTGTGACATCACCGCATTAACGTGACCGATGAAGCACAACACGCGTGTGCTAGTAAACACTCACGAGTTTATCAGAGACCAAACCGCACCCTAACACACACCTGGAGTGTGTTTGCATGAGAGTGTGTTGCTGTGATAGTGTGTGTGTGTGTGTGTGTGTGTGTGTGTGTGTGTGTGTGTGTGTGTGTGTGTGTGTGATTGTAATAGTGTGTGTGACGTTCTGTCTCTCTCTCTCTCTAAGGCTAAGTATCATGAGGAGTTTGAGCGTTCGCGGGGTCGAGGCGCCACACACACCCTCGATGAGCAGCACATGGCACGTCTCCACGGAGACCAGCTGATGGGCGCCGGCGACGGTTACCATGGCATCCAGCCTCAGGTGGTTGAGATGGACCGCAGATCAGCTGGAGCCGCTGGTCAGTCCATCACAAAAACACAAAAAATGACATATTTCACATTAAAATGATTCTGACTTTATTGAACTTGTGAAGTTTTAGACATTGTGTACAGCAGGAGGCTGTTTGATGTTCCTGCATTGGCACACAGACACATTTCATTATCGCTAATGATTTGATATTGAGTTGATTGGTTGTTGCAGTATGACGAGAAGGTTGTGTCATATCAATATTCATCATTTGATCATTGTCTTCATCTCTGAACATGTTTTGTAGCTGAAGTTTTGCACCTCAGAAGTTTGGGTTTGCAAGATTTTTTCAGTGATTTTGAAAAACGAAGGCTGCATATATTTGATTAAAAATACAGTAAAATCATGAAATATTATTACAGTTTAAAACAGATGTTTTCTATGTGAATATCTGTTTAAATGTAATTGATGCAAATCTGAATTTCCAGCATCATTACTCGTCTTCAGTGTCACATGATCCTTCAGAAATCATTCTAATATACTGATTTGCTGCTCAACAAACATTTCTGATTATTATCAATGCTGAAAACAGTTGAGCTGCACAATATTTTTGTGGAAACTGTCTTGCATTATATTTTTTAGGATTCACAGATGAATCGAAAGTTCAAAAGAACAGCATTTATTTGAAATAGAAATCTTTTGTCACATTATAAATGTTCTTACACTGCAAAAAATGCTTTTGTTACTTAGATTGTTTGTCTTGTTTCAAGCCAAAATATCTAAAAATTCTTAAATCAAGAAGGATTTTCTAGACAAGTAAAAATTATTGTCAAAATTAAGTGAGTTTTTGCTTAAAACAAGCAAATTAATCTCCCAATGGGGTAAGCAAAATTATCTAGTTTTCTGCTTGAAATAAGATTATTTTGCTTACCCCATTGGCAGATTATTTTGCTTGTTTTAAGCAAAAACTCACTTAATTATGACTTATTTTTTCTGAAAACAAGACAATCATTTGTACTTGTCTAGAAAATCCTTCTTGATTTAAGAATTCTCAGATATTTCGCTGGAAACAAGACAAAAAAGTCTAAGTAAGAAAAGCATTTTTTGCAGTGTACTAATAAACAAAACTTATTTTAACTAACATTTGTGTTTTTTTTTCTCATTTCTGAAGAGTGTTTCTTTCTTTTCCTACAGTTCTACTGTACAGACGTCAATTTAATTTTCCTTCAGCCTTAGCCTTATTCACTTCACTTCATTTTGGTGTGAAAGGGCTTTTACATTTGCTAAGAATCAAACTTTTTATATTAAAAACAAACAAGCAAGCCCTGCCCAGATTTAAAAAGTAACGCTAAAGTAACGCATTACTTTCCATAAAAAGTAACTAAGTAACGTAATTAGTGACTTTTTTAGGGAGGAACGCAATATTGTAACACATTACTTTTAATAGTAACTTTCCCCAACGCTAAGTTTATGCAGCTGGCCCCTGTCTGTGAAAGCAGGTTTTAATTTCTTAAATAAAAAAATCTTGCTGTCTCCAAACTTCTGAACATTAGTCACATGCCACATGATAATCCTGACGCAGTTGATTGATTGACCTTTGCCCCTTGACCTGTGTGTTGTGCTGAAGAGCTGAAGGTCTGGAGGACTGATCCAGGATCCATCTTTGATTTTGATCCGGTGGAGGACAATATTCAGTCTAAAAGCCTGCGCAGGATGACGGGTATCGCAGACGCACCACAGCCACAGTACACTGACCTCCAGCTGCCGGTTATGTGTGTGTAACACGTCTGTGTGTGTGTGTGTGTGTGTGTGTGTGTGTGTTAGAGCGTGTCAGCCGCGTTCCCCAGCAGCCGTCTGCGCAGTCGGTGGCGTCTGCGGCGCAGTCGGTGTGCAGTTCTCTGGGCTCAGATCTCTGGGCCGATCGCAGCTTGTCCGTCTGCAGCAGCGCGTCTGCACTGCAGGAGCGATCCTCTTCAGGCAAGATCACCGAAATAACCACACGCGTGTCTGTGTGCGCTTGACTCCAGTGTCACCCGTCAGCCTGCCGAAGATCAGATTCACTCTCACAAACGTTAAAGTCTGTTTTCATTTGCAGTAAATCACGGTTTCCTTCAGCAGGCGTGTGAGAGCAGACAAAGCACTAGAGCTGGACTCGCAGGCGTCTGCGGTGTTTGACTGCGTGTTTGTGATGTTGTTCATCATGCAGGTGTGTACCAGCATCACTCCCATCATCCTCAGCAGTACCAGCAGGGATACGCACACATGCAGGCCGTCCGCAGCGTTCAGTCTCCTCCACACTCAGCCTCCATGGTGAGAGAAAACACTTCATCACTGCTTTATAACACACACACAGGTGTCTGAACTCACATTTGTGACCCTGGACCACAAAACCAGTCATAAGTGTCAGTTTTTCCAAAATTGAGATTTATACATCATCTGAAAGTTGAATACATAAGCTTTCCATTGATGTATGGTTTGTTAGCAGTGTTCATTTTGACAGCAAATTTTGATAAAGTCTTTTGACATTTAGTTTTAGTCATATTGTTTTTAGTTTTAATCTAATTTTATTCGACTAAATATCGTAAGATTGTAGTCGGCTAAATCTACAGTATATGTGAACATATCAGTATTTTTTCTCCTCAGGAATGAGTCTATATCTCACAATTCTGAGAAAAAAAGTCAGAATTGCAAGATACAAACTCGCAATTGCAAGAAAAAAGTCAGAATTGTGAATTGTTTTATCTTTACCTTTTTTTATTTAGTGGCAGAAACTGGCTTCCAGAGTTTTGTACTAAAAACATCTGTGAACAAGTAAATAAAGCTTGCAAATGGATGGATCTGTTCATTATAGGTCATGGAAATTCAGCTTTTTAGTCACAGAAAGTCAGGGAATTTGACATTTAGCTGGTTAGGTTATTCAGACTTTTTTCCCAGAATTGTGAGATATAAACTTCAGAATTGGGAGATAAAAAAGTCTCAGTTGTGAGTTATAAAGTCATAATTGCGAAATATAAACTCGCATTTGTGAGATAAAAAGTCACAATTGTGAGTAATGAAGTCAGAATTGCATGATATAAATTTGCAATTAAGAGTTAAGTCAGAATTGCGTGATATAAACCTGCAATATCAGTATTTTTTCTCCTCAGAAATGAGTTTATATCTCACAAAAAAGGTCAGAATTGCAAGATACAAACTCGCAATTGCAAGAAAAAAAGTCAAATTGTGAATTGTTTTATCTTTATCTTTTTTTATTTAGTGGCAGAAACTGGCTTCCATAGTTTTGTACTAAAAAGTAAATAAAGCTTGCAAATGGATGGATCTGTTCATTATAGGTCATGGAAATTCAGCTTTTTAGTCACTGAAAGTCAGGGAATTTGACATTTGGCTTCGAGTGGGAACCCTGGTTAGGTTATTCTGACTTTTTTCCCAGAATTCTGAGATATAAACTTCAGAATTGGGAGATAAAAAAGTCTCATTTGCGAGTTATAATGTCATAATTGAGAGATATAAACTCGTATTTGTGAGATAAAAAGTCACAATTGTGAGTTATGAAGTCAGAATTGCATGATATAAATTCGCATTTGAGAGTCAAGTCAGAATTGTGAGATATAAACTTGCAATTCTGTGAATATATCAGTATTTTTTCTCCTCAGGAATGAGTTTATATCTCACAGTTCTGAGAAAAAAAGTCAGAATTGCAAGAAAAAGGTCAGAATTGTGAATTGTTTTATCTTTATCTTTTTTTAATTTAGTTACAGAAATGAGCTTCCATGGTTTTGTACTAAACATCTGTGAACAAGTAAATAAAGCTTGCAAATGGATGGATCTGTTCATTATAGTTCATGGAAATTCAACTTTTTAATCACTGAAAGTCAATTTGACATTTGGCTTTGAGTGGGAACCGTTATTCAGATCAGTTGTGTTGTTTGTGACAGTAATTAACTGATATTTTGTTGTAGTTTTCAACTCTTGGGATGTAAATGGTACGCAGGTGTGTGTCTGTGTGTGATTGTTGTTGTTGTGTCCAGCAGAGGGTGTATCGGGCGCTGTACGATTACGCCGCTCAGGATCACGACGAGGTTTCCTTCCGAGACGGAGACGTGATCGTTAACGCTCAGCCCATCGACGAGGGATGGATGTTCGGCACCGTCCAGCGCACCGGGAAATCCGGCATGCTCCCCGCCAACTACGTGGAGTGTTTGAACTGAGATCAGACGCACGAGAGATTCATCAAACACACATTAACACAATATTCACCTCCAGCGTCTGTCTGCTTACGCTTGAAGAACGAGAGACATGTTCACAGGTTTTGGCCGGAGGAAGTGATGTCAAAACCCAATCAAAGCTGATTATTCATTTGCAAAAACACTCTGCAAAAAATGCTATTCTGGCTTAGATTTTTTGTCGTTTCCAGCTGAAATATCTAAAATTTCTTAAAAAGAATTATTTTCTAGACAAGTACACATTAATGTCTTGTTTTCAGAAAAAAGAAGTCAAAATTAAGTGAGTTTTTGCTTGAAACAAGCAAAATAATCTGCCAATGGGGTAAGAAAAATAATCTTATTTCAAGTAGAAGACTAGATTATTTTTCTTACCCCATTGGCAGATTATTTTGCTTGTTTCAAGCAAAAACTCACTTAATTTTGACTTCTTTTTTCTGAAAACAAGACATTAACGTGTACTTGTCTAGAAAATCCTTGTTGATTTAAGATTTTTTAGAAGCAAGACAAAAAAAATTAGCTAGAAAAGCATTTCTTGCAGTGCATTTTTCAAAAATCACATTTTTTCATTGTGCATTACAATTAATCTCAAACTGCAGTTGGGTTATTTTGATATAAAGTAAAAATAACTAAAAAAGACAGCTAACTAACACAATAAAAAACATTATAACAATAAAAAAACATGATTTCTGAAAATTAAAAAAATCTGTTTTTGCAAATAAACTCTATATGGAAGTTTATTTCTGCCACAGAATAAATATGTAAGTTCAGTCTGACTTTTTTTCTTGCAACTGAACATTTTTCAACATATTTGTTCATATTGCGAGGTATAAACTTGCAGTTCTCAGACAAATATATCTTCAGATCTGCAGTTCTGAAATTTTCTAAGAATTGTAAGGAAATAAGTTTAAATTGTGAGATAAAAATAAAATTTTATTCTGTGGCAGAAACCATATATTTTGGACATGAGCACATACACTAGCAGTCAAAAGTTTGGACACATCCGCTCATTTAATGTTTTTTAAAGAAGTTTCTTCTGCTCATCAAGGCTGTTTTTACTTGATTAAAAATACAGAAATAAAATTTAATATTGTGAAATATTATTACAATGTAAATCAATGTTTTTCTATATTAATATACATATTATATCTGTAATTAAAGTTGAATTTCCAGCATCATTGCTCCAGTCTTCAGTGTCACATGATCCTTCAGAAATCATTCTAATATGCTGATTTATTGTCAGTTTTTCAGGATTTTTTGATCAATAAAAGGTTAAAAAGAACAGCATTCATTTAAAATAGAAAGGTTTTCCAATAATATACACTACTGTTCAAAAGTTTGTAGTCTTTTTTTTAATAAATTAATACTTTTATTCACCAAGGATGTGTCCAATTAATAAAAAGTGATAACGTACATTTACATTGTTAGAAAAGATTTCTATTTTGAATAAATGCTGTTCTTTTTAACTTGTTATTCATCAAAGAATCCTGAAAAAACAATCAGGTTGCAAAAAAAATATTTGATAACTCTAATAATAAATCAGCATATCAGAATGATTTCTGAAGGATCATGTGACACTTAAGACTGGAGTAACAGCTGATGAAAATTCAGCTTTGCATCACAGGAATAAATTATATTGTAAAGTATATTAAAATAAAAAACAGTATTTTATATTGTAATAACATTTTGCAACATTACTGTTTTTTTCTGTATTTTTAATCAAATAAATGCAGCCTTGATGAGCAGAAGAGCCTTCTTTAAAAAACATTAAATGAGAGGATGTGTCCAAACTTCTGACTGCTAGTGTACATCAGATGAATGGAGGTTAATAATAATCAGTTTAGAGGTTAGTTTCATCATCTTTCTTTAACTTTCATTTTTAATTGTTGCCAAGCAAAGCGGTTCTTGTCCAGTCGTTCACACTAATGCTGTTTTATTTTGATGACTATAATATGAGGCATTTATGTTCATCAGTGTTTATTCCAGCACACATCACTAAGGAGACTCCAGTCCCACTGACTAGTGAAGAAATAAACTAGTAGGGATGTTAATTCAGGTTGCACTGGAAAAAAAATGCATTTCTTACTTAGATTTTTGGTCTTGCTTCCAGCCAAAATATCTAAAACATCTTAATTCAAGAAGGATTTTCTAGACAAGTAACAATGATTGTCTTGTTTTCAGAATTAAGTGAGTTTTGGCTTAGAACAAGCAAAATAATCTTATTTCAAACAGAAAACTAGGTTATTTTGCTTTCCCCATTGGGAGATTATTTTGCTTGTTTTGAGCAAAAACACACTTCATTTTGACTTTTTTCTGAAAACAAGATTTTTTTTTACTTTCCTAGAAAATCCTCCTTTAATTCAGAATTTTAAGAACAAGACTAAAAAACTAAGTAAGAAAAGCATTTTTTTCCCTGTGTGAACGGACAGGGGTTTGTTTACTAACCAGAAACCATTAGTTTGTGGAGGTTGAGCAAATTCATGTTTAATGAGAAGAACAGTTCAGTTCAGTTCTGCACAAAAGCCATTTGACGTAGAAAACAATCATCTACAGTTTGTAGAAACCACTCATTTTCTAATGTTTGTTGGTCTTTAATGTTTTGAGGAGGAATAAGAGTTAAACAGTTCACTGCAGTGCTTCATCACATGTGCTTTTAGCTCTACACTGCAAAAAATGCTTTTCTAGCTTAGATTTCCAGCCAAAATATCTAAAAGTTCTTAAATCAAGAATTATTTTCTAGACAAGTACACATTAATGTCTTGTTTTCAGAAAAAAGAAGTTCAAAGAAAGTGAGTTTTTCCTTAAAACAAGCAAAATAATCTGCCAATGGGGTGAGCAAAATAATCTTATTTCAAGCTGAAAGATAGATTATTTTTCTTACCCCATTGGTAGATAATTTTGCTCGTTTTAAGCAAAAACTCCCTTAATTTTAACTTATTTTTTCTAAAAACAAGACAATTATTTTTGCTTGTCTAGAAAATCTTCTTGATTTAAGAACTTTTAGATATTTTGGCTGGAAACAAGACAAAAAATCTAAGTAAGAAAAGCATTTTTGCAGTGTTTAGCTCTACACTGCAAAAAATGCTTTTCTAGCTTAGATTTCCAGCCGAAATATCTAACAATTCTTAAATCAAGAATTATTTTCTAGACAAGTACACGTTAATGTCTTGTTTTCAGAAAAAAGAAGTTCAAATTAAGAGAGTTTTTGCTTGAAACGAGCAAAATTATCTGCCAATGGGGTAAGAAAAATAATCTAGCTTTCTGCTTGAAATAAGATTATTTTTCTTACCCCATTGGAAGATTATTTTGCTTGTTTCAAGCAAAAACTCACTTAATTTAGACTTCTTTTTTCTGAAAACAAGACAAACATTTTTACTTGTCTAGAAAATCCTCCTTGATTTAAGAATTTGTAGATATTTTGTCTAGAATCCTAGCTAGAAACGCATTTTTTGCATGTAACTAGTCACCAGTTTGGTTTATTTTACTTCATCACACTGCAAAAAAATGCTTTTCTTACTTAGATTTTGTCTTGTTTCCAGCCAAAATATCTACAAATTCTTAGATCAAGAAGGATTTTCTAGACAAGTAAAAATTGTCTTGTTTTCAGAAAAAAGTCAAAATTAAGTAAGTTTTTGCTTAGAAAAAGCAAAATAATCGTATAAATAATCTTATTTCAAGCTGAAAACAATATTATTTTGCTTGTTTCAAGCAAAAACGCACTTAATTTAGACTTCTTTGTTCTGAAAACAAGACAATAAGTTTTACTTGTCTAGAAAATCCTTCTTGATTTAAGAATTTGTAGATATTTTGTCTAGAATCTTAGCTAGAAAAGCATTTTTTGCATGTAACTAGTCACCAGTTTGGTTTATTTACTTCATCACACTGCAAAAAAATGCTTTTCTTACTTAGATTTTTTGTCTTGTTTCCAGCCAAAATATCTACAAATTCTAAGTAAAAATTATTGAAAAAAGAAGTCAAAATTAAGTGAGTTTTTCCTTAAAACAAGCAAAATAATCGTATAAATAATCTTATTTCAAGCCGAAAACAATATTATTTTGCTTGTTTCAAGCAAAAACGCACTTAATTTAGACTTCTTTGTTCTGAAAACAAGACAATAAGTTTTACTTGTCTAGAAAATCCTTCTTGATTTAAGAATTTGTAGATATTTTGTCTAGAATCTTAGCTAGAAAAGCATTTTTTGCATGTAACTAGTCACCAGTTTGGTTTATTTACTTCATCACACTGCAAAAAAATGCTTTTCTTACTTAGATTTTTTGTCTTGTTTCCAGCCAAAATATCTACAAATTCTAAGTAAAAATTATTGAAAAAAGAAGTCAAAATTAAGTGAGTTTTTCCTTAAAACAAGCAAAATAATCGTATAAATAATCTTATTTCAAGCCGAAAACAATATTATTTAGCTTGTTTCAAGCAAAAACTCACTTAATTTTGACTTCTTTGTTCTGAAAACAAGACAATCATTTTTACTTGTCTAGAAAATTCTTCTCGATTTAAGAATTTGTAGATATTTTGTCTAGAAACAAGACAAAAAAAATCTAAGTAAGACAAACATTTTTTGCATGTAACTAGTCACCAGTTTGGTTTATTTACTTCATCACACTGCAAAAAAATGCTTTTCTTACTTAGATTTTGTCTTGTTTCCAGCCAAAATATCTACAAATTCTTAGATCAAGAAGGATTTTCTAGACAAGTAAAAATTGTCTTGTTTTCAGAAAAAAAAGTCAAAATTAAGTAAGTTTTTGCTTAGAAAAAGCAAAATTATCGTATAAATAATCTTATTTCAAGCCGAAAACAATATTATTTTGCTTGTTTCAAGCAAAAACTCACTTAATTTAGACTTCTTTGTTCTGAAAACAAGACAATCATTTTTACTTGTCTAGAAAATTCTTCTCGATTTAAGAATTTTTAGATATTTTGGCTGGAAACAAGACAAAAAAAATCTAAGTAAGACAAACATTTTTTGCATGTAACTAGTCATCAGTTTGGTTTATTTACTTCAGTAACACACTGATCTGTCTGATCAACGTGAGCAGAGTCTGATGTCATTAAGATAAAGAGTCTCAGTGTTTGTGAGCTCAGTCAGTCGTCTGTTATTCATCTGAATGAGCTGAGATCAGTCTCTCACTGACAGTCACAGCTGTACATAAGATGTGTCAGGTCTTCATTTGGTCTGATTGCACTGATTCCTATGGTCTGGAACTCAATGACCGTTTCTACAGCGCTTTCTCAGTTCAGAGTTCAGTCAGATATAAAGACGAGTAAAGTATGTGATAAATGCATGACACTAGATGAATTATAAGCTCAATATCAGCAGGTTTGGAGTGGAACAGAGCAGAATGTGTTTGGAGGATGATGGGATTGAAAGTTTGATATGTTTGAAGTGTTTTATTTACTTTATATATTATAAATCCTCTCATTTATTGTCGCTTTGATCTATTTACTCGCGTCACAGTCTTCAGTTAACTTTATTTAACTTGTAGTGTTTCACAGATATTGTAATGATAAATTAATAAAACGCTTTGTTCAGCGTCTCGCCTGATTACTGATGTCTGTCTGTGAGGCTCATCTTCAATCTCCACTGGAAAAATGCTTTTCTAGCTTAGATTTCCAGCCGAAATATCTAAAAATTAGGGTTAGATTTTTAAGAAGGATTTTTTAGACAAGAAAAAATAGTCGTTTTCAGAAAAAATAAGTTAAAATTAAGTGAGTTTTTGCTCAAAACAAGCAAAATAATCTGCCAATGGGGTAAAAAAAATAATCTAGTTTTCTGTTTGAAATAATATTTTTTTGCTTAATTTTGAAATAAGATTAAGTTTTGCTTAAAACTTAATTTTGACTTATTTCTGAAAACAAGACCATTTTTACTTGTCTAGAAAATCCTTGCCTTAAGAATTTTTAGATATTTTGGCTGGAAACAAGACAAAAAATCTAAGTAAGAAAAGCATTTTTTGCAGTTCAAGTGTTTTTTTGTTTTTTTTTTAACACAGGAAAAGTTGCAAAAGGCCAGACAATTAATTGCTAAATGACGTTGTGATGTGATTATGTGATATCAACATGCAATCACAATACAAAACTGCATAGAATATACAATCAGACCACTCAAATCAGCAAAACAATTATGAATATTAATTGAAATGTTAATTTAGATTTGTTAGTAAAACTCAAAAACAAATACAATAATTGTACAATATAAATAATAATAAATAATACCAAATATTTATTTTAAATACAGCATTGAATTATATTTACATTTTAGGACAATTACATTTTGTTTTTTTGTTTTTGTTTTTCATATTAACTAGTAAATCTACACATTATGAAAGATTACACAGAATGTACTGGGTAATTTTAAGATATTTTCTGTATTGATACTTTAACAGTTTTTTTTTTATTATTATTATGCAACAGATAATGTCCTGGAAGAAAATTAAAAATATTTTCTTGTTTTCAGAAAAAAAGAAGTCAAAACAAGCAAAATAATCTTGTTTTCTGTTTGAAATAAGATTTTTTTGCTCACTCCATCGGCAGATTATTTTGCTTGTTTTAAGCAAAAACACTTAATTTTGACTTCTTTTTCTGAAAACTAAAATAATTATTTAAATCCTTCTTGATTTAAGAATTTTTTGATATTTTGGCTGGAAACAAGACAAAAAATCTAAGTAAGAAAAGTTTTTTTTTGCATTGTAATACCAATGTGTTCTAATCATAAATTAACAATTATTACTGAACCATTGCAACTGTATGATGTCTGCTAGACACCTTTGGTTTCCTCTTTTTGTATGATTTAGAGGGAAATGTGTGCCTTTTTATCATTTTTTTACTCAGTTGCTAAAAAGTTGCCAAACAAATGTTAAAACTAGCTTAATTTAGGCGCTTTTTGAAGAAAACGTTGCTGAAAAGTAGTCTGAAAAGTTGATAAGTTGGCAACACTGGAATCTCTAGTCTAGTCTACAGAAAGCGACACGTGTCTCTGTGCGTGTGACGTCAGCGTTCAAATCACAGTGCGTGTTATTTTTTATTTATTTATTTATTTTTGTGGTAGTTCTAAATCAAATTGTATAATCGTTTACATGATTTCATTCTAATGGTTAATCAATGATAAATCCAGCAAACTCTTAAAATGCTGTTGAAAATCCGCTGTCAGTCATCTCAAACAAAAAGCGATGAGAAAAGTAACGTGCACCACGTGACACTGCCATCAGTCTGCTGCCTCCGTGGCGCTACGAAAAATATTTAACACTTGACTAACGACACAAAGAGAGTCTTTACAACTTATGAACCTGAAAAAAGTGGCCAAATACAATACTTAATAATTTAAGACTTTTGACAGCCCCGCCCACCGCCAAAGATTTTTAGCGACACGTGTCTCTGCACGTATGACGTCAGCGGGGTCCCGGATGAAGCGCAGGCGTAGTGCTGCGGTTTGTCAGTGTGGGATCGTTCAGCGCTTCAGACGTGTTTCTCCATCGTTTATTCTCATTTAAATCTCAGTATTTTCCCGGTTTCTCCTCATCGCTGGAATCATGAAACTCCTGCAGAAGCTGCTGCTGCTCCTTTTACTGGCGTTTCCCGCGACTCTGCTGCTGAAGGGTGAGTTTGACTGTGTTCGATCAGGCCGCGGGCTCACAAACTCTCTTTATATGCGGCAGTAATCGATAATAAGGCGATCAGCCCGCTGTAACTCATCGATAACCCGCTCTTAGGGCTCATAGTGTGTGTTTAGCGGTGATTTGTTGTCGTGTGTAGTGAGTGTGAGTGATTGTGAGTGTGTGACGTGTCCTTCAGCGCCGCTCACGTTCATTCAAACTGCAGATAAATCGCCTCAGAATGCAGAAACACATCACTTTCACAATAAATACAGTTACACCGCGCTGCAAACTACATTAAAGAGCGGAAAGTGCATTTCTGTGACTGTAGTATTCATTACGTGTCCAATGAGAGCACTACTTAAGTAGGTTTACTGCCATAATGTTTTCACACTTCATTTAAACTCTCTTAATCTGCATTTAATCACACGTTCTGCACATCAGATGTGTTTTAGAGAAAGTTACTTTTAAAAGTAATGCGTTAAAGTATTGCGTTACTCCCTAAAAAGTCACTAATTACGTAGTTATTTTTATTGAAAGTAATGCGTTACGTTACTTTTGCGTTACTTTTTGAATCTGTACAGGGCTTGCTTGTTTGTTTTTAATATAAAAAAGTTTGATTCTTAGCAAATGTAAAAGCCCTTTCACACCAAAATGAAATGAAGCGAAGAAGGCTAAGGATAAAGAAATTTTATTGACGTCTGTACAGTAGAACTGTAGTTCAGCAATGAGAAAAAAAGCACAAATGTAAGTTCATCTAAAGTAAGTTTTGCTTATTAGTACACTGCAAAAAAAATGCTTTTCTTACTTGGATTTTTTTGTCTTGTTTCCAGCCAAAATATCGAAAAAAAATTCTGAAAACAAGTCAAAATTAAGTGTGTTTGCTTGAAATAAGCAAAATAATCTCCCAATGGGGTAAGAAAAATAATATTTTGTTTCAAATGGTAAAAAAAAAAATTCTTACCTCACTGGCAGATTATTTTTCTTGTTCTAAGCAAGAACTAATTTAATTTTGACTTGTTTATCCTGAAAAAAAGAAATTATATAGAAATATTGTCTAGAAAATCCTTCTTGATTTAAGAATTTTTTTGATATTTCGGCTGGAAACAAGACAAAAAAACCTAAGTAAGAACAGTATTTTTGCAGTGTAAGATTGAATTGGATCAAAGGTCAGCAGCAAAGGCATTGGTTAATAAAATGGGATTAAATACATAAAGGAAACAAAAAGTAACTCAGATATTTTCTTGGAAATGGAAAAAGTAATGCGTTACTTGGAAAAAAGTAATATTATGTATCTCACATTATTGTAATGCATAAACACTGGTTAGAGCTCATAATGATCTCCAGATGTGTGTTTATGTGTGTGTTTTCAGGTCCAGTGGTTTCTGCTCAGGACGCTACTGAGGAAGAGGAGGCTGTGGATGAAGATGCCGCTGATGATGTGATGGCTGAGGATGAGGATGATGAAGCTGAGGTGGAGGATGACGACAACACTGAATTAGTAAGAGAACGGACTCATGTTAACCTCCTGTCATTTTACGCTCTGAGTGAAGTGAAGACACTCACCTTGTTGTTTCCTTTGTCAGACAGAAGAAAAGGAAGAAGAGGAAGACGAGGCTCTGGTGGGGGAGATGAAGGCTTCACCTAACGCTGACACCACCATCCTCTTCGTCAAAGGAGAAGGTGAACGAGTCAATCTCACACCGATACGAGCAGCTCACATTCACCATGACAGATGACCACTGCACAGTCATCATATACTCATTATTCTAGTTCACTTCTCATTATTGCACTAGTTTTGTTCTAAAACAAAGTAGTTCACTTCCAGAACAGAAATGTACAGTTAATTTACTCACCTCCTTGTCATCCAAGATTACGTCTTTTTTCAGTCGTAAAGAAATTGTTTTTTGAGGAAAATGTTCTCCATATAGTGGACTTCTATGGTGTCCGTGAGAATGAACTTCCAAAATGCAGTTTTTCCAACTTCAAAATTTAAAAAAAAAATGTTTTAGGTTTTTTTTTTTAAAGCGCGTTTGATCTTCTTTGCATGTTCACTTTAACACTGTAAACTTCTGCAGCGATGTAGGATGATTTTAAAGAACTGTAGGAAAAGGAAGTTCAACACTCTTCAGCAATGAGGGGAAAAAAGCACAGATGTAAAGTATGTTTTGCTTATTAGTACACTGCAAAAAATGCTTTTCTTGCTTTGAATTTTTGGTTGCGTTTCTAGACAAAATATCTACACATTTTCTAGACAAGTGCATAATTATTGTCTTGTTTTTTCAGAAAAAAATGTTTTTTGTTCTTGAAACCAAATAATTTCCCAGTGGGGTAAGCAAAATAATCTTGTTTTCTGTTTGAAATAACATTGTTTTGCTTACACCATTGGCAGATTGTTGTGCTTGTTCTAAGTAAAAACTCACTTAATTTTGACTTTTTCTGAAAGCAAGAAAATAATTATAAAATATAGAATAAAATATAGAAAATCCTTCTTGATTTAAGAATTCTTTTTATATTTTGGCTGGAAACAAGACAAAAAATGTAAGTAAGAAAGTATTTTTGCAGTGTACGGTTGAATTGGATCAAAGGTCAGCAGCAAAGTCATTGGTTAATAAAATGGGATTAAATACATAAAGGAAACAAAGTAACTGGCGTTAGTTTTTTTAAAAAGTAAATGAAAAAGTAATGCATTACTTTACTAGTTACTTGAAAAAATAATATTAGGTAACTTGTAATGTGTTACCCCCAACATTGATGGAGATATAGTCAACACTGACATTTACATCATTTTATGTCAAGCATTTCTTCATATAAATATCAGCGTATTTCACATGTCAGGGTTAGTCACTCTCATGTGTTTTAGTTTGATATATTGATGATTGAGTTCCTCAGGTTCACACACAGACTGATGGCTATTTAATTTGTTTGTTCTCCTCCCGAATGGCAGATTTTCCCGCCAACAACATCGTGAAGTTCCTGTTGGGGTTCACCAATAAAGGCTCGGAGAACTTCATCGTGGAGTCTCTGGACGCGTCGTTCCGCTACCCGCAGGATTTCCAGTTCTACATCCAGAACTTCACGGCGCTCCAGCTGGGGACGGTGGTTCCTCCTCAACGTCAGGCCACCTTTGAGTACTCCTTCATCCCGGCCGAACCCATGGGCGGAAGACCCTTTGGCCTCGTCATCAACCTCAACTACAAGGACAGCAGCGTGAGTCTCCGCCTGTGTTTCTCTAGCGCACTCGTGCCTCTTCAGTGTTGGGGAAAGTTACTTTTAAAAGTAATGCGTTACAATGTTGCGTTACTCCCTAAAAAGTCACTAATTACGTTACTTAGTTACTTTTTATGGAAAGTAGTGCGTTACGTTACTTTTGCGTTACTTTTTAAATCTGGGCAGGGCTTGTTTGTTTTTAATATAAAAATATATATTCTTAGCAAATGTAAAAGCCCTTTCACACCAAAATGAAGTGAATAAGGCTGAAGGAAAATTAATTGAGGTCTGTACAGTAGAACTGTAGGAAAAGAAAGAAACACTCTTCAGCAATGAGAAAAAAGCACAAATGTTAGTTCATCTAAAGCAAGTTTTGCTTATTGGTACACTGCAAAAAATGCTTTTCTTTTTTTAGATTTTTTTCTCTTGTTTCCAGCCAAAATATCTCTTAGTAATATATTTATAATATATATTTGTCAAGTCAAGTCAGCTTTATTTATATAGCGCTTTTTACAATACAAATTGTGTCAAAGCAACTTTACAGTATCAAATGGGAAAGTAATATATCAATAATTCAAAAAGAAACTTTAAACAATTTTAGTTTGAGAAAATTAATCAAGTTCCAAATTAATAAATTCTTTGTCCCCAATTTAGTTGTTGTCCCCAAATCAAGAAGGTTCTTCTAGAGAAGTAAAAGTTCTTGTCTTGTTTACAGCCAAAATATCTAAAAAATCTTAAAATTAAAAGTAAATATATTTTATAAGTCAAAATAAGTGACTTTTTGCTTAGAACAAGCAAAATAATCTCCCAATGGGGTAAGCTAAATAATCTTGTTTTCTGTTTGAAATAAAACAAATTTTGCTTACCCCATTGGCAGATTATTTAGCTTGTTCTAAGCAAAGTCACTTATTTTGACTATAAAATATTATTTACTTAATTTTAAGATTTTTTTGATATTTTGGCTGTAAACAAGACAAAAAAATGTAAGTAAGAACAGTATTTTTGCAGTGTACGGTTGAATTGGATCAAAGGTCAGCAGCAAAGTCATTGGTTAATAAAATGGGATTAAATACATAAAGGAAACAAAAAGTAACTTGCGTTAGTTTTTTGAAAAAGTAACTCTGATATTTTCTTGGAAATTAAAAAGTAATGCATTACTTTACTAGTTACTTGAAAAAAAGTAATATTATGTAACTCAGGTTTAGTTTATTAATTTATAAAGCACATTTCAAACAACAGAGGTTGCAACCAAAGTGCTGTACAGAAATATAAGAACAAAAATTAAAATATTAAATAATTAAAAACAGGTTACGCCAGCGCTGTTCCTCTTTGGCTCATGTCTGCTTGCTCTCTGCTGTTTCAGGGAAACGTGTTCCAGGACGCCGTCTTCAACCAAACGGTCACCATCACGGAGATAGAAGACGGTCTGGATGGAGAAACGTAAGGCGCTGCTGCGGTTGAGGGTTCGAGCAGCAGGTGGCGCTCTGATTGCATGTCTAAACGTGTGTTTGTTTGCAGGATCTTCATGTATGTGTTCCTGTCGGGGCTCGGCCTGCTGCTGGTGGTCGGCCTTCATCAGCTGCTCGAGTCACGCAAGGTGAGACGCCCAGATCTTCATCATCATTAGTGTTGCACGATACCAAAATATTGACTTCGATACGATACCTAAATTAATATCATGATACCGAATCGATATTATGGGGGGGGAAATAACAAGAAGAAAAGTCACTGAATAATTTAACTTTGTTTTTATTTATAAGTAAGCACCCAATGTTTGCTTTCTACTGAAACAAAGTAGAACTATTTAAACTTAAAATAAATAAATTATAAAATATATCTTGTCAGAAAATTGTGACATTTTAACAAAAATAAAATCGTTGCAGCTGCTGAGCTTTATAGTTTTGTAAAATAAGTTCTTGCACTTATTTTCTAGTAAGTTCTTTTTACTATAAAAAACACCAACAGTAATCTATTTAGTTTTTTACTAGTAAGATGCAGTGAGTCAGGATCTTCAGTATACTTTAGCACACTGGTGTTAATGGTGCAATAATTATGTATTTGAGATCATTACCATGAAGTTGCAGATTAACAGTTAATATTTGTTTTTTTATTTATCCTTAACTGTTTTCTTGTTTGTTTTTCATTCATACAGCTGTGTTTGACAATTATATAGTTAGCACATTAAGATTTCTAATAGTACAAACTGGATTATTGTAAATAATTAGATAAAAGTCTAAGATTAAAGTTTTTTTAGTTGATGTAACTATTTGAAACCACATATCACTTATTAAGCAGTCTGACTTAGACACAATACACCTCTTTTGCGGTTTATCACAAAATTAATGACACTCATTTAAATTATATTTGAGGATTTCAAAGCATATATTAACAAAAAGAAAATTAAAAATAATGTCAAATTAAATACATTAATGAAATGTATATTGAAACTATTCATTATTAACATTATTCAAAAACTATTTATTTCTGTTTACAGTTTTATTTCATTATATACACATTTTTGCTCTGTTATATGCATGTTGAACTCCAGTGTGAGGTAGTTATTTATTTTTATTTAGTTCGCATATTTTCAAGTTGTGAAAAAAAACAAAACAAAAAAAACATGAAAAACAATATACCTAAAAAGATAGAATTTTGATGTTTCAAAAGAGTTATTGTAAAATGTAATGTCACAGTTATGTGGCTTTGAAATATGTTATGGAAAAGCAAATAAACAGAAAATGTTTTGTAGCAAATAAAACAGACAAAATGTATTTTTTTCAATTGAGAAATAAATGCCCAATGTGATATGTAACATAAAAAAAATGTGTCACATATATGTAACATTACAGATCTTTCACAAGAAGGGGTTGCATTTCAAAAACAACTGCAGAAACATGTTATAAGTGGTCCATTTGCTCTGTATTATGTGCCACATAATTTTCCTATAAGGAGAAATTGGTCCGGGGTCTTTTGGCTTAAAGTTCCGGTACTAATAAAATGAGGAACCACATCGTTTTTAAAAGCAGGGTATTGCGATACCTTTCTAGTAGCGGTATATTGTGCAACACTAATCATCAGCTGATTGTTATTTGATGATCAGAGTCTGTGCTTCAGCGGCTGATGCTGATGTTTGTTTTTCTGGTACAGAGGAGACGGCCAGCAGCTAAAGTTGAGATGGGAACCAACAATCACAATGATGTGGACATGAGCTGGATCCCACAGGAAACACTCAACCAGATCAGTGAGTTTCAGCCAATCACAACAGGGCTTACACAATTACACTATTACATCAAAATAATGACAATAACCACATTGGTCTGCACAGTTAATTCATTAGCCTTTTCAAATGGCAATTATGAATTTAAAGGTTTGATTAAAGTGTATTTAAGGACTCTATAGTCTCTTGCTCTACGTGTGAGACATTCACATTATTGCTTACAATTTAGTTCACAGCATTTCACTAATAATCTGACAAAATAAAAGCTTCAAAGTTAAAAGTTAATATTGTAACTTGAGGTGCAAAATATCGTTGTACACTGTTGTCTTAAAGTTTGGGATCTGTGAGATTTTTTTTAAATGCATTTTAAGTAAGTTTTTAAGGCTTAAGGCTGCGTTTATTTGATCAAAAATACAATATAAAACAACGCCCTTCTATTTTAATATACATTAAAAATCTAATTTATTTCTGTGATGCAATAAAACATTAAAAAGAACAGCATTTATTTCAATTGGAAATCTTTTCTAACAATATACACTACTGTTCAAAAGTTGGTACATTTTTCTGTTTTTTTTTTTTTTTTTGTTGAAAGAAACCTGAATACTTTTATTCAGCAAGGATGTGTTAAATCGATACAAAGTCGTAGCAAATACTTGTATTGTTAGAAAAGCTTTATATTTCGAATAAATGCTGTTGTTTTTTTTTTTTTTATTAAAGAATCCTGAAAAAAGAATCAGGTTTCAAAAATATTTGGTTTCCAACATTGATAATAAATCGGTATATTAAAATGATTTCTGAAGGATCATGTGACACTGAAGTAATGGCTGATGAAAAATTATTTTCATGTATATTAAAATAGAAACCATTATTTTATATTGTAATAACATTTTGCAGTATTGTTTTTTTTTTCTGTATGTTTGATTTAAATAAATGCAGTCTTTAAAAAACATTACATGTCTTACTGATCCCAAACTTTTGAGCGGCAGTGAATTTTTGTTTTGCAGTACAATTATAATTCTATAAAAACAGTAATATAGTTCTTTCATATTTTAGATTTAGAGGGCAAACAAATAGTAATGAGATGACAATAATAATAAATAATATTATAAATTAAAAATACAAGGATATTAGCCAAAAAAAATACACAACAGACAAAAAATATTAATTTATTTAAAAAATGATCATTCGGTCATCACTTACTCCCCTCATGTCATTCCAAACCGTTCTTTATTCCTCCTCCTGTTGAACATAAGAAGATATCTTGAAGAATGTTGATAAGCAGCAGTTGACTGTAGCTAATGACTTCTGTATTTATAGAAATTTATCATCGTTCTTCAAGATATCTTCTGTTGTGTTAAACACATGAGGGTCAGCAAATGATGACCATTATTTTTTGGGTGAATTATCCCTTTAATTGTTCAAAATAATACATTTATAACAGCTGAAATATTTGATGCATGTCTCTGTTAACAAAAATCAGATATAAATGTTGATTAAACTACTAAAACGAACATATATCTGAGTCTGAGAGTCTGATGTGAAGATCATCTGTGTGTTCTTCTCTGATCTGGACTGATCTTCTTGTCTGGTGTTGTCTTCCCTCACTCACGCTGCTCTCTCTTTATTTCCTCCTCTTCCTCTCGTGTGCTCAGTGGCGAGTCGGCGAGGTGAGCGTTGCTTTCAGTCTGAGCTTTCTGTCCTATCTATTCTGTCATGTGACTCGCATCTGATCATGTGACTGACGCTGCTCTGTTTCTCTCAGATAAAGCGTCTCCCAGACGATCTCCACGCAAGAGGACTCAGAAACGCTCAGCCGGATCGGACGAGTGAGAGACGCCTTCATCGTCTTCATCATCATCATCTGTGTTTACAGTGAGACGGCGAGTCTGTCCATCACTGGACGCTGACAGAGACTGATATACATACACACACACACACACACACACACACACACACACACATCTGTACACACAAACACACACACAGGCCGTTTTTTAAAGTGAAAGTGCGTGAGGAGTTCGGCCGCTCAAGCTTCTGTAGGTTTGCTTTATTTTTAAATTAGGAGCGTCTGGATTCTTCTCATCGTTGCTTTGATCATCTTCACATCTTGGGGCTGATGGGATATCTCTGAGCTCCATCCCTTCGCTCTTCATCACGTGTTTCTGCCGCTCCGCGTCGAGAGCTGCTGCCGTTTCCCGTTTCGGTCGATGAATTGATAATGACTGATTTTTAAACGCCTGGTTTGCTTGCGGAAGTTGCCCGATTTCATTTCTCTGGTTTTCTTCACGAGTTGCGTTCGCGAACGCCGGCTGATGTCTCTGGTCACGTGATTCGAGGACGCGCCTCTTCCTTCTGACGGTTTGTTCCTCTTCGAGACGGAGGAAGACTGTTGTTGTCTCTTTTTTTTCTTCTTGTTCTTTTGTTTTTTTGTTTGTTTTTTTGATCAAACTAATAAAGTGACGGTATTGTACAGAAACCAGTTTTGAGCGAGTGCTGATGTACAGGTACAAATGTCCTT
Organism: Cirrhinus molitorella; assembly: GCA_033026305.1. Lineage (NCBI taxonomy): Eukaryota > Metazoa > Chordata > Actinopteri > Cypriniformes > Cyprinidae > Cirrhinus > Cirrhinus molitorella. The sequence goes on along the minus strand of CM065140.1, from coordinate 32,985,732 downwards.
GAGAAAAATAAAAATGAACCGAAATGAACAAATGAGATGTTTCTACAGGATTTTGTCATGTTGTGTCTTTAGGTCCTAAATGTGAGTTTCGTCAGCAGGGTTTCTGTGGGTTTTAACATTTTAATTCGCCCTACCATAAATTAAAGGGGTCATCAGATGCCCATTTGCCAAGTTGATATGATTCTTCAGGGGAGAGGAGGGCAAAATATGGCCCACCAGGTGTTTTCATCTGGCCCTTGAGGGAGTTGGAACAAAATGGCTAATTTGATGCAATATCAGTCAAATCCAATGGATGGCGCTGTAGCATGCTTTTCTAAAACAGTCAACTTTTGCCACTGTGTCCAAACAGCACAGCTCTTCAGTGTACTTTTAAAAGTAACTCAATATTGTAATGCATTACTTTTTTAAAAAGTAATGCATTACAATATTGAGTTACTCCCTAAAAAAGTAACTAATTGCGTTACTTAGTTACTTTTTATGGAAAGTAATGCGTTACAATACTTTTGAGTTACTTTTGCGTTACTTTTACATCTGGGCAGGGCTTGCTTGTTTGTTTTTAATATAAAAATGTTCAATCCTTAGCAAATGTAAAAGCTCTCTCACACCAAAATGAAGTGAATAAGGCTAAGGCTAAAGGAAAATTAAATTGACGTCTGTACAGTAGAACTGTAGGAAAAGAAAGTTCAACACTCTTCAGCAATGAGGAAAAAAAGCACAAATGTTAGTTCATCTAAAGTAAGTTTTGCTTATTAGTACACTGCAAAAAATGCTTTTCTTACTTAGATTTCTAGTCTTATTTCCAGTCAAAATATCTAAAAAGTCTTAAATCAAGAAAGATTTTCTAGACAAGTAAAATTGTCTTGTTTTTTTCTGAAAACAAGTCAAAATTAAGTGTTTTTGCTTGAAATAAACAAAATAATCTTGTTTTCTGTTTTTAGTTTTTTTTGCTTACCCCATTGGCAGATTATTTTGCTTGTTCTAAGCAAAAACTCACTTAATTTTGACTTTTTTTTCCCTGAAAATAAAGTAATTATTACATTACTTGTAATGCGTTACCCCCAACACTGCAGCTCAGATACAAATTAAAAAGTCCAAATATACACCATGTGTAAAACTGGCACATTTGTAAATAGTTGTTGATTTAAAAATGTGAAAGTTTTCATTTGTTTAAAAAAAAACTGTTTGTAAAAATGCTTAAAATGCTCCACTTTCCAATAGAAGACCAAATGGCCAGTGTTCTCCTCCTGCTAATGGACTGTCATTTCATGGGGAAAACAAGGAAGTAATTGGTTGTTTTATTTTACAAATGTTATGCTTGCTTTCTTGTTTTCCACATATTTTTATGAAAATTGATGAAGCAGTTTTTTTGGATTACAAATCGCATTTTTCATCATTTGAAACATGTTACGATTTATATTCTAAGGCATATAAAGTAATTAAGTTCAAGCACAAAGCGCACACATTTGGATTAGTGATGAATAACAAAGGCAAGTGAGTTTGTATTGCGAGTTTACATTGCTTTAAATATTTAGGCTGGGCATTTATAATATTTAAAGTGAATGCCACTATAATTTTATTTTATTTTTTACTTACACTACCAGTCAAATGTTTTTGAAGTGTAAGATTTTTAATGTTGTTTTTTTTTAATGCTCACCAAGCATTTATTTGATACAAAATACAGCGAAAGCTACAAATTCAGCTTTGCAATCACAGGAATAAATTACATTTATAAACTATATTCAAATAGAAAAGTTATTTTAATGAGTAAAAACATTTTCAAAATTGTTTTTTTTTTTTTCGTGTACTTTGGATCAAATGAATACAGGCTTGGTGAGCAGAAGAGACTTCTTTAAAAAAACAAAACATCTTACTGTTTAAAAACGTTTGACTAGTGTATATTTTGGTTTCTTTTTCTTTTCTGAACACAGCTAAATGTATGTGATTTTTCGTAGAGTGAGGGGAATAGTATTAAAATACATGTTTGTAATTGTTGTTTATTTGACATTATTTCTGAATGAAACTATCGATCACAGACACATTTATGTAGATCGGATCAGAGGCACATTCCATTCACAAACAAGTCCTTCACTGCATCTTCAGCGGCTCTGGAGTAAATGAGGACTGCTGTGTTCATTATTACATCCAACAACAGAACACCTCAGTTGCTTAGGAGCCATTCTTGACTACATCCCTGCTCCTGCATCGAAAGAATGGAAGATCGGACTGTTACAGCTCTTTCAGGGCGGGTCTGAGGTAAGATACCTGTCAATCAATCTATCCTGGGAGGAGCCTCTGTCTTGATTTGAAAAAGGAGAAATTATTTTTACAGATTAAATAAAAAACACTGGGTGGATTTATATCATGTGTACACACTGCCAACACGCATTTAAACAACATGCAAAAGTGAACGTTGCATCCGATGACTCCTTCAAGGCCTTAAAAAGCTTTTAAACCAGATCAGACAGTCTTAACTTCATGAAGTCGTGGCTTTAAATGTTGCTTGCACTGCTAAAAATGAACATCTTGTATGGCAAGCCGTTTTGACTTTTATTCATTTGCAGGATATGAATTCTTGATATCAACAATATTTTCACTAGTTAAAATGATAATTCTTGATATCGGAAATGGCGTTTTTATTAGTAACAATGCAATTGTTGATATCAGGAATTACATTTCCACTAGTAAAAAGATAATTATTGATATCAACAATTGTATTTTCACTAGTTAAATGTCACCATAGACTCCCATTCAGATTTAATTGTTGATATCAAGAATTGATTTGTTACTAGTTAAAATGTCAGTTTCACATCAGAAATACAATTCTATATCAACCATTCAATTGCTGCTAGTGATAATGTTCATTTCTGATATCATGAATGGGATTGTTACTAGTGCAAATGCCATTATAGATCTCTGAAATTACTCTCATAATTATTGATAACAGAAATACATTTTCAGATATCAGAAATAAGAAATGTAACATGCTGAAATACATTTACAAGAATTATAATTTTAACTAGTGAAAACTGAGTTGTTGATATCAAGAATTAACCTCCTGTGAATGAATAAAAGCCAAAACGGCTTGCCATACATCTTGCCCAGTATTTGTCTTGTTTTCCAGTTGAAATATCTAAACACACTTAAATCCAGATACTTTTACTCAGGGTTTGTACAAAGAAAATTCGACGTTTTGAAATTTAAGTTCTGAAAAACCCTTGAAAATAGCAATATTCCCGAAGAGGCGCTTGAATTATTGAAAGACGATGTATCTGTGAAATAAATGTTTATTTTTTTTCGATAAGCATACATCTTTTGACGCAAAAAGCATCGGTCTTTTCAGTGCTCATGATCTCTTTTATATCAAACATTTATTACAATATATACTGATAAATGTAAGATTGACTTCAATGGTATGAGATCAACCGATTTCCTATTGAACTGCAGCTCAAACTATTTCAAATATAATGAATTAAGCGACAAACTCCATCAGAATGCACGTTTCCATCTAATATGTATTTTGAGCTGCAGATCGTCACATTAATGGATTGTTTCACTAGTTAATAGCAGTAAACTGGTTAAACTCACCTCAATATGTGCCTAGAGTTGTGTTGGATGTTATCTTTGGGATGGAAATATAGATATTTTATTGTAAACATCTATTTTTTTTTTTTGCTTATTTCAGTTAATGTCATAAAACTAGGAGGGTAAGCCGACAGTGTCGTGTAAACGTGACTGAACACGCGAAAAGAGAAACAGATGAACCGAGTCAATTGAATCATTTACGCTGGAACCGCTCCAATTGATTCAAACTCGTGACTATCATTCAGTTCAAACGATTCACTAGCAAAAAAAAAAAAACAGATATCACATTAAAAGAGCCATTTATTTTCGACATCTCTTATGATTTTAAAAAGCACCTATAATGAGTGAAACAGAGCTTGTTGTAACTAAGCTTTTTTTAATCAGTTAAACCATATAATACTAGGCTATAATGCAAAATAATTCAGTTTAGAAGCGCTCCAATCTTTTTTTCTGATGTTTTATTTTATTAAACAGTAGAAAAGATCAAGCTATGAACGCGCAGTACATTTCTATAAACTAAACAAGAAACAATAAAGAGAGAATCTATACACACATACTAATCCATTAGGAATTTGTTTTTGATTTTGTAAAAGAAAACCTTTAAAACAGAAAGAAAACAAAAAAATCTGAATGTCTCTGTGTGGTTCATTGGCAAACAAGTGAATGAATCTTCCTGAGAAGAGAGACACACCCAGAACATAAATGAAATTTGTCGTGTTCGTCGTTTGCGTACTTTATGAACTTAATCTCCAGAACAACTTTTCACCGTTTCGTTTGAGAAACTTCACGACAAATTACTATGATATAGTAAAATTAACGTCTCAAAATATATTTGAAAGTTTTGATATCAAACATACAGTTTTGACGTGCGTCACATTGTTTGACAAGAATAAACATACACATTTTTTTTGTTGTAAATTAATTTATATTATATTATATTTTAAAAGATGGAATACAAATAAGTTTTTAGACAGGATTTTTCTTGATCAATTTGTAAAACACAAAATAAAATGTTTTTTGTCGAAAATAAATGGCTCTTTTAATGTGATATCTGTTTTTTGCTAGTGAATCGCTTGAACAGCATTATAGTCACGAGTTTGAATCACTCGGAGCGGTTCCAGCGTAAATGACTCAATTGACTCGGTTCATCTGTTCCTCTTTTCGCGTCTTCATCCATGTTTACACGACAATATCAGTACTACTACTGGCTTAGCTCGCTAGTTTTATGACATTAACTGAAATAAGCAAAAAAAAAAATAGATGTTTACAATAAAATATCTATAGTTCCATCCCAAAGATAACATCCAACACAACTCTAGGCACATATTGAGGTGAGTTTAACCAGTTTACTGCTATTAACTAGTGAAACAATCCATTAATGTGACGATCTGCAGCTCAAAATACATATTAGATGGAAACATTGTGCATAAAAGTTTTGATATCAAACATACAGTTTTGCCGTGCATCACATTGTTTGACAAGAATAAACATACACATTTTGTTGTAAATTAATTTATATTATATTTTAAAAGATGGAATACAATTAAGTTTCTAATTTAGACAGGATTTTTCATGATCAATTTGTAAAACAAAAAAATAAATGAAACAGAAAAAACTAAATTTACAGGAAAATAAAGTGAATTTTATGGGGCCCTAAATTAAAATATATATATTTTTCTTGTATGTGTGTGTGTTTACATGCATTCTCAAAGCATTTCCTTATATGCTAATATGCTGATTTATTATCAGTGCTGGAAACAGTTGTGCTGCTTAATATTTTTTTGGGAACCTGTGATATATTTTATTATTTCCTTTTTTGAAAGAAATTAATACTTTTATTCACCAAGGATGTGTTAAATGAATAAAACGTGATAGCATAGATTTACATTGTTAGAAAATATTTATATTTTGAATAAATGCTGTTCTTTTAAACTTGTTATTCATCAAAGAATCCTGAAAAAACAATCACAGGTTGCAAAAAAATATTTGATAATTCTAATAATAAATCAGTATATTAGAATGATTTCTGAAGGATCATGTGACACTTAAGACTGGAGTAACAGCTGATGAAAATTCAGCTTTGCATCACAGGAATAAATTATAATGTAAAGTATATTCAAATAAAAACCATTGTTTTATATTGTAATAACATTTTGCAATATTACTGTTTTATTTCTGTATTTTTGATCAAATAAATGCAGCCTTGATGAGCAGAAGAGTCTCCTTTAAAAAAAGAGAGAGGGGGTGTCCAAACTTTTGACTAATTTGACTAAATGACAAAATAATTTGTTCAAATGAAGTTCTTAGCAATGCATATTACTTTTCAAAAATTAAGTTTTGACATATTTACGGTAGGAATTTTACAAAACATCTTCATGAAACATGATCACTGCTTAATATCCTAATGCTTTTCGGCATAAAAGTGTATTTTATGTATTGCTACAAATATACCCCAGCAACTTAAGACTGGTTTTGTGCTCCAGGGTCACATATATAAGTTAAATCAGAATCTTTTTCTGTTTTTTATAATTTGAAAGACATTGTTTGACAAGTGAGATCTCTGTTTATACTTTTTTGATCCTTGAAAATCAAAAAAGTAGTGCTGGAAAAGTGCTGGAATTTACTGGAGATGCAAAATGAAGCCTTGTTTAAAGAGAAACTGAACAAAAGTGCTTTATTAAAGACAATCTGTCACTGGGCTCAGAAATATAAACTTGGGTTAGATGTTTGTTTTTGATTTAATCAGTGTAACCATAAAGTCATTTTAATACATTTCTGTGTGTCTCCCTCCATTCCTCAGATGTTTTTTGACTTGTCTATTAAAGTCTTAAAGTTATCTTCAGGAAGCATGATCAGATTTCCAGTCCCATCCAGAACATCATGTTTCACACGTCCTCAAGCTCAATTCACGTGTAATTATCTTTAATAAATGTTCATTAGTGATGGAAATTCTTCAGCATTATGAGTGAGGTGTTTATCTAATCTGAACACGTGAACTTTACCTTCCTGCATTTTTACATCCATTCATTAGGCAACAATATTCCTGGTATCTTTACTGTAGATACTCATTTATCATATGGAAAATGTCGGTAATGTGCCGGTCATCTAAGAAACGGTGTTTTTCATCATTATTGACATGCAATAATGCCATCAATCAATCAGCAGAAAACTATTTGCACTTCGATAGAAAGTTTCAAGAGCAAAAAAAAAATTATATTATTGTTAATTATTCTATTATAAATTAAATTATAATTATTATAACATATCATTATATTATATGTTAATTATATTATTTAAATTTTATTATATTTTTTATATTATGATGATGTTGTTGTTACATTAAAGCTCTTTAAATAATAACAGTAATATTTAAAATTTAATTTAATGGACATCGATATGAGAATCTGACATTCAGTGATGATGATTATATAAATATATGATCTGCTGTGTCTCTCATGTTTGTAATCTGATTTATAAGCTGATAAACTTTACTCTGGAAAAGCAAACACACTGTTTCCATTCTCTCATCATGATGGGTCTTCATCTGATGACGATGATGATGATCCTCCACTGACTGCACTTTTACCTCATCAAATAATAAAATGATAAAAACGAAACATATCTTTAACAGCTGGCTTCAGAGAGATCTTTTATTATATGGCAGAGTTCTTTTATCTAACTTTATATATTCTGCTCTTTTTCTTTATTCGTCAATGATGAAGCTATAAAGCAAATGAATAGAATATTTTTGGATTTCATTTGGAAAAATAGACCTTACACTGCAAAAAATGCTTTTCTAGCTTAGATTTTTTTGTCTTGTTTCCAGCCGAAATATCTAAAAATTCTTAAATCAAGAATTATTTTCTAGACAAGTACACGTTAATGTCTTGTTTTCAGAAAAAAAAGTTCAAATTAAGTGAGTTTTTGCTTGAAACAAGCAAAATAATCTGCCAATGGGGTAAGAAAAATAATCTAGTCTTCTGCTTGAAATAAGATTATTTTGCTTGTTTCAAGCAACTCACTTAAAACTCACTTAATTTTGACGTATTTTTTCTGAAAGCAAGACAATATTTTTTTACTTTTCTAGAAAATCCTTCTTGATTTAAGAATTTTTTATTTTAGATATTTTGTCTAGAAACAAGACAAAAAATCTAAGCTAGAAAAGCATTTTTTTTTTTGCAGTGTACAAATTAAAAAGAGAAGCGCTTACTAATTCCAGAAGCAAAGGTGGCCTTGTTTTTTTTTTTTTGTTGTTGTTGTTGTTTTTTTTGGGACTTTGCAGATACTGTAAACACCTTTAAAGTAAATTGGCTGAGAAGATGCCTTATGAATCCAAAATCACTGTGGTTATCTTTTTTACTTAAATGTGATTTTTTTTTTTGCCAGGCAGCTTACCTACACTGCAAAAAATGCTTTTCTTACTTAGATTTTTTTTGTCTTGTTTCCAGTCAAAATATCAAAAAGTTCTTAAATCAAGAAGGATTTTATAGACATAGAAAATGATTGTCTTGTTTTCAGAAAAAAAGTTAGTTTTTGCTTAAAACAAGCAACATCTGCCAATGGGGTAAGCAAAATAATCTTATTTCAAGCAAAAACTCGCTTAGTTTTAACTTCTTTTTTCTGAAAGCAAGACAATAATTGTTACTTGTCTAGAAAATCCTTCTTGATTTAAGAATTTTTAGATCTTTTGACTGAAAACAAGACAAAAAATCTAAGCAAAAAAAGCATTTTTTCCAGTGTATTTCCATCAGCAATGTCAGAATGGTTTTTCTTCCCACAAAGTTTGGAATAATGCTGATATAACTGTTAGAAATAAGTCTTTATAAGCCCTCTAATTGGTTAATAACAACTTGAACAGCATTCTGTCTGTGTTTGATTCTGGTAATATTTTAACTCATGAACAATTCATGAATCTCCATCATTTTCCAGTCACATGCACCAAAGGAATATATTACTTTAATAAAGGCTATCACAGTACACTGTAAAAAACTATTTGTTGAGTCAACTTAAAATAATTTGTTACCTGGCTGCCTTCAAATCTTAAGTTCAGTCAACTCGAAAAAAGTTGAACTTGAAATGTTACGTTTTACTAAGTGACTTTGATATTTGAGTTGATTCAACTTAAAATGTTAAGGCAGTCGAGTAACAAGCAGCTGTTAAGTTTACCAACAATATTTTAGTTTATTCAGCTTGAATATCTAAGTTTTCACTTAGCGCAACTTAACATTTCAACTTGAATAAACTTATTTTAGTTGACTGAACTTAAAATTTTAACAAATAGCGTTTTTTAGTTTTTTACAGTGTAGGCTTAAGCCATTTCATTTAAAATCACCTTAAATTTAGTAAAGGCAGCAGTGTTTATCCAACAGTATTCGTAAAATATTTCAGATAAAGAGAAAGATTAATCCAAGAGGAAGATTATACTGGGCTCCTTTATAACAAGCATACATTGGAGAAAGGCCTGGCTTTTGCCAAGCCAGTTTTCTATATCTAATAAGGTTAAGCAAATTCATTATAAAATTGATCCCATTAATTCATCTGTTGCCAAATATTCTGATGTTTATTAATTTTTTTTTGTTTTTGTTTTGTGGTTTTGTTGAGGAAACAGCTGCTCATTTGTTTTGTGATCGTGGGTTGACTCAAGCACTTATGTTTTGCTTTACAAAATTTGACCCATACCTTCATCCTCAAAGATGTTATTTATTATTATGAAAATCCAAAGCTGTTATCTGCTAAATATGTTGTTAATTTTCTTATGTTGAATGCAAAATTCTTCATTCATAAGCGAAAATGGCTGCATCTTTTTCTTGTTGAATTTGATTCTCTTTCACTGTAAAGAATGACCGTGAATTTAACAGTAAAAAACTGTAATATTTTACAGTGAGTAACCATAAATTGACATTCCCAGAATTCCCTGTGTTACATTTTTTAAAATTTGATGTTTTTTTTGTTTTTTTTTAATAACTCTTTCTTCTTAGTTTTTTCTTTGCAGGTTTGTACATTAGGTTTGTTGTTCTAATTAATATTTATTGCATTATTTCAGTTTCATGTTGGTGTTTAGTGTTTGTGTGAATGACACTGTGCACCTTCTATATATGTTCATATTTAAAAGCTGTTTGTGATGGGCTTTGGTTCATCATGTGACTTTCTCATCACCACCTGGTTTTGGTGTTTATCAGTGTATTACAAAGGTATTACACAGATTTCAGTACTTTAGAAGGTTGGTACATTACAATTATATCAGTTAATGAAATTACAGTATTTACTTGAACATTTAACTGAAAACCGTAAACTGTAAAATGTTGCTACCATATTTTTTACAGTAAAATTCAGACAACCTCAGCTGCTGGTTTTCTACTTTGAATTTTTACAGTGAACATTACAATTATATCAGTTAATGAAATTACGGTATTTACTTGTAAATTTAACTGAAAACCGTAAAACATTGCTACCGTATTTTTTATGGTAAAATTCCAACAACCTCAGCTGCTGGTTTTCTACCATAAATTTTACAGAATTTTTTACAGTGTACATTACAATTATATAAGTTAATGAAATTACTATATTTACTTGTAAGTTTAACTGAAAACCGTAAACTGTAAAACATTGCTACCGTATTTTTTACAGTAAAATTCCCTCAACCACAGCTGCTGGTTTTCTACTTTGAGTTTTTACAGTGAACATTACAATTATATCAGGTATTGAAATTACGGTATTTACTTGTAAATTTAACTGAAAACCGGAAACCGTAAAACACTGCTGCCATATTTTTTACAGTAAAATTCCCTCAACAACAGCTGCCGTTTTTCTACCATAAATTTTAAAAATGTTTTTACAGTGTACATTACAATTATATCAGTTATTGAAATTACGGTATTTACTTGTAAATTTAACTGAAAACCGTAAAACATTGCTACTGTATTTTTTTACAGTAAAATTCCCTCAACCACAGCTGCTGGTTTTCTACTTTGAATTTTTACAGTGAACATTACAATTATATCAGGTATTGAAATTACGGTATTTACTTGTAAATTTAACTGAAAACCGGAAACCGTAAAACACTGCTACCATATTTTTTACAGTAAAATTCCCTCAACAACAGCTGCCGTTTTTCTACCATAAATTTTAAAAATGTTTTTACAGTGTACATTACGATTATATCAGTTAATGAAATTACGGTATTTACTTGTAAATTTAACTGAAAACCGTAAACTGTAAAACATTGCTACCGTATTTTTTACAGTAAAATTCCCTCAACCACAGCTGCTGGTTTTCTACTTTGAGTTTTTACAGTGAACATTACAATTATATCAGGTATTGAAATTACGGTATTTACTTGTAAATTTAACTGAAAACCGGAAACCGTAAAACACTGCTACCATATTTTTTACAGTAAAATTCCCTCAACAACAGCTGCCGTTTTTCTACCATAAATTTTAAAAATGTTTTTACAGTGTACATTACAATTATATCAGTTAATGAAATTACGGTATTTACTTGTAAATTTAACTGAAAACCGTAAACTGCAAAACATTACTACCATATTTTTTACAGTAAAATTCCCACAACCACAGCTGCCAGTTTTCTACCATAAATTTTACAGAATTTTTTTTGTGTTGTTTCATCTCTCAGGCTTCCAAACAACAAAAAGAGTGCCAGATTTTTTATGTATTATGACTTTTTTAAGATGTAATTTTGTTTTTGTGGTTTTCTTTTATGTATGGATTAAACCATAATTGTATGCAAAGCCAGACTTTTTTATCCTAGTTTTTATGATTGTCATATTTCCCTGATTTTGTATGTTTTCTGCAAACTCTGTAATTAAGAAAAACTTTTACCAAGATTCACAATAGAAAAGATTATTTGACACAATACTTGGTTCCCCTGTTAAATAGTTTTATGCACAAAAATGATGAACTTGTAAATTGCTTTCCCAAAACATGCGGAACAGTATTAATGAAGCTGAAATGCATATCTATAGAGCTATTATTTATTTCCAAGAAAAAATCATAATGTTATCATTGATGATGAAATGTTTGTTTTTCCTTGAGAGTTTTATGAGAGTCATAAATCTGAAATGTTTGACTGATATTGATTTCAGGCCTCGCCTCACTCTGTGTGTGTGTGTGTGTGTGTGTGTGTGTGTGATCTGCTGAGGTATATATAAGAGCGGCAGCAGCTGCAGGTTCACACTCATCTTCATCTTCATCTTCATCATGAGGAGCTTCATTGTCATCTTCTTCAGCGGATTGATCTGCGGCATCAGCGCACAGCCTCGTCCCTGCGGTGATTCACTCACTCGTTATTTTATTAATGAATCTCTGTCTGTGATGCTCATTAATCTGTGCTGGTTTGTTTTGTAGAGGCTCCTGCTCTGTATGTGGGCAGCATGTCTATGGTGAGTCTCCGCTGCGTGTGTATGAATTGATTATTGATTGATGATTGATTGCTTATATGAATGTGTTTGTCAGACGGCGGCGGATGGCATCATCACGTCTGCAGCCACATACTCATACGATGCTCACGCTCAGCAGATCCGCTTCAGAAACTACATGACCATCTTCAACGAGTCCATCGCTGTGGATCTGCTCCTGCTCTTCAAACAGGTCTGAACTGAACACACGGAAAAAAACTACATGAGTAATCGCCACTGTTATCTCAGAATACTGACCTTTTCCTCACACAATTCTGAGTTTGCAGATCTTTTCCATTCATTCATTCATTAGCCAACAATATTCCTCATATCTTTACAGTAATGACTCATTTATCAATGGAAAATGTCTTCAGCGTCCAGACATTTTATTGTGAGACACATAATTCATGCAAAAAAAATGTTTTTCTCTGAACTACAAGGTAAAAAGTCTGATTTGTGGGATGATATACACTAGCAGTCAATAGTTTGGACACATCCTCTCATTTAATATTTTGTTAAAGAAGTCTCTTCTGCTCATCAAGGCTGTGTTTATTTGATCAAAAATACAGAAAAAAAACAGTAATATTGCAAAATGTTATTACAATATAAAATACTGTTTTTTATTTTAATATACTTTACAATATAATTTGTTCCTGTGATGCAAAGCTGAATTTTCATCAGCTGTTACTCCAGTCTTCAGTGTCACATGATCCTTCAGAAATCATTCTGATATACTGATTTATTATTAGAGTTATCAAATATTTTTTTGCAACCTGTGATTGTTTTTTCAAGATTCATTGATGAATAACAAGTTAAAAAGAACAGCATTTATTCAAAATATAAATCTTTTCTAAAAATGTAAATCTGTGCGAGCACTTTTATTAACTGAACACATCCTTGGTGAATAAAAGTATTACTTTCAAAAAAAGAAAGAATATAAATGTACTGACTCCAAACTTGGACAGTAGTGTATATTGTTGGAAAACCTTTCTGTTTTAAATAAATGCTGTTCTTTTTAACCTTTTATTGATCAAAAAATCCTGAAAAAAGTATCACAGGTTTCAAAAAAAATACTGATAATAAATCAGTATATTAGAATGATTTCTGAAGGATCATGTGACACTGAAGACTGGAGAAATGATTCTGGAAATTCAACTTTAATTACAGATATAAATTACATTTTAATGTATATTAATATAGAAAAACACTGATTTACATCGTAATAATATTTCACAATATTACTGTTTTTTCTGTATTTTTGATCAAGTGAAAACAGCCTTGATAAGCATAAGAAACTTCTTTAAAAAAAATTAAAACTTTTGACTTTTTCAATGCAGAAAGTTTCCACAGATGGGTTTTGTTCACCAGCTACACTCTTAAAAATAAGGCTTTCTGAAGGGTGTGTTTTTGTTTTTGACAGTGATGCCACAGAAGAACCATTTTTGCTTTCGAAAAAATGTAATAATTTGTGCAAAACATTTTGTCCTTGTTTACTGTTGTCCTTTTGCATTATTGACTCGCTATTTAATACTGTAAAGCTGCTTTGACACAGTTGTATTGTTAAAAGCGCTATATAAATAAAGGTGACTTGACTTGTCCAAAGCAAAGATTGCATGGATGGTAAAAGTTCTTCCCAGCTAAGAAAAATATGAAAATGTTATTTACGATGTTTTACGTTTTCCTTGGTTATGTGAATGTTGAGGAACTTTACATTTGATAGAATTGAGAGAACCTCACCAGAACATTAGCCAAAGTTTGAGAAGGTTCATTGTGTTCAGTGCTGATGAAAAAGCTTATTTATTTATAGAGTGCAGCAGCTCTGATTCTCCTCATGTTAAACTGATATGACTTCTTCATGTCTCTTCTTAGGGTGTGATGTACGAGATCGATTACTCGCATCTGTCCTGTCAGAAGAAGGTTCTGGAGTCGTCCTTTCATCCCACTCGGGTCCCGGCCGATGCCATCTTCATGGGGCAGGTGATTCTGGGAACCACGTCTGTTCCTGGTTTGGGTCTGCTGACCAACTCTTGGGTCGGAGAGATTCCTGAGATTCAGGGTGAGAGAAATAGAGAATCAGAATCAGAATACCATAGTAAACAGACTGATGAACATCTGAATGTCTCAGTGGCTGATGTGTTTTTGTATTTCTGTGTCTGTGCATCAAGGTCTGTATAGGAGCTTGTTTCCACCATGGAATAAATCAATATAACAAACCAACTTTATCTCACAATTCCAGTGTTTGGGGATATAATGCATTACAAGTAACGCAAGTTACGTAATAATATGACTTGTTTCAAGTAACTAGTAAAGTAACGCATTACTTTTTCATTTCCAAGAAAATAAAAAGTTACTTTTTGTTTCCTTTATGTATTTAATCCTGTTTTATTAACCAATGACTTTGCTGCTGACCTTTGATCCAATTCAACCATAATAATAAGCAAACTTACTTTATATTAACACACTTGTGCTTCATTTTTTCATTGCTGAATTTACTTTTCCTTCAGCCTTAGCCTTATTCATTTCACTTTTTGGTGTGAAAGGACTTTTACATTTGCTACAAATTGAACTTTTTATATTGAAAACAAACAAGCCCTGCTCAGATTTTAAAAGTAATGCAAAAGTAACGTAACGCACTACTTTCCCTAAAAAGTAACTAAGTAACGTAATTAGTGACTTTTTTAGGGAGCGACGCAATATTGTAACGCACTACTTTCCATTAAAAGTAACTAAGTAACGTAATTAGTGACTTTTTTAGGGAGCGACGCAAGATTGTAACGCACTACTTTCCATAAAAAGTAACTAAGTAACGTAATTAGTGACTTTTTTAGGGAGCGACGCAATATTGTAACGCACTACTTTCCCTAAAAAGTAACTAAGTAACGTAATTAGTGACTTTTTTAGGGAGCGACGCAATATTGTAACGCACTACTTTCCATTAAAAGTAACTAAGTAACGTAATTAGTGACTTTTAGGGAGCGACGCAATATTGTAACGCACTACTTTCCCTAAAAAGTAACTAAGTAACGTAATTAGTGACTTTTTTAGGGAGCGACGCAACATTGTAACGCACTACTTTCCATAAAAAGTAACTAAGTATCGTAATTAGTGACTTTTTTAGGGAGCGACGCAACATTGTAACGCACTACTTTCCATAAAAAGTAACTAAGTATCGTAATTAGTGACTTTTTTAGGGAGCGACGCAATATTGTAACGCACTACTTTCCATAAAAAGTAACTAAGTATCGTAATTAGTGACTTTTTTAGGGAGCGACGCAATATTGTAACGCACTACTTTCCATAAAAAGTAACTAAGTAACGTAATTAGTGACTTTTTTAGTGAGCGACGCAACATTGTAACGCACTACTTTCCATAAAAAGTAACTAAGTAACGTAATTAGTGACTTTTTTAGGGAGCGACGCAACATTGTAACGCACTACTTTCCATAAAAAGTAACTATGTAACGTAATTAGTGACTTTTTTAGGGATGCATTACTTTTAAAAGTAACTTTCCCCAATGCTGGTTAACACTTTTCTGTTTCTGCTGATCTCATTGGTTCTTTGGTGAATCAATCTGCAGTAGTCAACATCTGAAATGGATCAAAGTTGTCCCAAGTTCTTGTTTTAAGACGACTTTGATGAACTTTTCTGATCCACTTCAGATGTTGACTACTGTCTAGTGTATGAATCACTGTGTGAATGAATCACTGAATCACTGAATCATGTGTGCGTCTGCTCTTCAGCTCAGTACATGCTGACCTTCTCGGAGTTCACGTGTTTGCCGATCAGCGCTTCTGTGTTCACTCCTCAGACGGGATGGATCACCATCAGGTCCAGCATCTCCTCGCACACTGGAATATTACAGACCAGATTTCGTCATCATCATTCATTAACAATGTCTTTCTTTGGTCTCACAGCTTCTACAATCATCTGCTGGGTGTCCAGAATCCTCAAGACTTTGTTCCTCCGTTCTTCTGTCCCACAGCGGATCCGGAGGAACATCTGCCCAAAACCAACTTCCTGAAGGCCATCCGTCCGTATCAGTGATTCTCTCGGTTCACTGCAAAAAATGCTTTTCTTACTTAGATTTTTTGTCTTGTTTCCAGCCAAAATATCTACAAATTCTTAAATCAAGAAGGATTTTCTAGACAAGCAAAAATGATTTTGTTTTCGGAAAAAAAAAGTCATAATATAAGTGAGTTTTTGCTTGAAACGAGCAAAATAATCTGCCAATGGGGTGAGAAAAATAATCTTATTTCAAGATGAAAGATAGATTATTTTTCTTACCCCATTAGCAGATAATTTTGCTTGTTTCAAGCAAAAACACTTAATTTTGACATATTTTGGCTGGAAACAAGACAAAAATCTAAGTAAGAAAAGCATTTTTTGCAGTGTTCTTCTGATTCATTCAGCATGAGATGCAGATCTCTGTGAGTTCAAGAAACTTGACCTGCTGGATCAATCCTTAATCAATAAATAAAAATGTCTTCATCAGAAAGTTTTATGTCTTTATTTAGTTTTCATCTCAAACCTCTGTGTTTAATAGAGCTATAGGGAAAACCACAAAACACACAAAATACGAATCAGTCAAATGCTTGGAAGAAAGAAGATTTTTAATGTTTTTGAAAGAAGTCCCTTCTGCTCAGCATTTATATGATCAAACACACCATTACAGTTAATGTTTACTAGAAAATTAAATGATACACTGCAAAAAATGCTTTTCTAGCTAAGATTTTTTGTCTTGTTTCCAGCCGAAATATCTAAAAATTCTTAAATCAAGAAGGATTTTCTAGACGAGTAAAAAATATTGTCTTGTTTTCAGACAAAAGAAGTCAAAATTAAGTGAGGTTTTGCTTGAAACAAGCAAAATAATCTGCCAATGGGGTAAGAAAAATAATCTTATTTCAAGCAGAAGACTAGATTATTTTGTTTACCCCATTGGCTTCCCAATTTTGACTTCTTTTTTCTAAAGACAAGACATTAACGTGTACTTGTCTAGAAAATAATTCTTGATTTAAGAATTTTTAGATATTTCGGCTGGAAACAAGACAAAAAATCTAAGCTAGAAAAGCGTTTTTTGCAGTGCACAGTGTTTCAAAACATTTCTATTTTAAATAAATGCTGTTCTTTTGAACTTTCTATTCATCTGTGAATCCTGAAAAGTAAAATGTTTGATGGTTTCCACAAAAATATTGGTCAGCACAAGTGTTTTCAACATTGATAATAATTAGAAATGTTTGTTGAGCAGCAAATCAGTATATTAGAATGATTTCTGTAGGATCATGTGACACTGAAGACGAGTAATGATGCTGAAAATTCAGCTGCGCATCACAAAAATAAATTACATTTGAACAGATATTCACATAGAAAACAGCCGTTTTACATTACAGAATAATATTTCACATTTTCCCTGCTACAAACATTTACTTGTGCTTTGCACTACTATGCATTATGTGCTGCCTCTTCTAAAATCTCCATTCTGCACAACTAAATGCACAAAATATCTATTTTGCACAGTTTAATGTACAGTATTTATGTAAAGTTTTTGTATAGTCTCAGTTTGCGTATGTATAGAAAACTATTTATAGTAGTTATAGTCAGTGTTGGGGGTTACGCATTACAAGTAACGTAAGTTACGTAATAATATAACTTTTTTCAAGTAACTAGTAAAGTGATGCATTACTTTTTCATTTCCAAGAAAATATCTGAGTTACTTTTTGTTTCCTTTTATGTATTTAATCCCATTTTATTAACAAATGACTTTGCTGCTGACCTTTGATCCAATTCAACCGTACACTGCAAAAATACTTTTCCGAATTATATTTTTTGTCTTGTTTCCAGGCAAAATATCAAAAAAAAAAAAAAAATCTAAAATCAAGTAAAAATTTTCTTGTTTTCAGAAAAAAAAAAAAAATCAAAATTAAGTGAGTTTTTGCTTAGAACAAGTTAAATAATCTGCCAATGGGGTAAAAAAAAAAAAAATCCTATTTCAAACACACGCACACACAAAAAAATTATTTTGCTTACCCCATTGAGAGATTATTTAACTTGTTTCAAGCAAAAACACACTTAATTTTGACTTGTTTTCAGAAAAAAACAAGACAATACTTTCTACTTGTCTAGAAAATCTTATATATTTTAAATATATTCATATGAATATATTGTATGTACATCTCGGTCAAAAATTAGATAATGATAGAGTGAATGCTCTGGACACATATTATACATCCATCAAATGCTTTTACTTCAAAATTGCTAAAATCAAAGTCTCAGCCCAATCAGAAGTAGCAGCACTTACATAGAAACCTATACATCGGAGCCTGACAAAAATGCATTTTTTTTTAAAGAAAGATGTTTGATAGATTTAGATGCTTTTGTATTTCTCTTTGATTGATAGTTGTATTATATATGAGAGTCTTTGTGTATTTTTAGCCACTGAAGCCTACTTTGTCAGTGAAAGTTTAGGATCATTTTAAAGATTTTGCCTATTATTTTTCTCGCTTCTGTGTGAGTGAATTCAGAATGAATGTGTTTTGTACTTTGTAAATATACTTTAAAAAGCAGCCTCATCATGTGACCAAAATCTATTATATGGCAGACAGAAGTTATTACAAACACTCAATATGTCATGCACTGCAAAAAATGCTTTTCTTACTTAGATTTTTTTGGTCTTGTTTCCAGCCAAAAGTTTTTGCTTTATTTTTATTTTTTTGCAGATTGCAGATTTTCAAATAGTTGTATCTCGGCCAAATATTGTCCTATTATAAAAAACATACATTAGTGTAAAGCTTATTTATTCAACTTTCAGATGATATATAAATCTCAAGTTTGAAAAATTGACACTTATGACTGGTTTTGTGGTCCAGGGTCACACATATTAAATAAAATATTTTAGAAATATTTTATTTTAGTGTATGTATATATATATACACTACCGTTCAAAAATTTGGGGTCAGTAAATGTTTATTCATTCTTTTTTTTGTTGTTGTTGAAAGAAATGAATAAATTGTTACATTAATAAATAGATTTACATTGCTAGAAAAGATTTATAGTTTGAATGTTGTTCTTGAAAGAAAAAAATACAGGTTCAAAAAAAAAAACATTGGCGGCAAAACTGTTTCCAAAACTGATAATTCTACTACTAATTGATAATATCAGAATGATTTCTGAGAGATCATGTGACACTTAAGCCTGGGAAACTGAGTAACAGCTGATGAAAAATCAGCATTGCATCACAGGAATAAATTATATTTTAAAGTATATGAAAATAAAAACCATTATTTTCTATTGTAATAACATTTTTTAATATTACAGTTTATTTTCTGTATTTTTGATCAAATAAATGCAGCCTTGACTTCATTAAAAAAATTGCAAGTCTTACTGACCCCAAACTTTTGAATGGTAGTGTATATGTATATATATATATATATATATATATATATATATATACACACACACTTATATATGTGACCCTGGACCATGAAACCAGTCTTAAGTGTCAATTTTTCAAAATTGAGATTTATATATCATCTGAAAGTTGAATAAATAAGCTTTCCATTGATGTATGGTTTGTTAGGATCGGACAATATTTGGCCGAGACACAACTATTTGAAATCTGGAATCTGAGGGTGCACAAAAATAAAAATATTGAGAAAATCGCCTTTAAAGTTGTCCAAATTAAGTTCTTAGCAATGCATATTACTTATCAAAAATTAAGTTTTGATACATTTATGGTACAAAATTTACAAAATATCTTTATGGAACATGATCTTTACTTAATATCCTAATGATTTTTGGCATCAATTTATTTTTGATAATTTTGACCCGTACAATGTATTTTTGGCTATTGCTAGAAATATACCCCAGTGACTTAAGACTGGTTTTGTGCTCCAGGGTCACATATATAAAATATATTCATATATTTGTGTGCTCTGAGGGAAAGTTTCTCTTTCAGGTCTTTACAGTGATTGTTTGGGATCATATAACACACACACACACACAGGTAAGGCAGCAGAAGGGGGTGTGTGAGAGTGTTTTGAGTGTGTGTGTGTCTTTAAGGCGCCTCTGTGTCTTTGTGTTCGTAAGTAACTCTCAGCAGCAGTTCAGTGTAGTCTAGTCCAGTCTCGCTGAGCTCAGATGTGATCTGATCATGTCCTGAATCATCTGCAGCGGATCGTGTGATCAAAGCTCTTTCAGTGTCGCGGTGAGTTTGTTTTCGTGTTTCTGCTCGCTTGAGCTTGTTTGAGAGAAACTTCTGGAGTTTCAGACTCTCATCGAGTCATTGTGTGTGTGTGTGTGTGTGTGTGTGTGTGTGTATTGGTGAGTTGAAAGTAACACGTGCTCGATACTTTCACGCTGATAGTGTTTGATGTCGCCGCTCAGTCAGTCAGTCTGCCGCGCGTTTGTCTTTGATGTTGCGGCTGTTTGTTTATTGTCCGTCTCTCTCTCTTAGTCTCTCTCTCTCTCTCTCTGTGTCTGTGTTCCTCTCATTCGTGTTCTCCTGTAGGTTCGGGTCGTAATGCAGCCCTCATCAGTGTTTCTTCTTCTTCTGTCAAGTTTTTCTCTGGCTTTGGCCTGTAATAAAGCTCTGTGCGCCAGTGACGTCAGCAAGTGTCTCATTCAGGTAAGAGTCTCTCGTTCAGTTGTTTGTGTCGGTTTTGATGGAACACATACAAACAGAAGCTCGAAGCTGATGTTCATTGAGTCCGTTTGCAGAATCGGAACTCTCTGTATGATCTCCTGCTGCAGATAACTGTTCTTCAAGTAAATGCATTTTTCTTTGCACATATCTGGAGATTATATATCTGTGCATGCTAATGTTTGAAGAGTTCAGATGCAAAACCAGCTAAAAGCCATCTCATGGACACATATGTGACCCTGGAGCACAAAACCAGTCTTAAGTCGCTGGGGTATATTTGTAGCAATAGCCAAAAATACATTGTATAGGTCAAAATTATTATTTTTATTTTATGCCAACAATCATTAGGATATTAAGATCATGTTCCAGGAAGATATTTTGTACATTTCCTACCATAAATATGTCAAAACTTAATTTTTGTTTGGTAATATGCATTGCTAAGAACTTCATTTGAACAACTTTAAAGGTGATTTTCTCTATATTAATTTTTTTTGCACCCTCAGATTGCAGATTTTCAAATATTGTCCGATCCTAACAAACCATACATTAATGGAAAGCTTATTTATTCAGATTTAATGTGATATATAAATCTTAATTAAAAAAAAATTTACTCTTATGACTGGTTTTGTGGTCCAGTGTCACATTTTATACATCCATCAAATACTTTTGCTTTAAAATCGCTAAAATCCCAGCTTCAGAAACCTGAAAATGTATTTTTTTAGAAAGTCGTCAGATGGATTTAGAGGATTTTGCATCTGAACTCTTGATTTGTCTTTGTGTGTTTCTCTTTGATTGAAAGTTTGATTATATATGAGAGCCTTTGTGTATTTGTAGCCACTGAAGCTTACTTTGTCAATGAAAGTTTAGGATCATTTTTAGGATTTTGCCTATTATTTTTTCAGAATTCAGAATGAATGTATTTTGTACTTTGTAAATATACTTTTAAAAACCTGCAGGAGCCAAATATATGTGACCCGGAGCACAAAACCAGTCATTTTTGCACTGCAAAAAATGCTTTTCTTAGATTTTTCAATTTGTTTCCAGCTGAAAGTTTTTGCTTAAAATGAGCAACATAATCTGCCAATGGGGTAAGCAAACAAAATCTTGTTCAAAGCAGAAAACTAGATTATTTTGCTTGTTTCAAGCAAAACTCACTCAATTTTAACATTTTTCTGAAAACAAGACTCGTCTAAAAATCTTTTTTGATTTTAAGACATTTTTGATAATTTAGCTGGAAACAAGACAAAAAAATCTAAGTAAGAAAAGGGTTTTTTTTACAGTGTGTGTAGCTTGAAGCTAATTGTAGTTTCTCCGTTACTCATATATGATTATAAATTTATTATATTTTGTCAAATCACATAAGTTTGTAAGAAACTATTTCATTTTCCCAAAATGATTTTTATTTAGAGTAAGGAGAGAGAGAGAGGGTTGTGTGTGGGATGTAATGTCAGAGTAAAGTAAAGCCACAACTTACACAACAGTGCTTTTTTATTATATAATTAAAAAATCCCTCGCTGTGTGTGCTGTGTTAGACTAAATGAGACTCATCATAGCGTTTGCATGTTATTGCTCTTTTGTTGATTTTGATTGCTTCCAGTGTCCTCTTCTGTAAGTTGCTTTAGATAAAAGCGTCTGCTAAATGTCTAAATGTAAATGTAAAAAAAAGTAGTGTTTGTAATAAAGTCTCTTCTGCTCACCAAGGCTGCACTTATTTGATCGAAATACAGTAAAAATGTGAAATATTATTATAATTTAAACTAGTTGTTTTCTATGTGAATATCTGTTCAAATGTAATTTATTTGTGTGATGCGCAGCTGAATTTTCAGCATCATTACTGCAGTCTTCAGTGCCACATGATCCTTCAGAAATCATTCTAATACACTGATTTACTGCTCAACAAACATTTCTGATTATTATCAATGTTGAAAACGCTTGTGCTGACCAATATTTTTTTGGAAAAAGTCATAGAATTTATTTTTCAGGATTCACAGATAAATAGAATGTTCAGAAGAACAGCATTTATTTAAAATTTATTTTAAAAAATCTTTTGGATCATTATAAATGTGTTTACTGCCACTTTTGATCAATTAAATATGTCCTTAATATATAAAAGTATTAATTTGCCATTAACTGTTAAATCAGTATATTAGAATGATTTCTGAAGGATCATGTGACACTGAAGACTGCAGTAATGATGCTGAAAATTCAGCTGCGGATCGCACAAATAAATTACAGTTGAACAGATATTCACATAGAAAACAGCTGTTTTGCATTCTAATAATATTTCAGATTTTTACAGTATTTTTGATCAAATAAATGCAGCCTTGGTGAGCAGTATATCAGAAACGCTAATCATCATAATCATCCTGATAATGCATAATAAAGGTTGAGGCATGAAAAATAACTAAGCTGTTTTATGGATAGTAACTGTAATATTATTACTGAAATCTTATTAGTAATTAGTTACAGTACTAGTTAATGGCCAACACTGACCAAAATACAACTATTTGAAAATCTGCAACCTGAGGGTGTGAAAAATACTGAGAAAATCACCTTTAAAGTTGTGCAAATGAAGTTCTTAGCAATGCATATTACTAATCAAAAATTAAGTTTTGATATATTTATGGTAGGAAATTTACAAAATATCTTCATGGAACATCTTTACTTAATATCCTAATGATTTTTGGCATAATTTTGACCCATACAATGTATTTTTGTCTGTTGCTTCAAATATACCTGAGCTCCAGGGTCACAAATATGCTTTTATTCTGTAACTTATTTGTACTGTTATTAAAGTTTTTCTTGTAGTGTGTAAAGATAAGAGTGATTTGGTGTTGCTGGATGAGCTTGGTGTTTCTAAAGCAGAATTTGAATTCAGTGTCTATGAATGAGGAATGTTCATGTCTGTTAGTGTGAACATCTGCATCTGTGCTGTTCTTTGTGTTTTGATGATGATGATGATGATGAAGATGTTGTTGTTCAGGAGCTGTGTCAGTGTCGGCCGACGGATGGGAACTGCTCGTGTTGTAAGGAGTGTCTGATGTGTTTGGGCTCTCTGTGGGAGGAGTGCTGTGATTGTGTGGGTAAGCAGCGGTTATTTTGTTGGAAATCTTCAGTCTTATGGGTCATTCTGTGTCAACACAACCAGAGGTCCCCAACTCATATTTTTGATTTGGCAAATACTTAATATTTTGAAGAAAGATAGACATGCATAGTGATGAAAGCCAAAATATTAACTGCCATGGATGAATATTTACGGAGTAATCGACTATTTTGTAGAGGGGGTCAAAATGGCAATTTTCAGCTGAGAGTCAAGTTAGAGGGCGGTAAAAATGACTTTAGAAAGATGGCAGCATCATTATCCTATTTTTAAACATAGATTGGTAGATCTATTAGTAAATTCTGTTTACTTTAGCAATCTTTGTCGCATTATGTGCCAATGGTGACCGTTCAAAAATTGGGAAATGGCACTTTTCTCTAGTTTTTTTCCAAAGTTTGCTTATCTATAACTCAAGAAGTAATGAAGAAAACCTAATGCCCTTTTAGATATTGGGTCTTAACAAACTTTCCTTTTGGCATCTTGATTTTCAATGCCCTCTGAGATTCAGTTCCAGAGATATTGGAATTTCAATATGGCTCCGGGAGTAAATCATTAAAATGCATACATTGCCTATAACTCAAGAAGTAATAAAGATATTTTAATGCCCTTTTAGATATTGGGTCTTAAGATACTTTCCTTTAGGCATCTTTATTTTTAATGCCCTATGAGAGTAAATTGTTAAAATGTACACATTTTCAGTGGTTAAAAACCAAATGTGGGTTAGTTTGAAAAAATACAATACTTCTTTTCTTTTAAAAAGTAATGTCTGAAGAGCAAATAATGTTAGAGATGTATCTTGTTTCTTTCTTTCAAGACAACTGCATTGAACATAACGTTGCTGAAGAACTAGAATCTAAAATCATATTGTGATATCTTTAATACTTCTTGAATTATAAACTTTGGAAAAAGAATAACGTCACTCAGACTGGTGTGTTCAATGCAGTTGTCTTGAAAGAAAGAAACGAGATACATCTCTAGTTTCAACTCAACCAGAGGTTTTTTTGATTTGGCTAATATTTATTTTGAAGAAAGATAGACATGTATAGTGATGAAAGCCAAAATATTAAATGTCATGGATGAATATTTATGGAGTAATCCACTGTTTTGTAGAGGGAGGTCAAAATTGCAATTTTCAGCTGAGATTTAGTCAAGTTACAGGGGGGTAAAAATGACTTTAGAAAGATGCCAGCATCATAATGTTATTTTTACACAAATATTATTAACTCTTTTAGTGAAATCTGTTGACTTCAGCAATCTGTGTCGCATTATGTGCCAATGGTGACCATTCAAATATGAGGAAATGGCATTTTTGGCGTTTTGTTTTCCAAAGTTTGCATACATGTAACTCAAGAAGTGTTGAATATACTTTAATGCTCTTTTAGATATTGTGTCTTAACAAACTTTTCTTTTGCTATTTTTATTTTTAAGGCCCTATGAGATTCGGTTCCAGAGATATTGGAATTTCAATATGGCTCCAGGAGTAAATTGTTAAAATGTACACTTTCAGTGGCCAAAAACTAAATGTGGGTCAGTTTGAAAAAATACAATACTTCTTTTCTTTTAAAAAGTAATGTCTGAAGAGCAAATAATGTTAGAGATGTATCTTGTTTCAACTGCATTGAACATAAAGTTCCAGAAGAACCAGAGTCTAAAATCATATTGTGATATCTTTAATACTTCTTGAATTATAAACTTTGGAAAAAGAATATTTATGGCACTCAAGACAGGTGTGTTCAATGCAGTTGTCTTGAAAGAAAGAAACTAGATACATCTCTAGTTTCAACATTATTTGTTTTTCAGACATTCCTCTTTAAAAGAAAAGAAGCATTGTTTTTTTTTTCAAACTGACCCACATTTAGTTTTTGACCACTGAAAATGTGCACATTTTAACAATTTACTCCCAGAGCCATATTGAAATTCCAATATCTCTGGAACCGAATCTCATAGGGCTTTAAAAATAAAAATGGCAAAAGAAAAGTTTGTTAAGACACAATATTTAAAAGGGCATTAAAATATCTTCAACACTTCTTGAGTTACAGGCATGCAAACTTTGGAAAAAAAACGTCAAAAGTGGCGTTTCCCCATTTTTGAATGGTCACCATTGGCACATAATGCGACAAAGATTGCTAAAGTCAACATTTTTTACTGATAGAGCTACTAATCTCTGTGTGAAAATAACATTACAATGCTGGAATCTTTCCAAAGTCATTTTTATAATCCTGTAAATTGGCTCTGAATCTCAACTGAAAATTGCCATTTTGACCCCCTCCACAAAACACTGGAATACTCCATAAATTTTCATCCATGACATTTCATATTTTGGCTTTCATCGCTATACATGTCTGTCTTTCCTCCAGAAAAAATATTAGCAAAAATACAAAATTTTAGCATTTAAAATTTGGTTAATGGCCCCTATATATTTGTGAAAGCCGTGTTTCTGTAACGCCGCCGCTGTTATTTTCAGGCATGTGCAACCCCAAGAACTTCAGCGACACGCCGGCGACGGCCAAGAGCACCGTGGAGGAGCTGCAGCGGCCGATCCCTTCGCTCTTCAGAGCGCTGACCGACGGAGACGCGCCCATCAACATGATGGTGGTGTCCTTCCCCGTGGCCGAAGAGCTGTCCTACCACCAGAACCTGGTGTCCTTCCTGGAGACGATGGAGGACGCGCATCACAACGTGTCTCTGCCCGGAAACAGCATCCACGCCAGCTACGACACGCAAGGTGAGGAACCGCTTCGGCGACCGCAGCCTCGTTAGCTTGAGCTTCATTCGTTGGGACGTGACCTTATGACCCCGAGCCGACGCTAACGAGGCGTCCAGCGGAGAGCAGGTGTCCGTCTGACCGGCCGGAAACACACCGAATGCCTCAGCGCTCATTAATGCTCATTAACGTTATTAATTAACTTACAGTAGAGCTCAGACATCTGGAGCAATTAAGATGATTAGTGTTTTCTGCTCACCAAGGCTGCGTTTATTTGATCAAAAATGCTGTAAAAATCTGAAATATTATTAGAATGTAAAACAGCTGTTTTCTAAGTGAATATCTGTTCAACTGTAATTTATTTGTGTGATGCACAGGTGGATTTTCAGCATCATTACTCCAGTCTTCAATTTCACACGATCCTTCAGAAATCATTCTAATATGTGACCCAGGACCACAAAACCAGTCATAAGGATCCATTTGTCAAAATCGAGATTTAGACATCATCTGAAAGCTGATAAATAAGCTTTCCATTGATGTATGGTTTGTTAGGATAGGAAAATATTTGTCTGAGATGCAACTATTTAAAAATCTGCAATCTGAGGGTGCAAAACAATCTAAATATTGAGAAAATCGCCTTTTTAAAGTTGTTCAAATGAAGTTCTTAGCAATGCATATTACTAATCAAACATTAAGTTTTGATATATTTATGGTAGGAATTTTACAAGACATCTTAATGGAACATGATCTTAATATCCTAATGATTTTTGGCATAATTTTGACCCATACAATGTATTTTTGGCTATTGCTACAAATATACAAATATAATATAAAAGTGCTATATAAATAAAGATGACTTATGACTTATACCCCAGCGACTTAAGACTTGAGGTTTTGTGGTCCAGGGTCACATATGCTGATTTAACAGTTATGCTGATAAATATTAACTGGATACATTATTAATGACACATTAATACTTTTATATATTAAGGACATGTTTAATTGATCAAAAGTGACAGTAAAGACATTTATAGTGATCCAAAAGATTTCTGTATCAAGTAAATGCTGTTCTTTTGAATGTTCTATTCATCTGAGAAGAATGAAGATTTTTAATGTTTTTGAAAGAAGTCTCTTCTGCTCAGCATTTAAATGATCAAACACACTGTTACAGTGTTAATGTTTACTAAACAATTGAATGATACTTTTCAAAAGATTTCTATTTCAAATAAATGCTTTTGAACTTTCAATTCACCTGTGAATCCTGAAAAGTAAAATCTAAAAAAATATTGGTCAGCACAAGCGTTTTCAACATTGATAATAATCAGAAATGTTTGTTGAGCAGTAAATCAGTATATTAGAATGATTTCTGAAGGATCATGTGACACTGAAGACGAGTAATGATGCTGAAAATTCAGCTGCGCATCACAAAAAATAAATTACAGTTTAACAGATATTCACATAGAAAAGTTATTTTAAATCATAATAATATTTCACATTTTACTGTATGTTTGATCAAATAAATGCAGCCTTGGTGAGCAGAAGAGACTTTATTACAAACATTTAGACATTCAGCAAACGCTTTTATCTAAAGCAACTTGCATAAAAGGTCAATGGAAGCAATCAAAAGAGCAATAACATTCAAGTGCTATGACAAGTCTAATTTAGTCTAACACAGCACACACAGCGAGGGATTTTTTAAATTATATAATCAAAAAGAAAAGCAAGTTCGTGTTAGAGGCCGCCTTTTTGCCTTTTTTGTTAGTTGTATGGAGAGAAGCTAGTGTTAGTGTTTTTTTTTGTTTTGTTTTGTTTTTGTTTTATTTTTTAAGAAGCAGCAGTAAGTAAATGAATATAGTCCAAAATGACTTTTTTTAAGAATAGAATTCGAAAAAAGGGTTCTAGAGCTTGAGGGCCAAATTTTTTTTTTTTTTTTTTTTAAATCTTAAACTGTAAAAAAAATCATTGCAAACTTTTGAGCAGTAGTGTAATATATTATTAACGGGAGAAATGAGTCATTTAAAATTACAAATGTGTTTATAGTTATTTATAGACTTTACGTGTGAACTTCAAACAGCTGATGAACTCTTTTTTTTTTTTTTTTTTTTTTAGGTTAGTTTTCATAGAATCTTCAGAAGATCCACCGTTAGGCCAGATTTTAATGTTATTACATGTCCAGGATTTTATATCTGGTTGATTTTTATATATATAAATAAGTAATAAATTGTAACTCTACATCCTTTTTTTTTTTTTTTTTAAAATCAAAGTGAAAATGTAAAAACCTTTTGTCCTTTTTTTTTTCCCCTAATTTGTTTTTTCCATTTTAATCTTAAATTGTAAAAAAATATTGCAAACTTTTGAGCAGAAGTGTAATATTTTATTAGCAGGAGAAATTACAAATGTGTTTGTAGTTAGTTATAGACTTTACGTGTGAACTTCAAACAGCATTCTTTTTTTTTTTTTTTTTAGGTTAGTTTTCATAGAATCTTTAAAAGATCCACCATTAGGCCAGATTTTAATGTTGTTACATGTCCAGGATTTTTTATTTTATATTTATTTATTTATATATATATATTGCTCAATTTGACTCCTTTTCTCAGTGTGAAAACTGAAACTGGTTGATGTGATGCTAAGTTACAAACTTAATAACTTCAAAACCATTTATTTGTCCAATTTCCTGTTAATGCCCTGAATTGTTTTTTTTGTTTTCTGTCAGTGTTTTTTTTTTTTTTTTTTCAAACCATCTTCAAGAATCGGCTAAAACCACATCTTTTCCATCTTTATTTGGCCCCTCTAAATCTAGCACTCTCTATTTCTACTTCTATTCTTAAAAAAAATAATTAAAAAATCTCTACTCTATTATTTTTGTCATTAAAAAAACTTTCTAACTTTCTATCAGTTTTTTTAGAAAAGAAAAAAAAAAAAATTCTTTTTGTCCAAAAAACCTAGCTTGCTCTTCTTTTTCTATTCTATCTGTTTTTCTTTTATATTTTCTATATAATTAAAAAAAAACCTTGCTTGAGGCTTGTCATAGCACTTGTCGGAGCATTGCTCTTTTGTTGATTCGGATCGCTTCATTGTCCTCATTTGTAAGTCGCTTTGCATAAAAGCGTCTGCTAAACGACTAAATGCAAATGTTTTTGAGAGATGCATTTAGCTCAAAAACACTTGCACACTTAAGTGTTTTGATGCATGTTTGCTGTGGTCTCATTGGATGTGTGTTTGCTCTGTGTGCAGATAAGCTGTGTACAGTGGTGTATTTCGACGACTGTGTGTCCATCCGTCAGTGTAAGCAGTACTGCGAGTCGATGGGAGGATCGAAGTACCGCTGGTTCCACAACGCCTGCTGCGAGTGCATCGGTCCCGAATGCGTGGACTACGGCAGCAAAGCCGTCAAATGCATGAACTGTCTGTACTGACGCCACGTCTGCGTCCTTCATTCTTCGGCTGAGGCTTGTGTATATATGTCCTTTTATTCTTGCGGATGACCTTGATAGAGAATAGATGCTTGTTTGATATTCATATTCAGCTTTTATTATGAGTCCAGGTCTTTATGAAGACCCATTGATTGCACATCAAATTAAATCATTAGTAAAGAATAAAATCTGATGTTTCCAGAGAGAACGGAGCGTCAGTGAAGCGTGGTTTGAGCTGAATGACGTGAATCGCATTGATCTGAGTGTTTTGTGTAATGAACGCATGGCTTCTTCAGCACACGGCCCACTTTCACCAAGAGACAAAGACAGAGACACAAAGAGCCGATTGAGTCCGTCTGACCCGCAAACGCTTCGCTGAGATTCACAAACAGAAATGCACAATCACATTTCTGACTATATATGAAATCTTTACTATGAACTTTGGCTCCTGCTTTCAATGCAAACAATTTAATGTTTTTTTAAAATAAAAAAAGTTTCATAAGCTTTCATTTAATTGTAATTCAAATCTGATGTTGTCTTTTTTTTTTCTTCATTTTGAGGTCATTGGGGAAACCAAAAAAAGTCACGTCAGCTTTATTTATATAGCGCTTTTTACAATACAAATTGTGTCAAAGCAACTTTACAGTATCAAATAGGAAAGTAATACATCAATAATGCAAAAAGAAACTTTAAATTAATCAATAGTTCCAAATTAATAAATTTTGTCCCCCCAAAAAAAGAGGAAACATTTCACAGAAATAGTTCAACCAGTTCATAAACTGTATAAATCTAGATCAGAGTTTTCTAAACTAAGGCTGATGAAAAGCTAATGATTAAATCCTAAAAAAATAACGCAATACATGTAAAAAAATGTATTTCTTAAGTGCTTCGTACAGTACAGTACAGACTGACTTTGCACAAAAGCAAGCAGGAAAACAAAAGAATTGATAATATAATTTTTCAGATCAATGAAGTTCAAGTTCAGCTCAGATGAATGAGATTCAGCTGTAAAGCAGCAATACAGACCATCATCATCATCATCATCTTCCAGGTTCTGTTCTCATCTGATGCTGTTCTTATCAATCAATAAATGACTGAATATGAATCAATCCAGTGTTGAGTTCAGATCAATAATGTGATCATTAACGCACATCAGAAAAGCAGTGTAAATTACTGCATTTGAATCTCAGGAGAATTTCAAGATTTTTTTTTTATAAATCTTTGATCTAGAGTCAGTTTGATTTATTCATATAGTGTTATTAATTCATGTTTGCTCATAATGCATTCATGTATATTTATACAAGTTTACATTTTAAACTGTATTAATATATGTGACCCTGGACCACAAAACTAATCATAAAGGTATATACATTATCTGAAAGCTGAATAAATAAGTTTTCCAATGATGTATGATTTGTTATGATACAACAATATTGGGCCAAAAAACAACTGTTTGAAAATCTGTAATCTGAGGGTGCAAAAAATATATAAATATTAAAATCTCCTTTAAAATTGTCCAAATGAAGTTCTTAGCAATGTATATTACTAATCAAAAATTCAATTTTGATATATTTACGGTAGGAAATTTACAAAATATCTTCATGGAACATGGTCTTTACTTAATATCCTAATGATTTTTAATGAAAATTTTTGGCATAAAAGAAAAATCTATAATTTTAACCCATGCAATGTATTTTTGTCTATTGCTACAAATATAGCCCAGCGACTTAAGACTGGTTTTGTGCTCCAGGGTCACATATAAAGCGGAAATGAACACTTGTAATTTCAAAACAGAACCCTTGTATGTTTGTGGCCAGTTGTGCTTAAAAAACAACAACAATGCAATTTTTAGATTTATTTTTACACACACACACACACACACACACACACACACATATATATATAAAACAAACTACAAACATTAGGGGCCTCATTTATAAAATGTTGCGCAGAAACCATCCTAAATGTCATCTTCCATCATTTCTCAAATATGCGCACGTGTGATTCATAGAATGAACGCGCACGTACAGAAAGCGCACGTACGCGTCTCTTAGGTGTGAAATCAATGAATCGCAAATGATCTTGAACTTGCGCGCAACTGTTTAGTTTCAGCTCTCTGCTTTGTAAACGACTCCTAATTAATGTCATTAACATATAAAAGATCGCCATTATCATCCAAATCCTTTCATTTAGAACAGCAATCTGCAAGAGTGCGCGCGTCTGCTCGGACCCTAAGCACTTTTCCAGTTCAAAGCCAAAATGTACAAATATGAGCGAAAGCGTGGATTTAAACGTATGCACTCTAAGAACAAATCGCTTTATAAATGAGGCCCTAGAAGCATTAGAAAAAAGACACTTAATATTTTTGTCCCTTAATCATTTCCACCATTAAAGAGCCATTGTGTATATATATATATATATAAACATTAAAAATAATATATGGCAGCATCTATTTGCCGTGAAAATAGCATTTTTTTAGTGAGAGATGCTATTTACACTAAGTGCAAATAGGAATGGGTTCTATTTACAATTTCCGCTATTTATAATACTTATTGCAAATAGATGCAATTATCTGCACCTCAGTATTGTGGTACATTAAAACAGTATGAAAGGCATCGAGTGTAAATTATCGTTTTAATTCAATTTATGAAACAGATGCTGCCTTATTCAGACAATAAGCCCTCCTTACACTTACCCTAACCCTAAATGATGTTATTTTACATTTTTCGATTATTTCCTTCATTTTTATTGACAATAAATGCTTTTCCGATATGATATGAGATTTGAAAAAGGTGGGGAAAAAAGCTCGCCAGAAGTGGAATCGAACCCGGGTCGTCCGCATCGAAAAGAACGAATCCTCTACGCCAGTGGTTCCCAAACCCACTAGGGGTCGCTAAAGATTTACAAGAGGTAGAAATGGTTACAGTTTGACCATAACCAAGATGAATTTCCCCACAGTTAGTACTTGTTACTATATTCCCTAAACTGCTAAAGAATTGACGCGTGTTGGGGAAAGTTACTTTTAAAAGTAATGCGTTACAATATTGTGTTACTCCCTAAAAAAGTAGCCAATTATGTTACTTAGTTACTTTTTATGGAAAGTAGTGCGCTGCGTTACTTTTGCGTTACTTTTTAAATCTGGGCAGGGCTTGCTTGTTTGTTTTTAATATAAAAACATTAGATTCTCATCAAATGTAAAAGCCCTTTCACACCAAAATGAAATGAAGTGAATAAGGCTGAAGGAAAATTAAATTGTCGTCTGTACAGTAGAACTGTAGGAAAAGAAAGTTCAACACTCTTCAGCAATGAGAAAAAAAACACAAATGTTAGTTAATATAAAGTTTTACACTGGAAAAAATGCTTTCCTAGAAAGGATTTTCTAGACAAGTAAAAATTGTCTTTTTTTTTCTGAAAACAAGTCAAAATTAAGTGCATTTTTGCTTTAATCAAGCAAAATGATCTCCAAGTGGGGTAATCTTGTTTTCTGTTTGAAATAAAAAATATTCTTACCCCATTGGCAGATTGTTTTTCTTGTTCTAAGCAAAAACTCACTTAATTTTGACATGTTTTCTTCTGAAAACAAGAAAATAATTATTTACTTGTCCAAAAAATTCTTCTTGATTTAAGCTTTTTTAGATATTTTGGCTGGAAACAAGCCTAAACATTTTTGCAGTGTACAGTTGAATTGGATCAAAGGTCAGCAGCAAAGTCATTGGTTAATAAAATGGGATTAAATACATAAAGAAAACAAAAAGCAACTGGCGTTAGTTTTTTGAAAAAGTAACTTTCTTGGAAATGAAAAAGTAATGCGTTAAAATGAATCTCTCTGTCCTGTCAGCCGTTATACTGTGATCGTAGCGCATGCTGTATTAGGCCTATATTAAAGCGCTGTATCCTATTCAAACCCAAATGAAATTACAAGATTAATGGCCATCTTTTATAGTGTTGACTCCCATCTCATTGGTGGGCAGAGCTAGTAAATATCCACTGCCAACAAGACAGCTATTTGCACTTAGTGTAAATACACACTCCGTTATTATATTACGTAGAATTATCAGCCAGGGTTAGTTCATATCTGATTCATTAATACTTCACAAGCAGTACTCAATATGAATGATAATCTCAACATTTACTAATACACTATAAAAATTAGTTAACACTGTTATTACATAATAATAATCAGTGTAGGGGTAACGCATTACAAGTAACGCAAGTTACGTAATAATATTACTTTTTCTCAAGCAACTAGTAAAATAACGCATTACTTTTTCATTTCCAATTACTTTTTGTTTCCTTTAAATATTTAATTTAACCTTTATCCAATTCAACCGTACACTGCAAAAATACTTTCGTTACTTAGATTTTTTTCATCTTGTTTGCAGCCAAAATATTAAAAAAAAATTTAAATAAATAAAAATAAATCAAGAAGGATTTTCTAGACAAGCAAATGATTTTCTTGTTTTCAAAAAAAAAAAAAAGTCAAAATGAAGTGAGTTTTTGCTTAAAACAAGCAAAATAATCTTCAGATTTCAAACGCTGGGAGATTATTTCACTTGTTTCAAGCAAAAACACTTCATTTTGACTTTTTTTTTTTTTTTTAGAAAAAAAACAAGACAATTTTTACTTGTCTAGAAAATCCTTCTTGATTTATGAATTTTCAGAAATGTTGACTGGAAACAAGATAAAAATCTAAGCAAGAAAAGCATTTTTTGCAGTGTACTAATAAAACTTACTTTAGATGAACTAACATTTGTGCTTTTTTCCCCTCATTGCTGAAAAGGGTTTCTTTCTTTTCCTACAGTTCTACTGTACAGACGTCAATTTAATTTTCCTTTAGCCTTAGCCTTATTCACTTCACTTCATTTTGGTGTGAAAGGGCTTTTACATTTGCTAAGAATCTAACTTTTTATATTAAAACCAAACGAAATTTGCTACTTTTTTAGAGTAACGTAACAATATTGTAATGCATTACTTTCCATAAAAAGTAAGTAACGAAATTTGCTACTTTTTTAGAGAGTAACGTAACATTGTAACGCATTACTTTCCATAAAAAGTAAGTAACGAAATTTGCTACTTTTTTAGAGAGTAACGTAACATTGTAACGCATTACTTTCCATAAAAAATAAGTAACGAAATTTGCTACTTTTTTAGAGTAACGTAACATTGTAACGCATTACTTTCCATAAAAAGTAAGTAACGAAATTTGCTACTTTTTTAGAGAGTAACGTAACATTGTAACGCATTACTTTCCATAAAAAGTAAGTAACGAAATTTGCTACTTTTTTAGAGAGTAACGTAACATTGTAACGCATTACTTTCCATAAAAAGTAAGTAACGAAATTTGCTACTTTTTTAGGGAGTAACGCAACATTGTAACGCACTTCTTTCCATAAAAAGTAACCAAGTAACGAAATTTGCTACTTTTTTAGAGAGTAACGTAACATTGTAACGCATTACTTTCCATAAAAAGTAAGTAACGAAATTTGCTACTTTTTTAGAGAGTAACGTAACATTGTAACGCATTACTTTCCATAAAAAGTAAGTAACGAAATTTGCTACTTTTTTAGAGAGTAACGTAACATTGTAACGCATTACTTTCCATAAAAAGTAAGTAACGAAATTTGCTACTTTTTTAGGGAGTAACGCAACATTGTAACGCACTTCTTTCCATAAAAAGTAACCAAGTAACGAAATTTGCTACTTTTTTAGAGAGTAACGTAACATTGTAACGCATTACTTTCCATAAAAAGTAAGTAACGAAATTTGCTACTTTTTTAGAGAGTAACGTAACATTGTAACGCATTACTTTCCATAAAAAGTAAGTAACGAAATTTGCTACTTTTTTAGAGAGTAACGTAACATTGTAACGCATTACTTTCCATAAAAAGTAACCAAGTAACGAAATTTGCTACTTTTTTAGGGAGTAACGCAATATTGTAACGCACTTCTTTCCATAAAAAGTAACCAAGTAACGAAATTTGCTATGTTTTTTTAGGGAGTAACGCAATATTGTAACGCACTACTTTCCATAAAAAGTAACGAAATTTGCTACTTTTTTAGGGAGTAACGCAATATTGTAACGCACTTCTTTCCATAAAAAGTAACCAAGTAACGAAATTTGCTACTTTTTTTAGGGAGTAACGCAATATTGTAACGCATTACTTTTGAAAGTAACTTTCCCCAACACTGCATAACACACTGAGTTTATGTTTAAGGCATTAATGATGTTAATGAATGAGATCAGTCTAATGAACAATAAAGTCTGAAATCTAAATGAGAACAGCAGTGATTTTGTGTGAAAGTTTATTGGGTCAGGTTAAGAGAATAACATCAGCTATTCATGATCAAAAACACAGGAGTATGTACAGAAGATCATTAAAACACGAGAGAGAGAGAGAGAGAGAGAGAGAGAGAGAGAGAGAGAGAGAGAGAGAGAGAGAGAGAGAGAGAGATTGAGATTGAATGTTCAGTGGACCGCTCGTGAAATCCGTTAAAAACACTGGTGCAAGCGTCCATCGCCGCAACAATGTGCTGCGGGTGTCCACAATAAAAGAGCGACGCTCAGCCCTTGAGATCAGACAGACGCTAGTCCAGAGTGAGTCCGCAGCCGTTCAAGTATTCTCT
The DNA here is from genome assembly GCA_033026305.1 of Cirrhinus molitorella. Taxonomy (NCBI): domain Eukaryota; kingdom Metazoa; phylum Chordata; class Actinopteri; order Cypriniformes; family Cyprinidae; genus Cirrhinus; species Cirrhinus molitorella. The sequence goes on along the minus strand of CM065140.1, from coordinate 32,949,260 downwards.
GAAGGAGGAAGACGCGTTTAAGGCTTCTGTGGCGAAATAAAACGGAGAGAACCCCACCGATAACCCCCCCGCCCTGTGGAGAGGTGCATTCTGGGAAAGCCGGCCGGCGCTTCAGTAGGTGGAGGAGGTGGTGCTCATGGCGTCCTCGTTCAGACGCGTGCTGCAGGGGTGAATGCTGGCGAAGTACTTGACGTCTTTATCCACGTCCGTCTGCAGAGACACCAGAGTGTGCTCCAGCGCCTCCTGCTGGCAGTTTGAGGAGTTCAGGAAATACTCTACAGAAGACACACACACAGGACATCAGCTGGACACTAATACACACCAATGCAAATAAGGGGATATATTAAAAAAAGAGGGGGGAAAAAAAGAGAAAAAAAGTAGAATTAAAAAAGAAAAATAAAACTAAAAAAAGAACAAAAAGAAAAATGTAAGTAACAAGTAACAGTTACAACAAAAAAGGAAAGATGGTAAACAGAAAAATAACAGTAAATAAAAATAAAAATAAAAAGTGAATAAAACCCATTTAAAAATACAAGAAAACAGAGGGGACAGGAACACAAATAAAATGAACAAAATATATATATATATATATATATATATATATATATATATATATATATATATATATATTTTTTAATACTTTTTTTTTTTTTTAAGTACTTAAAAAAAAAAAAAAGTATTAAAAAGTAAAAGGAATGAAGAAAAGAAAATGAAAAGGGGGGGGGGGAAGAGAATAAAAATAGAATAATAAAAAAAAAAATATATATATATATAGTAACACGTACAAGTAACACAAGTGAAACAAAAAAGAAAGATGGTAAACAGAAAAATAACAAAAAAAAGAACATGAACAAAAAATTAAAAAGTGAATAAAACCCATTTAAAAATACAAGATAAAGAAAACAGAGGGGATAGGAACACTAAAATAAAATGAAACTACTTAATTTAAAAATAAAGTATTAAAAGAGTAAAAGGAATGAAGAAAAGAAAAGGAAAAGAGGGGGAAAAGAGAACAAAAATAAAACTAAAAAGAACAGACGAAAATAAAAAATAAAATAAAATAAGAGAAAAGAGACACAAAACAAGTAATAGAATTAAAAGAAAAAAGGAAAGAATGTAAACAAAAGAATTAAAGGAAAATAAATGAAAATATGAATAAAAACATTTAAAAATACAAAAATCAAGAAAAAAGTAATAAAACTGAATAGTAAATTAAATAAAAATAAAAACAGATGAACAATATAAATGAAAAATATAATAAATAAATAGTAAAAAGAACAGACGAAAAAGAACAACTATTAAAATAAGAAAAAAGACAGACAAAACAAGTAAGAGAATTAAAAAGAAAAAAGGAAAGGTAAAATATGAATAAAACCATTAAAAAATACAAAAAAAAAAAAAAAAAAAAAAAAAATCAAGAAAAAAGTAATAAAACTCAGTTAATAATTAAATTAAGAGGAGAAAAAAATAGATGAACAAATTAAATGAAGAAAAATAAAAATAAAATAAAACAAACTCACAAATAAATAAAAAATAAGTAAATAAAGGAACTTCACAATAAAAATAAAAAGCAAAAGGAATAAAGAAGAAAGGGGGAAAAGAGAAAAAAATAAAATAGAATTAAAAAAGAAAGGGGGGGGGTGAGTAAAAGGAATAAAGGAAAAAAGGAAAAAAACCCACAAAAAATTAAATAATAATACTAATAATAATACTACTAATAACAACAACAACAACAACAACAACAACAACAACAACAACAC
>CM065140.1:32837500-32945000 GCA_033026305.1 Cirrhinus molitorella | reverse complement strand
TCATCATCATCATCATCATGCAGAAACAAAAGACAGATAATGCATTCACCCCCTTGTCATCAAAGATGTTCATGTCTTTCTTTCTTCAACATTCAAAACATTCCAGGAGTGTTCTCCATATAGTGGACTTCTATGGTGCTCTGAGTTTGAACTTACAAAATGCAGTTTAAATGCAGCTCCAAAGGGCTCTAAACAATTTTGTACTTGAAGAAAATGAGATGTGAGTTTTTCAACATACCTTAGCTGTCTTGAACTGGAGTACACAGAGTACGCATGTGCATCACAGAGCTAGACAAGAGTTTGTGGTTAAAAAGTGTTTAAATTGTCAACCAATCGTTTTGCTAGATAAGCCCCTCCTTCCTCGGCTGGGATCATTTAGAGTCCTTTGAAGCTGCATTTAAACTGCATTTTGTAAGTTTAAACTCAGAGCTCCATAGAAGTCCACTATATGGAGAACATTCCTGAAATGTTTTCCTCAAAAAACTATTTATTTATGACTGAAGAAAGACAAGGGGGTTGGTATCTGTACATTTTTGTTCTGGAAGTGAAATAATACTTTATCTCTGGCCAGACTCTTGCTCTCTCTGAATAATAAAATAGAAATAAAAAAAGAAACAAAAAAAGGAAAGAAATGGTAATTATATATATTTCTTTAACAAAGCAAAAAAAAAAAAAAAAAAAAAAAAAGAGACCGACAAAGAGGGGAAAAAAAGAAAAAGAAAAGAGAAATGAAAGTAGAGAAAAGAGAATTAGGAAGACAAAAATAAAACACATGACCAACATCCTCCAGAAACGAGCTTTATCACTGGCCAAACTATCTGTAAATAACCACGAAAGACAAGAAAGGAAAAAAGGAGGGAAAAAGTATGGATAAATAAATTAATAAAAAAGGGAAAAAAAAAAAAAAACTATAAAAACACAGTTACTGTTTGTCACCATATAAGTCCACTACTGGAGAGAAAACCTGGCATGTTTTCATCCAAAAAATATTTCTGTACAACTGAAGAAAGAACGTGAACATGATCTTGGATAACAAGGGGGTAAGAAAATTAACTGTACATTTTATTTCTGGAAGTGAACTAATACTTGGCCAGACTCTTGCTCTCTCTAAATAACCCAGAAAGAAACAGAATAAAAATAAATAAATAAATAAATAATAAAATAAAAATAAATAAATAATAAATTAAATAATAATAAATAAATAAATAAATAAAAAAAATAAATAAAACTTAAAACAAGAAAGAAAAAAGTATGTATATTTTTTATTTAATAAAAATGAAAAAAAATACAATAAAATAACAAAAATACAAAGAGGGAAAATGAAAGTAGAGAGAACAGAATTAGGAAAAAGACAAAAAATAAATAAATTAACAAATGAAAAAAATAAAAAAAACACCACATGACCATCATACTCCAGAAACAAGCCTTACCACTGGACAAACTCTCTGTAAATAACCATGAAAGGCAAGAAATAAATGCAAAAAAAGGGGGGGGGGGATGAAAATATTACAAAGAGAGGGAAAAAAAAAAAAAAAAAAAGTATGAATAAAACAAAACTATAAACACCAGAGTGCTGTCTGTAATGTGAAGTAATTGTGCATATGGCAACCTTGAGGAAGTCGTAGAGGTGCTTGAGGACACCGATGCGAACCTCGTCCAGGTCCTTGAGGAAGCTGTTGAAGATGGGCACCAGATGGGCAGCAGTCAGCTGATCACCCAGAATCAGAGCCAGCTCATGGATGGAGAACGCCAGCGTCCGCCGCACCTTCCACTAACAGAGACACGGACAGAGACATGGACACGGACAGAGGACACAAAAAGAGACAGGTACGTGGACAGAGACATGGAAAGAGACAGGGACACGGACAGAGACATGGACAGGGGACATGGAAAGAGACAGGTACACGGACAGGGGACACGGAGAGATGCAGAGACACAGAAAGAGACAGGGGACACGGACAGAGACACGGAGAGAGACACGGACAGGGGACACGGAGAGACGCAGAGACACAGAAAGAGACAGGGGACACGGACAGAGACACGGAGAGAGACACGGACAGGGGACACGGAGAGACGCAGAGACATGAAGAGAGACAGCGACACGGACAGGGGACACGGAGAGAGACATGGGCAGGGGACACAGAGAGACGCAGAGACACGGACAGGGGACACGGAGAGACGCAGAGACACGGACAGGGGACACGGAGAGACGCAGAGACAGGTACACGGACAGAGACACGGACAGGGGACACAGATAAACGCAGAGACATGGACAGAGACAGAGACGCACAGACCGTCAGTATATCAGCCCTGGCTCCAGCGTGTGTCATTAGCGTGTTGTTAGCGTGTCAAACACTCACCTGCATGTCGGAGGCCAGCGTCTCGTAGGTGTCCCGCAGGCAGTGCCAGTTTTGCCGTCCCAGCGTCAGCGCCACCCCGGGCAGACTGTAGGCGCAGTGCTTGGCGATCTCCATATCCACCGTCTGAGCGCGAGACGGGTCCGTCATCGACAGATACTGGTCCAGCAGCGCCTGGGGAACCACGTCCTGCAGCGGAGCATCGTGGGATTGAGACCGTCAGAGCAGAGCATGATGGGATCGAGTGGGTCGGAGGATGAGTCACTGACCTGCTGTTTGGATCTCCTCTCCTCTTCAGCATTCAGGCTGCTGTCGCTCACATCCGAATCCTCGTCGTCACGCGTCACGTGTAGAGAACAATCACGCCTCTGAAACACACAAAAAACATTCAGAACAACCAGATTCAACACCAGAAAAAAATTAGGATGATCATGATTAATGTCAAATTTCTGTTTCTATTCCTATAAGTTTAAAGGCAGATTTTTGCCACAGTGTAAAAGTTGTAAAAACCAAACAGTAAAAATTCGTTATGGTCAGAACATGACAAAAACTTCAGTTGTTTGAATTCTTCAAACTTTTTCCAGTCATTTTTCCTTAAACAGGGCTCTAGACTCATTCTTCCAAATGGTCGCTCATTTGGGACTAACTTTCTAAGTTGGTCACAGGAGCACATCATTTGGTTGCATTTATTTATTTATTTTTTGCTACAACATTAAATCAATTTTATCATAGTTTACAGTTATATGGTAACCCTGGTTATCCTTCAACCTGTTTTTTTTTTTCATCAGTAGTAGGCTATTATTTTGTGTTTGAATTTTGTGAACGCAAGTTCCTCTTTTGCCAAATTATAATCAGTGTTGGGGAAAGTTACTTTTATGGAAAGTAATGCATTACAATATTGCGTTACACCCTAAAAAAACAATTACGTTACTTTTTATGGAAAGTAATGCGTTAAATTACTTTTGCGTTATTTTTTTAATCTGCACAGGTCTTGCTTGTTTGTTTTCAATATAAAAACGTTTGATTCTTAGCAAATGTAAAAGCCCTTTCACAGCCTTCGGACTCTTTCACTTTCAAATTCGCACTCGTCACATTTTACAAGAAAAGATAATTGTCTGTTTTGCTTCGATTTATGCATCTTTCATTTTTTAAGACTAAAACTAAATATGGATTCATTAGTATTCTTAATTAAAAACGCAACAACGACAAAACAGGCTACAATGACAATTAGCTTACATAACGTATATTAATAAAAACTAATAAGATGAAGCACGGCATACACCGCATGCTGTATTATATACCGATTAATAAATTACAGAAAGTTTAGCAAACACTGTGGAATCAAAGAAATTAAATCCTCCATAATTAACGTGAGGTAAATGACAAGATACGCTTTTCAAAATGAAAACAAAAAGAAAAGTAAAACTAAACTGGCTGTCGGTGACAGTGCTTGCATGTTTATCCTAGATAAAAATATACACTTCATTTAGTCGTAACAGCTCCATAATATACTTCTTTTAAAACATAATAGTCATAAACAGTAATATGCATCTACAAATATTCACTGCCGCTCAAAAGTTTGGGATTATTAAGATTTGTAATGGTTTTTAAAGATGTTTCTTATGCTTACCAAGGCTGCATTGATTTGAGCAAAAATGCAGAAAAAAAACTGTAATATGTTTGTCACCATATATATTCACTATGTGAATATATTTTAAAATGTAATTTATTCCTGTGAGACAAAGCTGAATTTTCAGTGTCACATGATCCTTCAGAAATCATTCTAATATACTGATTTATTATCAGAGCTGGAAACTATATTTTTTTGGAATCTGCGATACATTTTTCAGGATTTTTTGATCAATAAAAGGTTAAAAAGAACAGCATTTATTTAAAATAGAAAGGTTTTCTAACAATATACACTACTGTTCAAAAGTTTGGGGTCAGTAAACTTTTCTTCTTCTTTTTTTTTTAAAGAAATTAATACTTTTATTCGCCAAGGATGTGTTCAATTAATAAAAAGTGACAGCATAGATTTACATTATTCAAAAATATAAATCTTTTCTAACAAATGCCGTTCTTTTTAACTTGTTATTTCAAAGAATCCTGAAAAAACAATCACAGGTTGCAAAAAATATTTGTTAGTTTCCAACATTGATCATTCTAATAATAAATCAGCATATTAGAATGATTTGGCAATAAAGCTCTTTCGGATTCTGATTTCTGAAGGATCATGTGACACTTAAGACTGGAGTAACAGCTGATGAAAATTCAGCTTTGCATCACAGGAATAAATTATATTGTAAAGTATATTAAAATAAAAACCATTATTTTATATTGTAATAACATTTTGCAAAATTACAGTTTTTTTTCTGCATTTTTGATCAAATAAATGCAGCCTTGATGAGCAGAAGAGACTTCTTGAAGTCTTATTGAAACGGCACACAGAGACTGAAGATCATCAAGTGACAAATGAATCTTTCAGTTCAGTTTGAACTGATTCACATAAATGAAATGAACTCTAAATCTCTATATGTGGCAGCTGACAGGAGCTCAGGGGTGGGTGTGTGTGTGTGTGTGTTCACCTGTGTGTCATGTGACAGGTGTTCTGAGGGCTGCTGGGAGCTGAAGGGGTTCGACTGAGCGGCTCGAGGCTCCAGGAAAGCGTCTTCCAGTCCAGAGTCCAGCGCTGTGGCTCTTAAAGCAGCTGTCAGGACATCCACTTGTGCTGAACACACAACACACTTACATTAGACACTGTGTGTGTGTTTAGATCACTGCAGCTGATTAAACACGTTCATTTGGTGCCGTTAATTATAAAATAATAGCACAGTAACATCTGCCCAGTCCAGACCTGTCTGTCATCTCACTGATGCTGTGTCTGATGAACATTACACAGGACTGTTTAGTCTATTAGAGAATGTTGGTATGAGCTGAAAATTCAAGACAAGGAGGAAAATGGACCATAAAAACAGTAATAAGGGTCAATTTTTTGAAATCGAGATTTATATATAATCAGAAAGCCAAATAAGCTTTCTATTTATAGTTTAGCAATTGTGATACTGATTTATACAAGTTCAACACGACTTTATTAAATATTATGTTTTGATTTGAGACGCACTGTCTTTTTTTCCAAAAATGAAAATCGTGTGACCACAAATCCAGTCATTTTTTTAAATTGAGATGTATACATCATCTGAAAGCTGTAAAACATAGGATAGAACAATATTTGGCCGAGATATAACTATTTGAAAGTCTGGAATCTGAGGATGCAAAAAAAAAAAAAATCTAAATATTGAGAAAATCACCTTTAAAGTTGTCCAAATGAAGTTCTTAGCAATGCATATTACTAATCAAAAATTACTCTTTGATACAATTACAGTAGGAAATTTACTAAATATCTTCATTGAATTAATCTTTACTTAATATCCTAATGATTTTTGGCATGAAAAAAAATTATAATAATCGATCATTTTGAACCATACAATGTATTGTTGGCTATTGCTACAAATATACTGTGCTTAATTCACTAAAAAAAAAAATTATATATATATATATATATATATATATATATATATATATATATATATATATATATATATATATATATATATATATATATATATATATATAAATAATAACAATAATAACAATAATTTGCATTTACTATCATCTTGAGCAATTTTGAATCAAAAGATTTCTAAAACTACTTTTTTTTTCCATTGTTCCATCCATTTGCAAGCCTTATTTACAGATGTTTTTAGTACAAAACTATGGAAGCTTTTTCTGCCACAAAAAAAAGAAAAAAAAAAGATAAAGATAAATTTCGCAATTCTGACTTTTTCTCTTGCATTTGCGAGTTATGTTCACAGAATTGCACAATTCTGACTTAACTCACAATTGCGACTTTTTATTTCTCAGAATTGCAAGTTTGTATCACGCAACTGTCAGAAAATAAGTCAGAATTGTGAGAAGTCGCAATAACCTTTTTTTTTTATTTTTTTATTTAGTGGAGGAAACTGGCTTTTTCTGTACGGTTTCTACAGAAATTAAATAATGGTTTTTATGATTTCAGGGGTTAAACACTATAAAATGGTGCTGGAAAATAGCCTAACCATACAAATAGGCAAAACACACATAGATAAAATTACATTTTGATAAACGGAAACTAAAATTTAAAGCAACAAACAAAAATCCCTGATATTCCATGACTTGGACCATAAAAAAAAAAAAAAAAAAATCCCTGACTTTCAATGAATGGAATAAACCTTTTAAAACTCCATGATATTCCAGAAATTGAAAGAATCTTTTGTGGGGCCAAAATTATTGTTTGATTAATTTACTATGAATTAATCTGCACATTATGCAATAATTAGAATCAACTGTAACGGTTTAACGGCTGTAAGTCGCTCTGGAGCGTTTTGTTGAGGATAAAGGAGCTCAGTGTCTCTAGGTTCAGAATCATCATCAGAATTGAGACAAACACTACAGGCCTGTTTGTGCGTCACTCCTTCTGTTTTTCGGCTTAGCGTTACAGCAACTTCCTGAGCTCATTTCCTTCCACTGACACAAAGCTCTCGCTCCAGCGTTCAGTTCCTGAAGATCACAATGAGCCGGACAGACTCTCGCTGCGTTTCACAGAGCAAAGCGAGTCAGAGATGCAGCGACTAGCAGATCTGATCCAGCAGACATGAAAGTCATGTACAGACAGATCCTGCTGTGTGTGTGTGTGTGTGTGTGTGTGTGTGTGTGTGTGTGTGTGTGTGTGTGAGAGACTCTTATCACAGTCAGTCAAGAGTGTGTGCGCTCATCTGTCTCATAGCTAGTGATGCACCAAACAACAAACATTTGGTTGAAAAAAAGTTATGCAGGGCTGAAATCACTGACCAATGTTTGATGTTTCTCTGATGCATGTTTTTAACTGTATCAATGTCTATTTCATGCACAAAACAGATGAACATGAACTCACCGAAATCAATCATGAATCATGCAATTGATCAATCAATCAGTGTTTCAAAAGTCAATTTGACAACAAAAAGCAAAAATGTATTTTTACCCGTACAACTTAAGCCAGTTAAGCCAATTTTTATATTTCAACAGTAAAGCTTTGTATAAAAAAAATAAAAATAAAGTAATAATAATTAATATTTTTATTTTTATATATATATTATATATATATATATATATATATATATATAAAAAATAATTCAATGCCCATTTAAAAAATACATTACTATGCATTTACTATCATCTGCTGAGCAATTCTGAATCAAAAGATTTATTTCTAAAACTACTTTTTTTTTTTAAAATGCAGGGTTCCCACTCGAAGCCAAAGTCAAATTCCCTGACTTTCACTAAAAAGCTGAATTTCCATGACCTACAATGAATGGATCCATTTGCAAGCTTTATTTACTTGTTTACAGACGTTTTTAGTACAAAACTGGCACTAAAAAAGAAAAAAAGAAAAAAAACAAAAAAGTAAAACTCACAAAGACTTTTTTCCTTGCAATTCTGACTTTTTTTCTCAGAATTGTACTTTATATCATGCAATTCTGACTTTATAACTCACAAATGCGACTTTTTATCTCACAATTCTGACTTTATTTAATTTATATTTAAGATATAAATTAAATGTTAATGTATTAATATAGAAAAACACTGATTTACATTGTAATAATATTTCACAATATTTTTTCTGTATTTTTAATCAAGTGAAAACAGCCTTGATAAGCATAAGAAACTTCTTTGAAAAACATTAAATGAGAGGCTGTGTCCAAACTTGTGACTGCTAGTGTATAAAAAAAACTCAAATAAATAAATAAATAAATAAAAATATCACCTTATATGTTCATTTTATAAATGTATTTTTTTATTTTGTTTTACATTCGGTTTATATTTTATTTGTATTAATTAAAAAAGCATTAAACCAACTTTGGCTTTGTAGTGTTTTGGTAAAAAAAGACATTTGTGACCCTGGAGCACAAAACCAGTCTTAAGTCGCTGGGGTATATTTGTAGCAATAGACAAAAATACATTGTATGGGCCAAAATTATCAAAAAAAAAAAAAAAAAAGAGCATAAGTAAAAATCATGTTCCATTAAGATATTTGTAAATTTCATACCGTAAATGTATCAAATCTTAATTTTTGATTAGTAATATGCATTGCTAAGAACTTCATTTGCACAACTTTAAAGGCGATTTTCTCAATGTTTTTATTTTTCCAGATTTTCAAATAGTTGTATTTCGCCCAAATATTGTCCTATAACAGACCAAACATCAATGGAAAGCTTATTTATTCAACTTTCAGATGATACATAAATCTCAATTTTGACAAATTGACCCTTATGACTGGTTTTGTGGTCCAGGGTCACATTTCAGAGCGCTCACCTTTGACGTCCGGGTCGTCGATGTGCGGCTCCAGGTTCTCGATGAGCTCCTCCAGCTGTTTCCTGCCCAGCGCCGGAGCCGAGGGCCGCTTGTCCTCCTCCTGCAGCTCCAGGTCCAGGTCGATCTGCGGGATGGGCGTCCTCCAGTAGTGGAAGGAGTTGAAGAGCTCCTGCTCTGGGATCTGCTGCTCCTCGCTGGGTTCGGGCGAAGGCTGCGTCTCCTCAGGAAGGCACTGCTGTGAGTCTGCGTCTGCGTCTGCGCAGCAGGGGTCGTCTGCGCTCAGGACCTCGGCCGTCTGCTCTCCTCCTCCCTCCTCGGCCACATCAGCGGCGTCCTGCTCCTCGCAGACCGAGGGATTGTGGGAGTCGTGCTCCTCCTGCTGCGGGCAGGCGGCGGGCGTCTCTGGTGCGGCGTCTGCGCTTGTGCTGGAAAAGCGGACAGACAGAGCGAGTGATCAAGCAGGGCTGCAACAAACGATTATTTTCATAATCGATTAATCTAACGATTATTAGAACGATTGATCGACTAATCGTCGATTATTTTACTGGCTAATCAGTACTTTGATTTTCAGTTTTTGCAATTAGTAAAAAATTGTTATACATATTGCAACATAAATTAAGGTCACCTTAGCATATTTAGTAATTAAGTTGGATTGAGAAAGCTAACTTTCTGATCTGCTATTTTCCTTCTAGCCAAAATTCTGACTGTACTCCTCCTAGAGCTTTAACTCCACAATCTCCAAACTCAGCCCAGATCTCCAGACTGATCTAACCAAGTGTGCTATGTTTTCTAACTGATGGGACTTACGATTTTCCTAAAAATAACGATTAAAACTGTGGAAAATCCCATAGACTTCCATTGATGGATGTTGAAATGAGCCAAGACTATTCAAACTCACACTGACAAAACTCCCACAATCCCTTCACACTCATCTACTATTGCTAATCCATTCAAACTCATTCAAGCTAACTTGCTAATCATGCTAACAATATGCTAAGAACATGCTAAATACATGCTAGTAACTTGCTAATCATGCTAACAACATGCTAGTAACTTGCTAATCATGCTAACATGCTAGTAACTTGCTAACCATGCTAACAACATGCTAGTAACTTGCTAATCATGCTAACAAAATGTTAAAAACATGCTAGTAACTTGCTAATCATGCTAGAAACATTCTAACAACATGCTAGTAACTTGCTAATCATGCTAACAACATGCTAGTAACTTGCTAATCATGCTAGAAACATTCTAACATGTTAGTAACTTGCTAATCATGCTAGAAACATTCTAACAACATGCTAGTAACTTGCTAATCATGCTAACAACATGCTAGTAACTTGCTAATCATGCTAGAAACATTCTAACATGTTAGTAACTTGCTAATCATGCTAGAAACATGTTAGTAACATGCTACCAACGCGGTAACAACTTGCTTCTCATGCTAGTGTCATGCTAGCAACATGCTAGTGACATGCTGTTCATGCTAGAAACGTCCTAACAACATGTTAGTAACTTGCTAATCATGCCAACAACATGCTAGTAACTTGCTAATCATGCTAGAAACATTCTAACAACATGCTAGCAACTTGCTAATCATGCTAACAACATGCTAGTAACTTGCTAATCATGCTAGAAACATTCTAACATGTTAGTAACTTGCTAATCATGCTAGAAACATGTTAGTAACATGCTACCAACGCGGTAACAACTTGCTTCTCATGCTAGTGTCATGCTAGCAACATGCTAGTGACATGCTGTTCATGCTAGAAACGTCCTAACAACATGTTAGTAACTTGCTAATCATGCCAACAACATGCTAGTAACTTGCTAATCATGCTAGAAACATTCTAACAACATGCTAGCAACTTGCTAATCATGCTAACAACATGCTAGTAACTTGCTAATCATGCTAGAAACATTCTAACATGTTAGTAACTTGCTAATCATGCTAGAAACATGTTAGTAACATGCTACCAACGCGGTAACAACTTGCTTCTCATGCTAGTGTCATGCTAGCAACATGCTAGTGACATGCTGTTCATGCTAGAAACGTCCTAACAACATGTTAGTAACTTGATAATCATGCCAACAACATGCTAGTAACTTGGTAATAATGCTAGCAACATGCTAATTATGCTAGAAACATGCTAGTAACATGCTACCAATGTGCTAACAACTTGCTACTCATACTAGAGTCATGCTAGCAACATGCTAATCATGTTAGAAACATGTTAGTGACATGCTATTCATGCTAGAAACATTCCAACAACATGCTAGTAACTTGCTAATAATGCTAGCAACATGCTAATTATGCTAGAAACATGCTAGTAACATGCTACCAATGTGCTAACAACTTGCTACTCATACTAGATTCATGCTAGCAACATGCTAATCATGTTAGAAACATGTTAGTGACATGCTATTCACGCTAGAATAGGGATGGCTCGATACCATAATTTTGACTTCGGTACGATACCAGAATGTAATACCGATACTAAATCGATACTGTAGTATGTAATGTTAACATACTAAACATGTATTAGTTTATTTATAATTTATAAAAAAGTATTGAGCTAGAAGTGCTGTAATACTGTGAGCTCAGCTCAGGTCAAGGTTTCTTTACTGTAAAGTGTTATTCTAACAGCCAAAATATTCAAAATCACGTTATTAAGTCTCTATCTCTGATTGTTTTTAGATTTCAGACTCTGAAAGTTTTTACTCTGCTTTGAAAATACTTTTCAAGAGTCTGTACTTTATTAGTGTTTTCATTAGAAAACTTTGCCTCACAGCATTCCAAAGCATAATATTGCACTTTTTAATTCACTCTTTCATATTAAATATTTAATACTTTATTACATTAGAATTATATTACATTCTTACCTTTACTCAAATAAAAGTAATTCTAAAATTTACTTGAGTACAAGAAAATACTACACTGTTAATATTCTTAATTATCAAAGGTAAAACAAACAACAACTTTTATTTATAAAATGTAGTTTAGAAAAAAGTATGACATTACGCTTTGGAATGGAGTAAACATTTTCCTCTGATAAACTACAGATACTTTTTCAATTTACTTGAGTAAAGTAAAAATACTTCACTACTGTCCACTATCATTTGTGAATAAAAGTTATTAAAATCTGAATTTTTGATTGATGCACTCACCTGTCCATCTCTAAATTAATGGAAAAGCTCAGGATGAGCAAGTGACAATTGCTTGGTGATTTATAGCAGCGCTTGCACACAGCTGCAGTAAGGTCAGTTTGTTCAGCTTTATCATCAGTTTTGTGTTCAAAATATAGCCATATTTCACTTCTATGGTCTTTATTTATTAGTTTTGAGCGCGTTGATGGAGTTTCATCTGTTTGACGATCCATCGCATTTTTCTTTTGTCACATTTACCGGTTTTGCAGCAATTTGGGCAGCACTGCCGCCTGCAGGTGAACATCGGAACTGCAGCTTATGAAATACCGAACTGGGCAAAATGATATAGAACCGTTTGAAATATATTATATACCGGTATTTTTCCATTACCGCTGTACCGCACATCCCTACGCTAGAAACATTCCAACAACATGCTAGTAACTTGCTAATAATGCTAACAACATGCTAATTATGCTAGAAACATATTAGTAACATCTATCCATCTATCTATCTATCTATCCATCCATCCATCCATCTAACATTAAGCTTTTAAAACTATAAACCTTAAAAAACTTTTTAAACTTTCTGATCTGGCTTTCTCAAGCCAACTTAAAAAGTTTGTCTTGACGAACTTTTTTTTTTTTTTTTTTAAATCTAGTTACAGTTATTATATAATGAATTGGTAATACTTTGGTTTATTAACATTAGTTAATATGAACTAAGAATGAACTTTTGCAGCATTTATTAGTCTTAGTTAATAGCAATTTCAACATTTGCTAATGCATTTATAAAAATCACAAGTTGTTTTTTAACATTTGGTAAACGCACTGTGAACTAACATGAACAAACAATGAGCAGCTGCATTTTTATTAACCAACATAAAAAAATGAATACATAAATGTAATAGATGCATTCATTCATATTAATTTATACATTAGCTAATGTTAACAAATGATACCTTATTGCACAGTGTTGTAACAGCACACAAAATGAGATGACAGACAGAGAAACACATCATTATACACATCATTCTGCCTTTTGTAAGTCATAAAAATAAGAAACTAAATAAAGGTAAGTGATAAGAGGCTCTATTTTTTTGGATAAACTATTTTATTCAAAACATAATGTCTTAAAATACCTTATAGGATTATAATATCCAAATCAGTCCTGAGCTAGATCAAGCTTTGATCTCTGTAAGCCAAACTATCACTGTAATGAAATCATTTTTAATTTTCCGCACTAATAAAATATTTTCTCATTAGCCATCTCCACTGGAGAGAGCTGCTTTATAACAGGAAATCAAGCTGTAATTCTAACTGAAAGCGACAGGTTTTTAATGTTAAATGCCATTTTAGTGGTTTTCTTCTGTAAATCAGAGAAAAAATTATGATATTTATTTTTTGCTCAGAAAAACTAAAACAAAAAGGCAATTAAATTAAACAGAAAACTTTTTAATATTTTTTTGTGAAAAACAATTTAAACAATTTATATATATATATATATATTATTCAATGTATGTTTGAAAACATAAAACAGGAAATAAAGTTGTAATTCTAATTGAAAGCGACAGGTTTTTCTTGTTAAATGCCGTAAAGCTGTTTGATTTTAATGCTATCTATTGCATAATGTACTTTATAAATAAACATGATGTGATGGACATTACTGGAGTAAGTTAACATTACTGAACTGCAGAGCTCATGCAAACATCCACATTGTTGTAATCAGATGCATTTTTCACTGCTGCTTTCACACTGCTGTCAGTTTGTGTTATTTATTTCGTTACTGAGAGTACTATATACTATATATATGCAATATATATTTACATATTCATCCAAACGACGCTTAGATTCTGCTGCGTTTGCTCTGAAGCGCTCTCTTTTTTTCTTGAATTGCATCCAGGAGGGCTAAATTACAGTATTGCGCAACAGCGCCACACTGGTCAAACCACATTATTGCAGGCTCTTGCATTACGTCATTATGAGATCAAACCACTACTCCACAACAAAAATATTTGTTGGCAATTTTTTAGTTAATGTCGACTAATCGTTTCTGCCCTATGATCAAGCGTTCGTTACTCAGAGCTCATCGTCGGCCTCTCGTCTCACCTGTGCGTTTGTGATCCGCTCCACTCGCCCTCGTCTCTGAAGTACTGACCCGCGTTACTGGTGGGGCTCGCAAACGTCGAGATGAACTGACCGAGGGACTGGAACGCGGCCTGACGCACCTGTGAACACAGCACACCTCATCAGCATCTGTTCATGATGGAGACTCAACATCCCTGTGATTTCAGCCGTAAGCAAAAAAAAAAAATGTATATAACATTTACTGTATATAACATGGAACGTGACAGAATTGAGCACATCTTGGATTAAAAAAACCCATAAACCGGAGAAACTCTTAAACTTGATTTTTGATCGCATTTAAAAAGATTTATTAAATTGTTAACATTAAATGCATTCCATTGATTACCACCGTTTTTGATAAATGTGACCCGGGACCACAAAATCAAATCATAAGGGACAATATTTAATATCAAAAATGATGTGGTCACATGAAAGTTGAATAAATAATAATATTATTTTTATTGATGTATGGTTTGTAAGAGTTGGACAATATTTGGCCGAGATACAACTATTTAAAAAACAAACAAACAAACAAAAAAACAAAACAAAAATTATAGTTTTTATACAATAGTTTTAATACATTTACAGTAGGAAATTTACTAAATATCTTCATGGAACATGAACTTAATATCCTAATGATTTTTGGCATAATTTTTTTTTTTTTTTTTTTCCCATACAATGAATTTTTGTCTATTGCTATAAATATACCTGTGCTACATATGACTGGTTTTGTGCTCCAGGGTCACAAATTAGCAAAAGTAAAAAAAAAAAAAAGTGGAAAAAAAACTATTTATTAGAGCCCTAATATTGTAATAAACTGTTAGAGTGATTAAAAAAAAAGTAATATATATATATATATATATATATATATAAATAAATAAATAAACCAATTGATTAAATATTCTATTGATTATTAAAATTTAACTAAACCATTACAAATGGAACCCAGAAAAAACAGATTTCACAGAGCCCTAAAAATTGGTTCAAACTTTTAACCCATTGTTGTAAAATTGTGTACGTTTCAAGGTTTCAATTAATCAGACAAGCTTACTTACCCCCAATAATAATTGTAACAATTAAAATGTAATCTAGAAAATATTATCTGTTAACTGAATATATTGTTTGTCCATTGAAGAAAATAAAAAGTATGAATCATTCAATCCAAAAAAAAACAAACAAAAAAAAAAGTAATCAAGAAAATAAAATTAAAAAAAGTTGGAAAAAAATAAAATAAAATTTAGGAAAAAGTAAAAAAAAAAAAAACACACAAGTAAATGAATTGGGTTTGATATTGGCATTTATGTACCCAGCGTGACGGGTCGCTGATCAGACTGATGAACAGAGATGAGAGTTTGGTCCTCCGCACTTCTGGAGACGTGGCTGAAGAGACGGTCATGAAACACTCGGCGCAGGCCTTCCGTACGCCCCACACGTTATCCGAACACAGCTGGAAAAACCGCGGCAGCTGGACAAGAAACGACAGCAAGACATCAACAATCACACAAACCCATGACACCGTTATATCACCCCATACTGAGTCCTTTTTAAACTATACTCAGTTCAGGACTGAGATGGGGGCAAGTTGTCACACTGTTTAAAAACCTACTATGATGCAGAGCAAAGCAAAACATAAAAACATGCATTTGTTTGTCTTTAAACCTCTAACTAGGCTTGCTGCGATAATATATATATTTTTTTTAATAAAAAAAAAAAAAAAAAAAAAAAAAAAATAGTTCAGTTAGAGAACAGACAATAAAAACACTGAAATCTGAGGTTGCAATAAAAAAAAAAATCTATTTAAATTTGTCCAAATGAAGCTCTCAGCAATGCATATTACCAATCAAAAATTTAGTTTTGAAATATTTACAGTAGGAAATTTACTAAATATCTTCATGGAACATGAGATATCCTAATGATTTTTGGCATAATTCTTTTTTTTTTTTTTTTTTAATCATTTTGAGTCCGCAGCACCGCTTTAGTCACTTGTTCACTGTTTTTATAATAATTAAAAAAAAATTTAGTTCAGTTAGAGAACAGACAATAAAAACACTGAAATCTGAGGTTGCAATAAAAAAAAAATCTATTTAAAGTCGTCCAAATGAAGCTCTCAGCAATGCATATTACCAATCAAAAATTTAGTTTTGAAATATTTACAGTAGGAAATGTACTAAATATCTTCATGGAACATGATCTTAATATCCTAATGATTTTTGGCATAAATGATTAATTTTTTTTTTATCATTTTGAGTCCGCAGCACCGCTTTAGTCACTTGTTCACCGTTTTTATGATAAAAAAATCATTTAGTTCAGTTAGAGAACAGACAATACAATTAAACCTGAATGCGGCTGCTCAATTTTTACATCGCGTCTATATACTTTGTTGTAATGAGATGATTGGTGCTGAACACAATAACGTTCCCTTCTAACTTAAACATCTCTGATTCAAGAAATCAACAGATCTGTCTGTGATTGCTACATTGCTCAACGCAACAAAAACACGTTGAAACAGAAACCGTTCACCAGATCGCACTGGATAGTTTGATAAATCTGCAATGATTTGCCATTATTAATAGTTTCATAACGAAATGCAAAAGCGCAAATAATGTTTTGGATTTTGAAAAGCCTGTTGACTTTTGCCATTTATCTAAGGTGATAGTGGAATTTTCATATTTATTTGGTCCCACAGCGTTTGCAGATTTTTTTTAAATTAAAACTGTGTATTTTTTTTATTTTATATTACATCAAGGTGTATGCCGTGCCTCCAAGCTTTATTATTCGTTTGCTAATAAACGTTCTACATTTCTTATTTATTTGGTTCCACAGTGTTTACTGATTTTCAGTTTTGTACACCCATTTAAACTTTGTGCAAGTTATTTGTTATTTTATATTAGGCATGTAACATGGTGTAGGCGATTTTTATTTGTTTTGTTAATAAAAGTTCATTAAGTTACGTTAATGTCGCAAATTTAAAAGTGAAAGTAAAATGCCATGGCGCTTTTACAAGCTATTTAAAAGCGAAGGAAAGTGAGGATAAGCACAAACAAACTAAAAACAAACAACTTCTTGACGCCGAATTGCAGATAATTTTAAAGTGAAAATAAAAAAAAAAAATGGTATGGTGCTTTTACAAGCTATTTAAAAGATAAGGAAAGTGATGAAAAGAGGGAAAGCACAAACAAACTAAAAACAGACAACTTCTTGACGCCAAATTGTCACGGATTTAAAAGTGAAAGTAAAATGCCATGGCGCTTTTATAAGCTATTTAATAGCGAAGGAAAGTGAGGAAAAGAGGGCAAGCACAAACTAAATAAAAACAAAACTTCTTGACGTCGAATTGTCACTGATTTAAAAGCGAAATTAAAATGCCATCGTGCTTTTAAAAGCCATTTAAAAATAAGGAAAGTGAGGAAATGCGCAAACAAGCTAAAAATAAACAACTTCTTGATGCAGAATTGCCATAAATTTAAAAGTGAAAGTAAAACGCCATGGCGCTTTTATAAGCGATTTAAAAGATAAGCAAAGTGAGGAAAAGAGGAAAAGCGCAAATGAAATAAAAACAAAACTTCTTGACGCCGAATTGCAGATAATTTAAAAGTGAAAGTAAAAAAATAAAAAATACAAAGTGAAAGCACAAATAAATGCTTTTATAAATTATATAAATAAAAAAATTATAAATTTAAATAAATTAATATATTAATTTTATAAAAATTTTCTTATTCATTTAATAATGTAATAATTTATTATATATTTAAGTATATATATTTTTTATTTAATTATATATTTATTTAACCATTTATTTATTGCCTCCATATTTAATTTTGATGTCTACGGTTGTCGGCACGTCACTCAACTGCAAACCTCAAAACAAAATGCAGAAGCAATAAATAAGTGCATAAATAATTAAACACATATATAATTAAACAAATACAAATATAATTAAATAAATATATCATTAAATAATTGTATAAATAAATGAATAAATAAATTAAAAAATAAATATATAATTTATACATTGATTTGAATAAAAAAAGTGAGGAAAAGTGAGGAAAGTGAGGAAAAGAGGGCAAGCACAAACTAAATAAAAACAACTTCTTGATGTTGAATTGTCACTGATTTAAAAGCGAAATTAAAATGCCATAGTGCTTTTTCAAGCTATTTAAAAGCGAAGGAAAGTGAGGAAAAGCACAAACAAACTAAAAACAAACAACTTCTTGACGCCGAATTGCAGCTAATTTAAAAGTGAAAATTAAAAAAAAAACTAAAAAAATGGTATGGTGCTTTTACAAGCTATTTAAAAGATAAGGAAACTGAGGAAAAGATGGCAAGCACAAACTAAATAAAAACAAAACTTCTTGACGTCGAATTGCCGCAAATTTAAAAGTGAAAGTAAAACGCCATAGTGCTTTTACAAGTTATTTAAAAGGTGAGGAAAGTGAGGAAATGCGCAAACGAACTAAAAACAACTTGTTGATGCAGAATTGCCGCAAATTTAAAAGTGAAAGTAAAATGCCATGGCGCTTTTATAAGCTATTTAAAAAGGTGAGGAAAAGAGGAAAAGCACAAACAAACTAAAAACAAACAACTTCTTGACGCCGAATTGCAGCTAATTTAAAAGTGAAAAAAAAAAAAAAAAAAAAAAAAATGGTATGGTGCTTTAAAAGCTATTTAAAAGCGAAGGAAACTGAGGAAAAGAGGGCAAGCACAAACTAAATAAAAACAAAACTTCCTGATGCCGAATTGCAGATAATTTAAAAGTGAAAGTAAAATGCCATGGCGCTTTTATAAGCTATTTAAAAGGTGAGGAAAAGAGGAAAAGCACAAATGAAATAAAAACAAAACTTCCTGATGCCGAATTGCAGATAATTTAAAAGTGAAAGTAAAATGCCATGGCGCTTTTATAAGCTATTTAAAAAGGTGAGGAAAAGAGGAAAAGCACAAACAAACTAAAAACAAACAACTTCTTGACGCCGAATTGCAGCTAATTTAAAAGTGAAAAAAAAAAAAAAAAAAAAAAAAAATGGTATGGTGCTTTAAAAGCTATTTAAAAGCGAAGGAAACTGAGGAAAAGAGGGCAAGCACAAACTAAATAAAAACAAAACTTCCTGATGCCGAATTGCAGATAATTTAAAAGTGAAAGTAAAATGCCATGGCGCTTTTATAAGCTATTTAAAAGGTGAGGAAAAGAGGAAAAGCACAAATGAAATAAAAACAAAACTTGACGCCGAATTGCAGATAATTTAAAAGTGAAAGTAAAATGCCATGGTGCATTTACAAGCTATTTAAAAGCCAAGGAAAGTGAGGAAAAGCACAAACAAACTAAAAACAAACAACTTCTTGACGCCGAATTGCAGCTAATTTAAAAGTGAAAATTAAAAAAAAAACTAAAAAAATGGTATGGTGCTTTTACAAGCTATTTAAAAGATAAGGAAACTGAGGAAAAGAGGGCAAGCACAAACTAAATAAAAACAAAACTTCTTGACGTCGAATTGCCGCAAATTTAAAAGTGAAAGTAAAACGCCATAGTGCTTTTACAAGTTATTTAAAAGGTGAGGAAAGTGAGGAAATGCGCAAACGAACTAAAAACAACTTGTTGATGCAGAATTGCCGCAAATTTAAAAGTGAAAGTAAAATGCCATGGCGCTTTTATAAGCTATTTAAAAGGTGAGGAAAAGAGGAAAAGCACAAATGAAATAAAAACAAAACTTGACGCCGAATTGCAGATAATTTAAAAGTGAAAGTAAAATGCCATGGTGCATTTACAAGCTATTTAAAAGCCAAGGAAAGTGAGGAAAAGCACAAACAAACTAAAAACAAACAACTTCTTGACGCCGAATTGCAGCTAATTTAAAAGTGAAAAAAAAAAAAAATGGTATGGTGCTTTAAAAGCTATTTAAAAGCGAAGGAAACTGAGGAAAAGAGGGCAAGCACAAACTAAATAAAAACAAAACTTCCTGATGCCGAATTGCAGATCATTTAAAAGTGAAAGTGAAATGCCATGGCGCTTTTATAAGCTACTTAAAAGATAAGCAAAGTGAGGAAAAGAGGGAAAGTGCAAATGAAAAAAACAAAAGTTCTTGACGCAAAATTGCCGCAAATTTAAAAGTAAAAGCAAAATGTGCATGGCGCTTTTACAAGCTATTTAAAAGTGAAGGAAAGTGCAAACAAACTAAAAACAAACAACTTCTTGATGCCGAATTGTCACCAATTTAAAGGTGAAAGCAAAATGTGCGCGGTGCTTTTACTGAAGGTAAGCGAGGAAAAGAGGGAAAACTCAAAGGAACTAAAAAAAAAAAAAAAAAACAGTTGCTATACACTGAATTGCTGCCAATTAGAAAGTAAAAGGAAATCTCAAACGATGCCCAAACTCCCCACAGTGATACCGGTTTTACCAATGTCGTCACATTTCGATTAACCGGTGGGAAAATTTCCTCACCGCCTCTAACCCGCGTGACAACTTGCCCCACTGAACGTACCAGCAGCTCCTCTGTCGCCTCTCCTCCAACCACACTGCAGATATCTCCGAAGTTCGCCGCACAAACCTGTCGGACACAAACACATTTGATCAGCGACGAGGACCGAACACCTTCCTCTGAGCCGATCAGATTCACCCATCGTCCCGGGTCAATCAGATTGATTTACCTTGCGCACGTGAAACATCCTGCAGTCGCAGCACATCTCGCAGAAGCGCGGCAGGAAGAGCCGCTCGGTGATGTCCTTCCCCACCATTGGTGCCATTTTACAAATAATCTGAGATAAAAATGACCAGAAACAATCATCTCAAGACCGTGAGTGTGGGGTTATTTCCACTGAACTACATACAATGGCATTTTGATCATGAGCTCATGATGCTTTCACATTCTGCATCCACTTGAACCCATATAAAAGTTATTTTAGAAAAACAGTCAGAGCTACTAAAGCCATATCTGCATCTGAACAGCAACATCTCATTAATGAGCCAAAAAAATAATTAAGAAAAAAAAAAAAAAGTGCAATTTTGAACTTGCAAATTATGGGCCGAATTACTCAAAATTAAATCAATAAATAAATGTTGAAATATATAAATAAATCGTTAAATATATCATTTAATGACTGAAAGCACAAATAAATGTATGAATTATATATTTAATTATATTGATTCATTTAATTATTTATGTAATTATTATATATTTAAGTATATATATTTATACATTTAATTATTTATGCATTTATTTTCATTTTGAGGTTTGCGGTTGTTGGCCTATGGAGGGCTGAATTACTCAAAATTAAATCATTAAATAAATGTTGAAATATATAAATGAATTGTTAAATACAGAATTTAATTATTGAAAGCACACATAAATGTATAAATTACATATTTATTTAAATATATATTTATTAATTTTCTTATTCATTTAATAATTTATGTAATAATAATAATATATATATATATATATATATATATATATATATGTGTGTGTGTGTGTGTGTGTGTGTGTGTCAGCATGTCACTCAACTGCAAACCTCAAAATTAAATGTGGAAGCAATAAATAAATAATACATATATAATTAAATAAACATATACTTAAATATATAATTAAATAATTGGATAATTAAATTAATATAATTTATACATTGATTTGTGCTTTCAATAACTAAAGTATGTATTTAACAATTTATTTATATATTATTTCAACATTTATTTAATTTAATGATTTAATTTTGAGTAATTAGGCCATCCATAGCAAATTGCACATTAAATTGCAATTATATGAAGAGAGATTTTAAGCCCACTGGAATTAACATTTACATTTAGAAGGTGCTTTTATCCAAAGCAACTTAAAGGAGGACAATGGAAGCAAATAAAATCAACAAAAGAGCAATAACATGCAAGTGCTATGACAAGTCTCATCTAGACTAACGCAGTACACACAGCAAGGGATTTTTTAAAGTATATAATAAAAAAAAAAGAAAAAAAGCTAGTGTTAGAGGCCTTCTTTTTGCTTTTTTGTTAATTGTTTAGACAAAGTAGTGTTGTTTTTTATTTTTACTTATTTAAATTAACTGAATTGAACCTTATAATCAGTGTTGCAGAAAGTTTTATTACTTTTAAAAGTAATGCATTACAATATTGAGATACTCCCCAAAAAAGTAATTACGGTACTTTATGGTAACTAATTACTAACAACTTTTTTATGGAAAGTAATTACTTTTTAAATCTGGGCAGAGCTTGTTTGCTTTGATTTTAATATAAAAATTCTATTTTTGGCAAATGTTTGAAACCAAAACCCTCAGGCTGAAGGAAAAGTAAAGTCAAGTCTGTACAGAAGAATTCAGAAGAAGAGAGTACACTTTTCAGCAATTAAAAAAAAAAAAGAAAAACAAATGTTAGTTTATCTAGAGTAATGTTTGAAGGTCAGCAGCGAGACACTGCTTAATAAAATGGGATTAAATGCATAAGGCATATTTGTATTATTTAACATATTTTTGCAGGTTTGCATCATATCAATACAGTTGCATTTCACAGTGTTTATTCATTTTGAGGAATACTGGTCCGCTTTTTTGTGAGTGAGTTGAATTAATGTATGTTTACATTTATTCTAGAACATTTATTCTCTCAACGTGGGGACAGGAGAACTTTCAATCAATAAATGGGGGAAAAAAGTAACTGGCGTTACTTATTAAAGTAATACTTGAAAAAAGTAATCCGATTACATAACTCACATCACATGTAATGTGTATGCCTACATATTTGTTCATCAATAAAATTCAGTCTTAAAAGTGTGTGAGATATGAGGAAAAAGCTAAATATTAGGGCTGTCAAACGATTAATTGCATCCAAAATAAAAGTATGTTTACATACTATGCGTTTACTTTGTATATTTATTATGTATATACATATATATATATATATATATATATATATATATATGTATGTATGTATATATATATATAAATAAATATAATACACACACATACATGTATATATTAAAACAAAATATTTATATGTATATATATTTATATCTGTATACAATTTAGATAATAAATAAATATAAATATTTTAGATATAAATCTAAAATATTTTTCCTTAATATATACATGCATGCGTTTGTATTTATATATACATAAATATACACAGTAGACAAATATGTAGTATGTAAACAAACTTTTATTTTGGATGCGATTAATCGCGATTAGTCGTTTGACAGCACTACTAAATATATTTAAAAAATGGTTACACTGTAAAAAATGAGTGAATTTAACAGTAAAAAACTGCAAAAATGCTACAGTAAAAACCTGTTAAATGGTTAACAGTAAAAAACTGTAAAATACAGTTAATAACCATAAATTGACATTCCCAGAATTCCCTGCGTTAATTTTTTTTTTTTTTGATGTTTTTTTGTTGAAATAACTCGTTCTTCTTAGTTTTTTCTTAGTGACATCTACTGTTGTTAAAGGAACGTTTATTGCATTATTTCAGTTTAATGTGTGTTATGATGGTGTTTAGTGTTTGTGTGAATGACGCTGTGCACCTTCTATATATGTTAATATTTAAAAAGCTGTTTGTGATGGGCTTTAGTTTATTATGTGACTTTCTCATCACCACCTGGTTTTGGTGTTTATCGGTGTATTACCAAGGTTTAAAACAGATTTCAGTACTTCAACAGGTTGGTACATTACAGTTATATCAGTTAATGAAATTACGGTATTTACTTGTAAATTTAACAGAAAACTATAAACTGTAAAACGTTGCTACCGTATTTTTTACGGTAAAATTCTGGCAACCACAGCTGCCGGTATTCTACCGTAAATTTTACAGATTTTTTTTTTTTTTTTACAGTGTATATTTCTTTAAAAAAAAACTGTAAAAAATCTGAAAAGCTTATGCAATATGTTGTTCTGTCACTAAAAACTCTGCATTTTTTATAAAGGCATGTTTTCTGGGTCGAAGCGGGCGTGCTGTCAGGGCACAGACTCTCACCGCCATGGCTTCGGTTTTGACGTCGTCGTTGCTGTCTGGAGCGGTGAGGTCCACCAATACGGGACACACCAGGCTCTCCACGTCTCCTCTCTCGATCAGCTCCTGCTCCAGCAGAACCAGCAGCGCCGCCTGACTCGTCTTCCGCACCTGAAGGAGAAACACCAGCACTTCTGTTCAGGGCTGCAACGATTAGTCAACATTATCCATAATGTCGACAATCTTTCAAATATTTTTGTTGTGGAGTAGTGGTTTGATCTCATATGACCCAATACAAGAGCCTGCAATAATGCGGTTTGGCCAGTGTGGCGCTGTAGCGCAGGACTAATTCAGCCCTCCTGGATGCAATTCAAGAGGAAAAGACACAGCGCTTCAGAGCAAACACAGCTGAACCTGAGCGGCGTTTGGATGAATATGTAAATATATATTGTGTGCTTTCCTCTCAGTAATGAAATTTTTGTTAGAATATGCAGGGCTCTACGCTTACTTTTCTTATTAGGAGTACTTGTTCTCCTAACTTAAAGAATTTAGGCGCACAGTCAAATTTAGAAGCACAATCTAAATCAACAACAACAACAAAATCTGATGAGTCTTCTAATTACAAGATTTTCAGGTGCATTTTGTTTTTACCTTTATAATGCCATTTTTTATAAAAGCATGTAATCTTTTATGTTAAAATTAAAAATATATATATTTATAATTTTATGTCTAACTAAAACAGCGGAATCAAAACAAGTAGAATAAGCATAAGTTACCAATCAAATTAAATCACTATTAACTAAATTTATTTGTACTATAGATGTGGCACAGAAGAACACAAGTGTCTTGTAGGTGTATTTTCATGTTTAACGAGGCTCAGAAGTGCCATGAGAGCAATCAAATTCATAAATTCATGTTGAGATTAATGTTTTTAATATGCCGTTTTGAATACAGAAATATTAAATGATTTAAATCACTGAAAATATACTTTAAAAATGAAACAACTGTCACTGATTTCATTACTGAATCATATTCATTTGATTCGTTCGAACAGCTGATTCATTCAGAAATGACTCAGGTGACTGTCTTTATGAATGGAAATCATCTCTGGATCATTTTTGACGACGAAATAGAGCCAAATCTAAATGCTGTTAGACAATAGTCAATGTAAGTCACTTAATATTAACTTCTTGTTTATTTAACTGTTTTATTAAATAACATCTCATTTACAAACTCGCTTAAAAATCATTAAAAGCTGTTCATCGCAATCTCACAAAGTTTCATTATAATTAACGCATCTCTCTATTGCACAATCAGTCTCTTATTTACTCTCTCTGCATTTTGTTTCTGAAAGGATTGGTCAGATATGTCGGTGATAAATTACTCAACGCTTCAAAAACACGCTCCCATTAGCGCAAACACAAATACGCTGATCGGGTCACTCGCACATGCTGCTCCTAAATATTTTTTCATAGTCGCACGCAGCAGTTTTCAGTCGCAAATGGAAGTAAAATGGTCGCACTGTAGAGCCCTGAAGAGCCTGCAATTATGTGGTTTGACCAGTGTGGCGCTGTAGCGTAATACTGTAATTCAGCCCTCCTGGATGCAATTCAAGAGGAAAAGACAGCGCTTCAGAGCAAACGCAGTAGAATCTGAGCGACGTTTGGATGAATATATAAATATATATTGCGTGCTTTCCTCTCAGTAATGAAATAAACACCACAACCTGACAGCAGTGTGAACGCAGCAGTTAAAATGCATCTGATTTCAATGATGTGGATGTTTGCATGAGCTCTGCAGTTCAGTAACGTTAACTTACTCCAGTAATGTCCAACACATCATGTTTATATATATAGTACACTATGCAATAGATAGCATTAAAATCAAACAGCTTTACGGCATTTAACATGAAAAACCTGTCGCTTTCAGTTAGAATTACAACTTGATTTCCTGTTATAAAGCAGCTCTTCAGTGTGGAGCTGGCTAATGAGAAAATATTTTATTAGTGGGAAACAAATAGGCTAATTTAATTAAAGTGAAAGTTTTGTTTACAGAGATCAAAACTTGATCGAGCTCAGAAATGTTTTGGTTATTATAAGCCTAAGACAATATGTTTTGAATAAAATAGTTTATCCAAAAAACAGCATCTTATCACTTACCTTTATTTTGACTTGCAGAATGAAGTGTATAAGACAGTTTCTCTGTCTGTCATCTCATTTTAAATGCCAAATGCATCTATTTGTATAATATAATGGTACAATAAAGTATAATTGGTTAACATTAGCTAATGTACATTTACATTATAGTCTTAGTCAAGGTTGGTTAATAAAAATACAACTGTTCATTGTTTTGTTCATGTTAGTTCACAGTGCATTTACCAAATGTTAAACAACTTGTGATTTTTATAAATGCATGAGCAAATGTTTAAATTAACATTAAGATTAATAAATGCTGTAAAGTTAGTTCATATTGACTAATGTTTAGTAATGAGCTTTGATGTAAAGTATTACCAATTAATTGCATAATAATAATAATAGTAGTAATTACATAATATGCTTTTCTAAAGCTGAAGTGACTTTTATTTATGTTAGAATATGTATAACAATATTTGTACTAATTGCAAAAGATGAATAATCAATGAAAGTCTACAGATTAATCGACGAGTAGTTGATTAATCGTTCTAATAATCGTTAGATTAATCGATTATCAAAATAATCGTTTGTGTTTAGTGGCACTCCTGAGGAACACGAAGATCTCACGCTTACCAGGTTGTTCTGGTCGGCCAGGTATCGGACCACGATGGGTAGGAGGTACTTGGAGAAAGCGAATGGAATGGAAGGTCTGTTCTCCTGACAGAAGATGGCGATGTGCGGGATTTGCTCCATGAGCTCCGCTCGAACCGTCGGCTCTGGAGAACAAGCGTCACGCCGTTAAAACGACAAACAGATTCAAAAAGCACAGCTGGAGAAAGACAATACGGCCAAATATAATACTGAATATATGAATGTGTGCTTAAGCTAATAATGCATGAAGCAGTCTTTCTGACAGCAGCTTCAAAAACAAAGACCACATGAGAAAATATCAAACAGCTCAGTCATCTGACAACCAACGGCTCAAACAGAACAGAAGAAGCTGAACCACCAAATAAAAGATGAATCTGTATTAAAAGTTATTGCAAATGACACATTACCTTTTAAGCATGCATTTGCATTTTGCATAAATTCCCAGAAAAGAAAGTTAAACATTTACTATATTCTACTCAATTATACTTTTCACAATTGTACAGCGCTTTGGTACACTCTGTACTTTATAAATATATTTTGATTTGAGTTGATGGGACCACGTTCAAAATTCTTGATTTTGTTACCACATTAAAGGTTTCTTTATCACTTCATAAATCAGAAATACTGTCAAAAGCCTGATGGAAGATTTATTTATTTTTTATTTAATGCCATATCAGCTTTAAAAGCTATATTTACAGCAAATTCAAGTGTAAGATTTAAAATAATCTATATAACAAAAGTCAATAATAATAATAATAATAATAATAATAATAATAATAAAAAACATAAAATAATCAATTATAAAATACAAAAAAACAATATTATTGTTACAAATAAAATATATATTTTTAAAATGATATAATAATATTATTATTATTATAAATAAATTATAAAATACAAAAAACAATATTATTGTTACAAATAAAATATATATTTATACATATTTTTTTATATTAAGAAAAAAAGACAATTATAAGCAATCTTTTAAACTGATATTTGAAAAAAAAAAAAAAAAACCTAATACATTTCCCAGGAGAAACTTTTTTTTAATGTACATTAAATGTATTTTCAAGTAAAAATTCAAGTAAAATCATTTCCTAGCATCATTTAACCCTTAAAAGACCTGACACACTTGTACTTTTGTTTGTTTTTTCAGACCTATTCTAGCAGTCAGCATCATTATAAACAGGAGAACATGAAGTTTCAGTCTAGCTAATTTAAAATCCCAATTTTCCTTTTTTATTTAGAAAATTGTATTTGGGTGTTTTACACTTCCAAATAAAATTGTGTCTACATATAACATTCCCCAAGCAAGTTAAAGCCATTTATTACAATATTATTATAGGCACTTTTGAGTGTAAAACAGGCCTATTTAGTTTATTGACAATGTAGATGTGTCCAAAAACATTTCAGGAGTAAATCAGTAAAACACAGATAAATATATTCTTAATCTGAGTATGAACAAACACAAACACAAACAGTGTAGCAAGTAGTGAAAACAAACAAAAATACAAACAGACCAAATTATTCACAAACTACACACAAAATGAAAGAAATATACTGAATGCAACAGAAAAAATAGTGCAAATGATTTTTATGAACTATATAAGAATTAATAACCTCGCCTGGTGACGCCGTCTCATCATGTTTTTGGTTTGTGTTATGTCAAAGAGCTCCGTTGTGTGTTTTTATCTGCTTTTTTTCAAAGAGTGCCATCATGCAAATGTGTTATTTCATGTTTGTTTTCACGCACGCATGACGCACTTTCACTTTGCATTTGTTCAAATAAGAACGTAGAAGAACATCTGTTTTGTTAGACTTTTTAAAGAATTCAAATTCGATTAGGAAGTTTAAAAGTTATTAAACATTTAGGAACAATAGTCATTTCTAGTCGTGGACCGCTGTCTCGGTCTTTAGGAATTTATCTGAAAAAGTCATTTTTTACTGTGTTTTGTTATTATATAACATGGTTTCTACTGCAAATTTACTCTTGAAATGTTTTGGATCTATATCGTCAGTAAACTAAATGGGCCTGATTTTTACTGAAAAGCACCTATAATATTGTAATAAATGGCTATAACTTGCTTGGGGAATGTTATATGTGGACACAATTTTATTTGGAAGTGTAAAACACCCAAATACATTTTTCTAAAGAAAAAAAAAAAACCCAACCTTCAGGAGTTTTTGTTTGAGTACACAGTAAAAAACAATTGTTGCTTGCATTTTCCCTAAAGTTCTTGAAAATCCACTCATTTTTAGAGAAAACAAAAGGAAAATTTGGTGGCTTTTAATTAGGAACAATAGTTATATCTAGCTGCGGGCAGCTGTCTTGGTCTTTGAGGGTTAATAAAATGTTCAAGAGGACAAAAAACACAAAGACAATTATTCTCCTGATTCCTCATGATCAGTGTTGGGGGGTAACGCAAGTTACGTAATAATGAGACTTTTTTCAAGTAACTAGTAAAGTAACACATTACTGTTTCATTTCCAAGAAAATATCTGAGTTACTTTTTCAAAAAACTAGCGCCAGTTACTTTCTGTTTCCTTTATGTATTTAATCCCATTTTATTAACCAATGACTTTGCTGCTGACCTTTGATCCAATTCAACCGTACACTGCAAAAATACTGTTCTTACTTACATTTTTTGTCTTGTTTCCAGCCAAAATATTAAATCAAGAAAGATTTTTTAGACAAGTAAATAATTATTTTCTTGTTTTCAGAAAAAACCAAGCCAAAATTAAGTGAGTTTTTGCCTAGAACAAGCAAAATAATCTGCCAATGGATTAAGCAAAAAAACATTATTTCAAACAGAAAGCAAGATTATTTTGCTTACCTCATTGGGAGATTATTTTGCTTGTTTCAAGCAAAACACACTTAATTTTGACTTGTTTTCAGAAAAAAACAATTTTTACAATTTAATTTTAAATCAATTTCTTGATTTAAGAATTTGTAGATATTTTGGCTGGAAACAAGACAAAAAATCTAAGTAAGAAAAGCATTTTTTGCAGTGTACTAATAAGCAAAACTTACTTTAGATTAACTAACATTTGTGCTTTTTTTCCTCATTGCTGAAGAGTGTTGAACTTTCTTTTCCTACAGTTCTACTGTACAGACGACAATTTAATTTTCCTTTAGTCTTAGGCTTATTCACTTCATTTTATTTTGGTGTGAATCGACTTTTACATTTGCTAAGAATCTAATGTTTTTACATTAAAAACAAACAAGCCCTGCCCAGATTTAAAAAGTAACTCAAAAGTAACGTATCGCATTACTTTCCATAAAAAGTAACCAAGTAACGCAATTAGTTGTTTTTTTAGAGTAACGCAATATTGTAACGCATCACTTTCTATAAAAAGTAACTAAGTAACATAATTAGTTGTTTTTTTAGAGTAACGCAATATTGTAACGCATCACTTTCTATAAAAAGTAAGTAACGTAATTAGTTGTTTTTTTAGAGTAACGCAATATTGTAACATTACTTTCTATAAAAAGTAACTAAGTAACATAATTAGTTGGTTTTTTAGAGAGTAACGCAATATTGTAACGCATCACTTTCTATAAAAAGTAAGTAACGTAACATAATTAGTTGTTTTTTTAGAGTAACGCAATATTGTAACGCATCACTTTCTATAAAAAGTAACTAAGTAACAT
Source organism: Cirrhinus molitorella (assembly GCA_033026305.1). Taxonomy (NCBI): domain Eukaryota; kingdom Metazoa; phylum Chordata; class Actinopteri; order Cypriniformes; family Cyprinidae; genus Cirrhinus; species Cirrhinus molitorella. The sequence continues at coordinate 32,914,617 of CM065140.1, read as the reverse complement.
AATTAGTTGTTTTTTTAGAGTAACGCAATATTGTAACGCATCACTTTCTATAAAAAGTAAGTAACGTAATTAGTTGTTTTTTTAGAGTAACGCAATATTGTAACATTACTTTCTATAAAAAGTAACTAAGTAACATAATTAGTTGTTTTTTAGAGTAATGCAATATTGTAACGCATCACTTTCTATAAAAAGTAACAAAGTAACATAATTAGTTGGTTTTTTAGAGAGTAACGCAATATTGTAACGCATTACTTTCTATAAAAAGTAAGTAACGTAATTAGTTGTTTTTTTAGAGTAACGCAATATTGTAACGCATCACTTTCTATAAAAAGTAACAAAGTAACATAATTAGTTGGTTTTTTAGAGAGTAACGCAATATTGTAACGCATCACTTTCTATAAAAAGTAAGTAACGTAATTAGTTGTTTTTTTAGAGTAACGCAATATTGTAACGCATCACTTTCTATAAAAAGTAACAAAGTAACATAATTAGTTGGTTTTTTAGAGAGTAACGCAATATTGTAACGCATCACTTTCTATAAAAAGTAACAAAGTAACATAATTAGTTGGTTTTTTAGAGAGTAACGCAATATTGTAACGCATCACTTTCTATAAAAAGTAAGTAACGTAATTAGTTGGTTTTTTAGAGTAACGCAATATTGTAACATTACTTTCTATAAAAAGTAACTAAGTAACATAATTAGTTGTTTTTTTAGAGTAATGCAATATTGTAACGCATCACTTTCTATAAAAAGTAACAAAGTAACATAATTAGTTGGTTTTTTAGAGAGTAACGCAATATTGTAACGCATTACTTTTAAAAGTAACTTTCCTCAACACTGATCATGACATGACTCTCCAATGGGACAGTGAATCATCAGTGTCTCAGTGAATCAGTTCAGTACCTGAGTCGTCTGCGAGTCTGTCGATCCGCTCCAGCACAGACACACACTCGCGCTCATCCTCGCTGACGGCCCGGAGCGTGTCCAGAAGACTGCGGGCCACCATTTGCCTGAAACGCACCAAACACAACCAAACAGGTCAGGTGCAATGCATTTTGGGATACAGCATCCTGAACATCTTGCTCTAATAGTTGTAGGTCGTCTTTCATGCGTCAGGTCAGGCGTCTCACCTGTTGAAGACGTTCTCGCTGCTGATGTACTTGTCGAGTCGGCCCAGAGGAGTCAACATCTCATCCTGAGACACGAAATCCAGCACTGAAGGCACAATAATGGCGTCAGACTCTGAGCTGAATCCATCCACACCGACTACAGACACATTCAGAGACACAGAGCACACCGCATCATCTCACAGACAACACACACACACTCAAAACAACACATCCCACAATCCTCTGGGGCTCCAGCGTCAGCTCCTCCTGAACTCCGCTGAGAGTCCTTTCTGCAATCTCATCACTTTTTAGAGCACGAATCATTTCAAAGCAGCTTTAGTTTACAGTTTCTTAACATTTGAGCTAACGGTGATAACTGTGCCACTTATATTTTAATCACATTTTGGAGCACAAAACCAGTCTTAAGTCGCTGGGGTGTGTTTGAAGCAATAGCCAAAAATACATTGCATGGGTCAAAATGATTGATTTCCTTTTGAAAAATCATTAGGATATTAAGATCATGTTCCATGAAGATATTTTGTACATTTCCTACCGTAAATACGTCAAAACTTAATTTTGATTAGTAATATGCATCACTAAGAACTTCATTTGGACAACTTTAAAAGGCAATATTTAGTTTCTTTTGCACCCTCAGATTCTAGATTTCAAATAGTTGTATCTCTGCCAAATATATCACATCATAACAAACCATACATCAACAGAAAGCTTAATTAGTCAACTTTCAGCCGATGCATAAATCTTAATTTTGAAAACGCAGCCTTATGGTTTTGTGGTCCAACAGTAAAAATGTTTGTAAATGGGTCAAAGATGAAAAAGGGTTTATGCATAAAAACAATAAGTGCAACACTGCTTTAAACCCCAAAAAATATTTAAACATTTTCCGTTTAGTTTAATTGCAGGTTTGTTTTTCTGAGCAAAAAAAAAAAAAAAATAATAATAATTTACATTTTCCGCTAATTTACAGAAGACACCCATTAAAATTTCATTCAGTGTAACAATTTTGTCAGGCATATTTACAACAAAAATCAATGTATGACATATTAAAAGAAAAATGAAGTGAAAAATGAAAAAGTCCAAATGAAGTTCTTAGCAATGCATATTACTAATCAAAAATTAAGTTGATACATTTATGGTAGGAAATCTACAAAATATCTTCATGGAACATGATCTTTACTTAATATCCTAATGATTTTTGGCATAAAAGAAAAAAAAATCAATCATTTTAACCCATACAATGTATTTTCATCTATTGCCACAAATACACCCCAGCGACTTAAGACTGGTTTTGTGCTATGCACAAGTCAAAATAAGCATACCATTTGAATTTTTACATTAATATCGTGCTACACTGAATGACAACGCAACATTATTTCCACCAAAAACTTCTGAAAATGTAAAAGTAGACAGTTTACTTACATTTAACGTCCCTTCTCTGGACATCTTAATGTCTTTGACCCAAATAGTCTCTGTTTTGCTGAGATTAAGTGTTTTATCCATTTGTGAAGCTCTTGAAAGCATTATTATGATCTATATGCATCAACTCTATATAATCTGAGCTAGTAAACAGTGCTAGAAAAGATGGAAATGACTTCAGATGAGCAAATCAAACCCAAACACAGCTGTCTAAAGCATCTCTAACAAAAACACAGTGTTTTTGAGCCAAATACCATGGTATTACCATGATTCTGCACATGGAGCTCAATGAAGCTCCGTGAAAGTGAATACTGTCATCAGTCAGTGTCTCAGTGTGTATTTACACACACATTTACCTCAAATCAAAACAATATTACATCTGATAGCAGCAGCACACAGAGGTTTAGCGCGGGTCACGTGACCTGCCCTATATGAATCACATTAAACAACACACACACACACACACACACACACACACACACACACACAGAGAGAGAGAGAGAGAGAGAGAGATAAACTCACATCCGTCCGTGTCCTCCTGTGAGTCCTGCAGCAGAGAGAGATCTGGAAAACACAACACAATCAGAAAGAGGGAGTGAGAGAGAGAGAGAGTGTGTGTGTGAGGGAGAGAGAGACAGTGTGTTTAGTCAGAAGTGTGTGTGTGTGTGTGTGTGTGTGTTGAGCTCTACACACCCGCCATCTTGCGCTGCTCCTACATTTAAGCCGCTTCTGTGCTGATGACCAACACGCGCCGCAACACAAAACTACACAAAAACACACAAACACGCGCCTCTGAACTCCAGTCGAGCACTGCCGCCGGGCCCGCGCACTGATCCTTTATCACGCACGCGCCGAGGGCAGCCTCTAGAGCGCGCACGCACGGAGTGAATGAACGCATGCGCAGTCCGTGCCAGAACTTTTATTTTATTTTATTTTTTTAATTGTATCACTTTACAACCAAACAAGGTACACAATCAAATTACAAAATATATTGAGCATAACAAAAGCATCAAAAGGTACTAAATTGAACAAAAAAAAAAAAAATATATATATATATATATAAAGAAAATATACCCGGTGTTGGGGAAAGTTACTTTTAAAAGTAATGCGTTACAATATTGTGTTACTCCCTAAAAAGTCACTTACTTTTTATGGAAAGTAGTGCGTTACGTTACTTTTGCGTTACTTTTTAAATCTGGGCAGGGCTTGCTTGTTTGTTTTTAATTTAAAAAGTTTGATTCTTATCAAATGTAAAAGCCTTTTCACACCAAAATGAAGTGAATAAGGCTAAGGCTGAAGGAAAATTAAATTGACGTCTGTACAGTAGAACTGTAGGAAAAGAAAGTTCAACACTCTTCAGGAGTGAGAAAAAAAAACACAGATGTTCATCTAAAGTAAGTTTTGCTTATTAGTACACTGCAAAAAATGCTTTTCTTACTTTGATTTTTTTTTGTGTCTTGTTTCCAGTCAAAATACCTACAAATTCTTATATCAAGAAGGATTTTCTAGACAAGTAAAAATTATTTTCTTGTTTTTTCTGAAAACAAGTCAAAATTAAGTGTTTTTGCTTGAAACAAGAAAAATAATCTCCCAATGGGGTAAGATAAATAATCTTGTTTTCTGTTTAAAATAAGATTATTTTGCTTACCCCATTAGCAGGTTATTTAGCTTGTTCTAAGCAAAAACTCACTTAATTTTGACTTGTTTTTTTCTGAAAATAAGAATATAATTATTTACTTGTCTAGAAAATCCTTCTTGATTTAAGAATGTTTTGATATTTTGGCTCAAATGAATGTTTTCTTTGCTTTCTATTTGTTATATGTGACCCTGGAGCACAAAACTAGTCTTAAGTAGCTCAGGTATATTTGTAGCAATAGACCAAAAATATAGTGTATGGGTCAAAATTATGCCAAAAATCATTAGGGTATTAAGTAAAAATCATGTTCCATGAAAATATTTTGTACATTTCCTGCTGAAAATATATCCGAACTTAATTTTTGATTAGTAATATGCATTGCTAAGAACTTCATTTGGACAACTTTAAATGCAATTTTCTCAATATTTTGATTTTTTAGCACTCCAGATTCCAGATTTTCAAAGAGATGTATCTCAGCCAAAGATTGTCCTATCCTAACAAACCATACATCAATGGAAAGATTATTTATTCAGATTTCATAAAATGTATAAATCTCAATTTGATGACTGGTTTTGTGGTCCAGGGTCACATATATGTCAGATTGTAGTTTGTAAATATTCGGCGTGGCAGAAGCTAATCCAACAGACTAAAAGTGTCCTGTTCACACTCACACACACTTCCAGTTCAGCCAGTTTTTGTGGTTTTTAATTGAATCACTCAACATGTTACAGCAACCAGGTGATGAAGACAAGAAGAAGATACAAAATTGCAATGAAATAATCCAAAAACAACTCAGATAAAAACATGTAAATGTTTACATGCATTAAAACACTTCACAGCTTGTTTTCTTGCGTATCAAAATAGTTTTTTTTTTTTTTTAGTAATGTTTGAACATGTACATAACAAAATAGCCAAGGGTATAGACAAAAAATATAAAAAAGTATATATAAAGTATACAAGTGTATATACAACAAACAAATACATTAAATACAACAAAACCAAATACATTATATATATATAATATAAAATAAAATAAAAGGCCTTGTTAAATCACAATAACTTAAATTTATCAACACACACACACACACACACACACACACACATATATATATATATATATATATATAAAGTAAATAAAATAAAATAAAATATCTTGCTAAATCACAATAACTTAAATTTATCAACATACATATATATATATATATATATATATATAGTACTCTCCTTAATAGTTCTTACGTAGATACCTAATTTTTAGTTTCTGTGCTTTTTTTTATTATGCAAACATTAAACAGATGTACAAAAGATAGTTTCTGTGCTTTTATGTGCATTTGTTGTTTAGAATGACGTGTAACCTCGTGGTTCAGCAGTCACTGCGCATGCGCACAGCGGCCTTTTCCTGAAGCGATTCTGACGAGGCGAATTATTCCCGCGCCCTCTGCTTTTAGTCAAACAGACAGACTCCTATAGAAACCAGACGAGAGCTTAGGAAGATCAAAACAATCGCCGGGTGCCCCGTTCATCTCAGTGACGTGTACCGCCGTGCACGCAGCCGCCCTGCTGCTGGTGCTCGCGCTGCGCGGGTGTGTGATCGTGAGTGCGCGCGCGCGTCGTGGCCGGGGCTCTTGAGCAGCACGCGAGTGTGTCCCGTTTAACGGCTGTCATGTCCAAACTGGAGCAGATTCTGATCCTCGACCCGCCGAGCGACCTCCGCTTCAGAGGTAAAACCGCGCCTCACTCACAAACATCCGGCCGCTCTAGCGGAACCGGCTCACGGAGGGCCCCCCGGGCCCAGGCTGCGCAGCCGCCCGCATGCCTGCGTCGCTCCCCCGGCTGGCGTTTAACGCGATGTCCGGGGACGCGCAGGCCTGCGGAGGGAAAGCGCACATAAGTGGTGTTTTCATATCGGCTCGTTCTGTTAAACGCCTTTTTAGCGTTCACTGAGGGTAAACGTTGACTCGTTCGTGTGTTCGGTGTCGGTCAGCTGTCACTGTTAGCATCTGAGCTAAAGGCAGGGACTTCATAACAGATTAAAGATTGAGATGTTGAATGAATCAGATCTGTCATTGTCACTGATGCAGTGCTGCACTGCTTTAAGGCTAAACGTGTTGTTTATTTATTTAACAGTCATCACTTGAGCACTGCATGATCAATACAGCTCATTCTGTGTATGAAGTGTTTGTTTAGAACAGCTCAGTTCAATGGACTGCATTTATTGCCCTCATAATGCATTCAAAATATGTGTTGTTTTCATATTCGGGGTCTGTTTGGATTCGAAGAATCGTTATTTGAAATATTTTTCGATCAAAACAATGCTGTGTCTGATTATTTAAGTTATCATTAATGAATGCTTAAAAGTTCTGAATTATTACCATGTTATTACTGCATTTACTCCTTTTTTATTCATTAAAATATATGTATCACAGGGTTCCCACGGCTCATGGAATTTCTGGAATATCATGGAATTTTAAAAGGTTTATTCCAGACATTGGAAGTCAGGAAATAAAAAAATAATAATAATATTTTAGAAAATCCTTCAGATTGTTTAACCCCTGAAATCATAAAAAACATAAACTTCTGTAGAAATAGTACAGAAAAAGCCAGTTTCCGCCACTAAATAAAAAAATAAAAAGGTTACTGCGGCTTATCTCACAATTCCGACTTTTCTCATAATTGCATAACACAAACTTGCAATTCTGACTTTTTTCTCAGCATTGTGAGATATAAACTTGCAGTTCTGAGAAATAAAGTCAGAATTGTGAGATAAAAAGTCAGAAATGCAAGTTATAAAGTCAGAATTGCATGATATGAACGATATGAACGATATGAATGATATGAGTTACGTCAGAATTGTAACACAGACCGAACAGAAACAGAAAAAGTAACTAGATATTTTCTTGTAAATTAAAAAGTAATGCATTACTAGTTACTTGAAAAAGTAATCTGATTACATAACTTGCATTACTTGTAATCAGTGTTGGGGGTAACGCAAGCTACATAATAATATTACTTTTTCAAGTAATGCGTTACTTTTTCATTTCCAAGAAAATATGAGTTACTTTTTGTTTCCTTTATGTATTTAATCCCATTTTATTAACCAATGACTTTGCTACTGACCTTTGTTGATCCAATTCAACCGTACACTGCAAAAATACTGTTCTTACATTTTTAGTGTTGTTTCCAGCCAAAATATTTTTAAAAATCTTAAATCAAGAAGGATTTTCTAGACAAGTAAATAATTATTTTAGTTTTCAGAAAAAAACAAGTCAAAATTAAGTGAGTTTTTGCTTAGAACAAGCTAAATAATCTGCCAATGGGGAAGGAAAAAATCAATTATTTCGAACAGAAAACAAGATTATTTTGCTTACCCCATTGGGAGATTATTTGGCTTGTTTCAAGCAAAAACACACTTAATTTTGACTTGTTTTCAGAAAAAACAAGACAATTTTTACTTGTCTAGAAAATCCTTCTTGATTTAAGAATTTTTAGATATTTTGGCTGGAAACAAGACAAAAAAATCTAAGTAAGAAAAGCATTTTTTGCAGTGTACTAATAAGCAAAACTTACTTTAGATGAACTAACATTTGTGCTTTTTCCTCATTGCTGAAGAGTGTTGAACTTTCTTTTCCTACAGTTCTACTGTACAGACGACAATTTAATTTTCCTTCAGCCTTAGCCTTATTCACTTCATTTCATTTTGGTGTGAAAGGGCTTTTACATTTGATAAGAATCAAACTTTTGTATATTAAAAACAAACAAGCAAGCCCTGCCCAGATTTAAAAAGTAACGCAAAAGTAACTAAGTAACATAATTAGTTACTTTTTTAGGGAGTAACGCAATATTGTAATGCATTACTTTTAACAGTAACTTCCCCAACACTTATAGTAATATCTCTATAATTGTATAAAAATATTAAAGCATTTGCTGAGATCTTTGTGCATCAAAACAGACTCGCTATATAGCGTTAGATATTCATCATTTCTCTTTTTCGTGACTGAAGCATGTTTGATCCCTCAGAAGCAGCTGCTTGTGTTTGTTGTAAGGATAGGAAAGAAGCCTGGTGTGTGTGCATTATTTATGAATGACGTGTCTGATTTTACACCCGTCTGACGACACGTGAGCCGCTCGGATGAAGCTTCGTTCCGTCTGTGATGTGATGTGCTGTGTGCAGGACCCTTCACAGATGTGGTGACCACTAACCTGAAGCTGAGGAACCCGTCCGACAGAAGAGTATGTTTCAAAGTGAAGACCACAGCTCCTCGCCGCTACTGCGTGCGGCCCAACAGCGGCGTCATCGACCCCGGATCCACCGTCACCATCTCAGGTGAGACCCGCTTCCTGTTCGCGATCCGCTGTGGCGTGCGATCGCTGACGCTCTGTCTGCTCTTCTTCAGTCATGCTGCAGCCCTTTGATTACGACCCCAACGAGAAGAGCAAGCACAAGTTCATGGTGCAGACCATCTTCGCACCGTCCAACGTCAACGACCTGGAAGCCATGGTGAGCCGCATCTTCTGCTCTCCTTCATCTCCAGCTCACATTTAAGATTCATGCATTTAATGGCATCCATATGCATTACCCAGTTAAAGAAAAACACCAATAAACTTAATGTGAGCATATGTGTAGGTCAGGTTTCTGCAGTATATTTGATCCTCGGCCACAAAACCAGTCATAAGGGTCAGTTTTGTTAAACTGAGATTTATGCATCATCTGAAAGCTGAATAGATAAGCTTTCCATTGATGTATGGTTTGATAGGAAATGCAAATTTGCAATCTGAGGGTGCAAAAAAATCTAAATATTGAGGAAATCACCTTTAAAGTTGTTCAAATTAAATTCTTAGCGATGCCTATGACTAATCAAAAATGAAGTTTCAATATATTTATGCTAGGAATTGCACAAAATGTCTTCATGGAGCATGATTTTAACTTAAAATCCTAATGATTTTTGGCGTAAAAGAAAAATCGATCATTTTTTGGCTATTGCTACAAATATACCCGTTTTTGTGCTCTAGGGTCACATTTATCATTTTATTTATTTATTTTGAAATCTGACCTGATTCGTTTATCAAATGTGACCCTGGAGTCGCTGGGGTATATTTGTAGAAATATAAAATTATAAATTTATCTTTCATGCCAAAAATCATTAGGATATTAGGTAAAGATCATGTTCCATGAAGATATTTTGTAAATTTTCTACTGTAAATATATCAAAACTTAATTTTTGATTAGTAATATGCGTAAATAAGAACTTAATTTGCACAAGTTTAAATATTTCAATTTTTTTTTACACCCTCAGATTCTAGATTTTCTTTTTTTTTTTTTTTTTTGTTGACTTCAGTTCAATTTACATACCAATTATACACCACATTATTGTGTAATTTGTACCACACAAAGTGCAATTATTTCCACTTTTTTTTTTTTTTTTAAATAACAGAAACAATTAAAATAATAACAGTGATATGTATATGCATGAAAACAATATATGTATTAAATAAAATAGAAATGGATATAAATGAGATGCATTTAAGAAATAAATTTATTATTATTTTTTTTAAATTATAAGTAAATAAAAAAAAAAAAAAATTAAAGTAAAAATATAGTGAATTAATACAACAGGATAACTATAAGATTCTAGATTTTCAAATAGTTTTATGTCGGCCAAATAACAAAACCAACACACCAATGGAAAGCTTATTTATTCAACTTTTCAGATGATGTATAAATCTCAGTTTCGAAAAATTAACACTTATGACTGTTTTTTTGGTCCAGGGTCACAAATCTGCATCACAATCAGTTTATTAGTTGATGTTAAATCTGAAGTTTTATATACACAATTCAAATGATAGTGCTTTATTTCATATAAATGACAATAATAAACAGGAAAATAACAGTGCTAATGTTGCAGATTTCATTATGAAACTTACCAAGAAGACAGTAGTTCTTATTAAGATCAATCCAGTTTAATAACAGCATCAGTATTTCAGTGCATCACAGCTCATATTAAAATAGCAGTTAAGTTCTCAGGCTGCTTGGCGGACATCTCAACGTGGATGAAAGAACATCACCTCCAGCTTAACTTGGCAAAAACTGAGCTTCTTGTTTTTCCTTGCACTCCAAACTTACAGCATGGGTTCACCATCCAGCTGGGCTCTTCCACAATCACTTCTTCAAACTCAATCAGGAATCTGGGTGTCATCTTTGATGACCAGCTGTCTTTCAAAGATCATATTGCAAAGACTACTCGATCTTGCAGGTTTGCTTTGCACAACATCAGAAAGATCAGGCCCTTTCTAACAGTGCAGGCTACACAACTTCTTGTCCAGGCCCTTGTCATCTCCAGACTGGACTACTGCAATGCTCTTTTGACTGGTCTTCCATCACGCACAATCAAACCTCTACAAATGATTCAGAATGCAGCAGCACGGCTGGTCTTCAACAAGCCCAAAAGTGCCCACGTTACACCTCTCTTTATCTCCTTGCACTGGCTCCCGATTGCAGCTCGTATCAAGTTCAAGACTCTGATGCTTGCATATAGGACAACCACAGCTACTGCACCTGCTTATCTGCACTCGCTATTGCAAATCTACACCCCCTCCAGAACTCTGAGATCTGCTAGTGAGCGACGCCTTGTGGTACCATCACAGAGAGGTGCTAAATCACTATCCAGAACATTCTCTTTTACTGTTCCTGGCTGGTGGAACGATCTTCCTACCCCTATCCGGAATGCTGATTCCCTGACAAGCTTCAAGCGACAGCTTAAAACTCATCTCTTTCAACTCTATTTGCTGTTACCATAAAAAAAAAAAAAAAAAATTAATCTCTTTATTCCTTCCCTTTCTAGCTTGTACTTGTCTGAAGCACCACTTGAAATCTGGTATTATAGCACTGCCTGTGTCTGTTTGTCTCCTTAAGAAGAATCGCTCTATGTTCTCCCAACTGTATGTCGCTTTGGACAGAAGCGTCTGCCAAATGCCTAAATGTAAATGTAAAGAAACATCAGCGTTTCATCTTAAACGTGCACCAGAAATCAATTATCCTCTAAATCCACGAAACACTATTTTTATCCATCCGTATTTGAGCGCAGAGACATAATCGAGCGCATGACCTCGTTACACGACGACCGAGAGCCGTTAATGATGTTTTAACGTTCCGTTTGGTTATTTGCAGTGGAAAGATGCCAAACCGGACGACCTGATGGACTCCAAGCTCCGCTGTGTGTTTGAAATGCCTTCGGACAATGACAAGATGGTGAGTTTGATCACAGCTGCTGGCGTTTACTAAAGCGCACGGCGGCGGCCATTCAGTAACGAGTGTGTTCTGATCAGAACGAGCTGGAGTCGAGCAAAGCCGGGTCCCTTCTCAACGCCTCGAAGGCCGACGGCACGCCAGGAGCCAAAGCCGGCAGCGTGTCCATGGACGACACGGAGATGAGGAAACTCATGGAGGAGTGCAAGAGACTGCAGACAGAAGTGGGGAAACTGCTAGACGAAAACCGCCAACTCAAGGTACTAGAGAACGTTAACTAGTGTCTCCTGAATCATACACTGAGCCAATAATACATCATATAGATTCACAAACACTGTCATCAGACAGAAAATAATTACTTCATTCAATGTTCTCTGATGCTCGTTAATAGTAACATCATATGCAGGTAAACAAATAAAATATTTATTTTTTTTAGCAAGTATTTTTTCTTTTTGGATTCATTTAATTGATTCTGATTTATTTAAAATAAAATATAATCTTTTTAGTAAGTGTTTTATTTTGAGTTTGTGTTTTAGGAGCCCAATCAAACTGATTATTGTTGTTGTTATTATTATTATTATTAATAATAATTATAATTATTTTACAAATTTAAATTTTGTACTGAAATGAAATAAAATGCTTAAGTAAAATAAAAAATATTTACGTAAAATTAAACATTTGAAGTGATTTTTGACCTTTGAAAAATTTAGTTTTTTATCCCTATCAATGATAAAACATAGGAATTATAATCTACCAGAAAAATAAGAGTAATGAATTCTGTTTTTGAATGAAAAAATGTATCAAATATAATAAAAATAATAATAATAAAGAATTTGAGTTGTGATGAGAAAAATAATAAAATGTCATACATATTGTTATTAAGAGTTTAATTTATTTAAAATAAAAAATAATCTTTTCAGTAAGTGTTTTATTTTGTTTGTGTTGTAGGAGCCCAATCAAACTGATTAATAATAATAATAATAATAATAATAATAATAATAATAATAATAATAGTTGTAATAATTGTTGTAATAATTGTTATTATTTTTACAAATTAAAATTTTGTACCAAAATAAAATTAAATGCTTAAAAGTAAAAAAAAAACATTTACGTAAAATTAAACATTGGAAGTAATTTTTGACCTTTGAAAGATTTAGTTTTTTATCCCCATCAATGATAAAACATAGGAATTATAATCTACCAGAAATGAATGAACAGTAATGAATTCTGTTTTTGTCTAAAAAAAATTATCAAATATAATCAAAAATAAATAAATAATAAAGAATTTGAGTTGTGATGAGAAAAATAAAATGTCATACATAGTTTATTATTTATTTTTTTTCAGAGATGCATAGATATTTTACCTCTAACTTTAAAAATCAACACAGAAATATAGGCTATTATTGATGAACTGAATATTCCATAATAATAATTTTACACTACAGTTAACAATATTATATTTAGCATAAATTCTTCACTTTCAAACGTCCAAACCTTCGAGCTTTAAAACATTAAAGTGTCATTTAGCAGAGTTTTTAGTTTGATTCAAAACCTTTGGCATCAGAACATATGTGACCCTGGACCACAAAACCAGTCTTAAGCAGTACGGATATATTTATATATTTGTAGCAGTAGCCAAAAATACATCGTATGGGTCAAAATTATTGATTTTTAATTTATGCCAAAAGTCATTAGGATATTAAGATCATGTTTTATAAAGATATTCAGAAATTCAGCTTTGCATCATAGGAATAAATTATATTTTAAAATATACTGAAATATAAAACACATATTTTGAATTGGATTAATATTTCACAATATTACTGTTTTTTCTGTATTTTTAATTAAATAAACAGCCTTTATGAGCAGAAAAGTCTTTTAAAAAGCATTAAACATCTTTTGAGTGACAGTATATTTAAAAGAAATTTCAAAATAATAAAAAGTGTTTTTTTTTTGGTAACGTCTGTATAATTTGTATACATTTTTATTTTAGCACATTGTTAAACTATGAAAAATCTGTAATTCATAAAACCACTCTTAAGCAGCACAGATGTATTTATATATTTGTAGCAATAGCCAAAAATACATTGCATGGGTCAAAATGATGGATTTTTCATTTATGCCAGAAATCATTAGGATATTAAGATGAAGATATTCAGTACATTTCCTACCGTAAATATATCAAAACTTCATTTTTGATTAGTGATATGCATTCCTAAGGCGATTTTCTCAATATTTAGATTTTTTTTTGCACCCTCAAATTTAAATAGTCGTATCTCAGCCAAATATTGTCTGATCCTAACAAACCATATATTAATGGAAAGCTTATTATCTCAATTTAAAATAGACCCTTAAAGACAGGTTTTGTGGTCCAGTGTCACAGTTTGTGTTTTAGGAGCCCAATCAAACTGATTATTATTGTTGTTGTTATTGTTGTTGTTATTGTTATTATTATTATTATTATTAATAATAATAATAATAATAATAATAATAATAATAATAATTGTTATAATTATTTTACAAATTTAAATTTTGTACTGAAATAAAATAAAATGCTTAAAAGTAAAATAAAAAATATTTACGTAAAATTAAACATTGAAAGTGATTTTTGACTTTTGAAAGATTTAGTTTTTTATCCCCATCAATGATAAAACATAGGAATTATATTCTACCAGAAAAACTAATAGTAATGAATTCTGTTTTTGTAAAAAATAAAAAAATCTATCAAATATAATAAAAATAATAAAGAATTTGAGTTGTGATGAGAAAAATAATGTCATACATATTGTTATTAAGAGTTTAATTGATTTAAAATAAAATATAATCTTTTCAGTAAGTGTTTTATTTTGTTTGTGTTTTAGGAGCACAATCAAACTGATTATTATTATTATTATTATTATTATTATTATTATTATTAATAATAATAATAATAGTGTGTCACATACGTGAAGCGTTTCTCGTTTCTCGAGCACTAGGTGGCATAATGCGCTCAAACATGATTAAATGTAGACTGCAGATGAGTGAGTGTTTACCTCTGTGTTGTGTGTCTCCATCAGGATGAAGGGCTGAGGATGAGGAAGGCCAATCAGTTCGACAGCTCCGCGTCCAAGTCTTCGGCGTCGATGCTGAGCAAAGATCCGGCCTCCAAATCGCTGCCGTCGCTGCTGGTCGTCATCGCCGCCATCTTCATCGGGTTCTTCCTAGGGAAGTTTGTCTTGTAGAGGCGGAGACGGGCCTGACGGGCGAAGCGTGCGTTCTCGTCGTTAAGCGTCGCGTCGGCGCAGACGTGCCCCACGGCAGCGGAAATAAACGTGTCTGTGTACAGGATCATTCAAACGGGCCTTGCCTTTCTCACACGGTTAGTACACACACAGCAGATGCACACACACACACACACACACACACACACTCACACACACACACACGCTGTCAGAAACGGGCCGGAGGCTCGTCTCGTCTCTCCCTCTTTTCCGCCGTCTGTGGTTGCGGGTGGGTTTCTCTGGGGTCGGGGAACAAGAAGAAATTGTCCATTGTGTCCGAGCATCACTAGCAGCCCAACGGAGGCACTGTGTGTGTGTGTAGAGACCTGAAAAAACAACCCATCAATAAACAAAAGGACGTGTTTCTCTTTCTCTCTGTGGTTTTATTAAGAGTTTAATGGAATGTTTTAAGTGTCACGTACATGTTCTTTATGGAGCCACACAAACTCGCAAAAGATGAAGTTTTGCAAACCAAAAAATGTGCTTTTTACAAGGAAAAAATTACTGCAAATTAAAATTAAGCATTGCAAGAAGAAAAGAAGTTTGAACAACGCTGTTAATAGATGAAATGTGAAGCGCGAAGGAGAAAAACGGTTGCATGCTCACACTTGACTGAAATGCAAAAGAAAGGCAGCATTGCAAATAAATCAGTAGATATGGCCATGGAAATATGTATTGCAAAATCATTGCTTTTGAGCCGTTTCATTTATATTTTGCAATTCTTTTTGTTTGCTTTTTTTCTTGCAATGCTTAATTTTAGTTTGCAATTCTTTATTTGTGTTTGCAAAACCTTTTTTTTTCTTGCAATACTACATTTTAATTTGCAATTCTTTATTTTTGTTTGCAAAACTTTTTTCTCACAATACAACATTTTCTTTTGCAATTCTTTATTTTTGTTTGCAAAACTACTTTTTCTTGCAATACTACATTTTCTTTTGCAATTCTTTGTTTGCAAAACATTTTTTTTTCTTGGAATACTTAATTTTAATTTGCAATTCTTTATTTTTGTTTGCAAAACTTTTTTTTTTTCTTGCAATACTACATTTTCCTTTGCAATTCTTTATTTTTGTTTGCAAAACTACTTTTCCTTGCAATACTTAATTTTAATTTGCAATTCTTTATTTTTGTTTGCAAAAAGCACATGTATTTTTTCCCAACACTTACATTTTTGTTTGCAAAACTTGTTCTTTTGCAAATTTATGTGGCCCTGGATTGACTCCATAGTTCTTTGGATTCTTTCGACAAAAACGGGATCGTCGTTAAAACACAAGCCGCTCGTTCGTTTTCTCGAACGCCGCGGCGTCGGCCGGGAACGGCCGCGTTTCCCCCTCGTCGATCATTTCATGGAGTTTTCTTTATGCAAATTATTATATATATTCAATTGTGAGGCAACTTGACTGAATAAATCAGCGTTTGCAGTCCTGTCCCGTGGTATTTAACATGCTCAAATAAAGAATCTTTAACACTCTTCATGTCTGCGCTTGGTCTCTTGTTTTGATATGAACTCATCCGCTGTTCAACACACAATAAATGTCTTTCTCACTGTCACACATCTCTACAGCAGAAATCATGTTCCCAATACAATGACATAAATGTGTTTTATTAGACTGACAATTTCCGTTGTTCTTTAAATTATTACTTTACAGCATCCAAAGCATTTTGAAATATTATTTTTCATTAATATTGTGAATTACGTCTTTATATTCTCTCCCGCTCAAAAGTTTGAGATTGGTAAGATTTATGCTTTTTAAAGGAGACTTTTCTGCTTATCAAGGCTGCATTTATTGGATTAAAAATACAGAAACAAACTGTAATATTGTGAAATATTAATGCTATTTAAAACAGTGGCTTTCTATTTTAATATACTATAAAATATAATTTATTTTTGTGATGCAAAGCTGTATTTTCAGCATCATTACTGCAGTCTTCAGTGTCACATAATCCTTCAGAAATCACTGTAATATACTGATTTATTAGTTTTGGAAACAGTTGTGCTGCTTAATATTTTTTTTTGGAACCTGTGATACTTTTTTTCAGGATTTTTGATCAATAAAAGGTTAAAAAGAACAGGATTTATTCAAAATATAAATCTTTTCTAACAATGCAAGTCTTAACGATCACTTTTGATCAATATAACACATCCTTAAAATAATAATTTCTTTCAAAGAGAGAAAGAAAGAAAAATGCACTGACCACAAACTTTGAACGAGGTGTTTATGGTTACAAAAGTTTTTTATTTTAAATTAATGCTGTTCTTTTTAACATTTTATCAAAGAATCCTAAAAAAAAAGTATCAGAGGTTCCCAAAAAACAAAAACAAAAAAAAATAATTCCAGCTCTGATATAATAAATCAGTATATTAGAATGATTTCTGAAGGATCATGTGACACTGAAGACTGCAGTAATGATGCTAAAAATTCAGCTTTGCATCACAGGAATAAATTCTATTTTAAAGTATACTGAAATATAAACCAACTATTTTAAATTGCATTAATGTTTCACAATATTACAGTTTTTTCTTTTTTTTTTTAATCAAATAAACACAACCTTGATGAGCAGGAAAGTCTCCTTAAAAAGCATTAAAAATCTTACTGATCCCAAACTTTTGAGCGGCAGTATATGGATTTTCTGTTCTCATTTTAAATAAAATAATTTATTTTAATAAAGGGTTTTTGTAATAGTCTGTATAGTTTGTATACATTTTTATTTCAACTTTTAGTACATCATTAAACTATGAAAATGATAAATGTTGCCCTGGCAACTAGCAGAAATATATTTTCTTCATATTTTAATCAGTTAACTTTTATTTCAAGTAACAAAAATGTTTTTCTTTACAGTTTTGGTTTTAGTTCATGATATTAACCCTGATCTGAGAGTCAAAGGTTCACATGTTCTCTGTGTAGATCATATGTACCAAATTCAACACCAGAAATGTGTGCAATAAATGTGTTTCATTACACTGACAATGGCAAAAATTGTCCACTATTCTTTCACAATTACTTGGCATCCAAACCGAAAACTCTTAATTGTTATTTTAATATAATTTAAATATTGTTTTCATTAATATTGTAAATTAGGTTTTTGTATATAATTTCTGTCCTCATTTTAATTTTACATTGTAAAATACATTTTTAAATAAAAAATAAACTGTAATTTTATTTTTTTTGTAACATCTATAATTTTTATACATTTTTACATAGATTTTAGTTATATTAATACATGAAGTTAAACAGTGAAAATGATAAATGTTGCCTTGGCAACTAGCAGAAATAAATAAAAGTTTTATTTTAGTTAATTTTTATTTCAAGTAATGAAATAGTGGTTTTGGTTTTAGTTCACAATAATAACCCTGATCTGTGAGAGTCGCAGGTTCACATGTTCATTCTGTGTTCTTTCACTTGGGCATCATGAGACAAGGTTTCAATCAGGTCCTCTGCTCTAAAATAGTGCTGTGCAACAATTACTCGCTTTCAAAATAAAAGTTTTTGTTTATATAATATATACATGTATATTTATTATGTATATATAAATATACACACATGCATGATTGTATTTAAGAAAAAAATTATATTAATTTATATATTAAATATATGCATTTATATATTAACTACATTAAACATTTCCTAAATATACACTGTGTGTGTATTTATAAAAGCATAATAAATATACACAGTACACACATGTATATTATGTAAACAAAAATGATTTTGAACACGATTAATTGTTGCACAGCACTTCTCTAAAATGCAATCCCATTTTTCAGACGGCTGGAATATTTACAGCGCTTCCGGATGAAATCAGCAACTCTGGAGCGTCTGAATCTAGAGAACATGGCATTACTTGAACTGTAACTGCTGTTAATAATGTATGATGAGCTCCAGTGAATGTGACTCTGTACAGGATGAACAGGAACTACATTACAGCGCATGCATGTGTCACAACCTTCACAAGCGGCCAGAACCGACACGCGTCATGATCAGTGTTGAGGGTAATGCATTACAATTAACTCAAGTTCCGTAATAATATGACTTTTTTCAAGTAACTAGTAAAGTAACGCATTACTTTTTCATTTACAAGAAAATATCTGTTACGTTTTCAAAAAAGTACCGCCAGTTACTTTTTGTTTTCATTTATGTATTTAATCCCATTTTATTAACCAATGACTTTGCTGCTGACCTTTGATCCAATTCAACCGTACACTGCAAAAATACTGTTCTTACTTACATTTTTAGTCTTGTTTCCAGCCAAAATATTACAAAATTCTTAAATCAAGAAGAATTTTCTAGACAAGTAAATAATTTTCAGAAAAAAACAAGTCAAAATTAACACACTTAATTTTTTAGGGAGTAACGCAACATTGTAACACATCACTTTCGTAAAAACTAAGTAACGTAATTAGTGACTTTTTTAGGGAGCAACACAACATTGTAAAACATCACTTTCGTAAAAAGTAACGTAATTAGTGACTTTTTTAAGGGAGCAACGCAACATTGTAACATCACTTTTCATAAAAAGTAACTAAGTAACGTAATTAGTGACTTTTTTTAGGGAGCGACACAACATTGTAAAACATCACTTTCGTAAAAAGTAACGTAATTAGTGACTTTTTTAAGGGAGCAACGCAACATTGTAACATCACTTTCGTAAAAAGTAACGAAGTAACGTAATTAGTGACTTTTTAAGGGAGCGACGCAACATTGTAACACATCACTTTCGTAAAAACTAAGTAACGTAATTAGTGACTTTTTTAGGGAGCAACGCAACATTGTAACGCATCACTTTCCCTAAAAAGTAACGAAGTAACGTAATTAGTGACTTTTCTAAGGGAGGGACGCAACATTGTAACATCACTTTCCATAAAAAGTAACTAAGTAACGTAATTAGTGACTTTTTTAGGGAGCGATGCAACATTGTAACGCATCACTTTCATAAAAACTAAGTAACGTAATTAGTGATTTTTTTAGGGAGCAACGCAACATTGTAACATCACTTTCCGTAAAAAGTAACGAAGTAACGTAATTAGTGACTTTTTAAGGGAGCGACGCAACATTGTAACACATCACTTTCGTAAAAACTAAGTAACGTAATTAGTGACTTTTTTAGGGAGCAACGCAACATTGTAACGCATCACTTTCCCTAAAAAGTAACGAAGTAACGTAATTAGTGACTTTTTTAGGGAGCGACGCAACATTGTAACGCATCACTTTCATAAAAACTAAGTAACGTAATTAGTGACTTTTTTAGGGAGCGACGCAACATTGTAAAACATCACTTTCGTAAAAAGTAACGAAGTAACGTAATTAGTGACTTTTTTAAGGGAGCAACGCAACATCGTAACATCACTTTCCATAAAAAGTAACTAAGTAACGTAATTAGTGACTTTTTTAGGGAGCGACGCAACATTGTAAAACATCACTTTCGTAAAAAGTAACGAAGTAACGTAATTAGTGACTTTTTTAAGGGAGCAACGCAACATCGTAACATCACTTTCCATAAAAAGTAACTAAGTAACGTAATTAGTGACTTTTTTAGGGAGCGACGCAACATTGTAATGCATTACTTTTAAAAGTATCTTTCCCCAACACTGCTCATTTAACAACACCATGAATGTTTTGAGTTCGTTAGATGCTCACTTTTTGTTTTTTGGCCACATTTTTGTTCCTAAAACATACGAGCAGCTTCATGAGCTAGTGCAAACAGTGATAAACTGGCCGATCGGAGCGTCTGCGGACTCTCAGTGTCTCTCTACATGAGCGTGAGCAGCAGGATCAGCGTGACGATCGCGTCCGGAGCGTTTGAGCCGCAGCCGGCGCTCAGTCTGAAGAGCTGGTCTCCGATGCGCCGCTCGCCCTTCTGTCCGCCGCCGCAGCGGATCAGCGGAGGCTGGAAAGACGTGGCCCGTCTGTCGGGGCGGTCCGGACTGGAGCCGTCGGTGGGTCTCTGGCCGTTGTAGAGGAGGCCGCGCCCAGACGGGTCCTGGCCCGCGCTGAAGAGCTCGTACTCGGTGTGAGGCAGGCGGACGCCCAGCGCTGCGCAGCCAGAGGTAAAGGTCACGTCCTGCTGGACGCCCAGCTTCCAGGAGCCCTCCACGCCACAATCGCGCCCTCTGAACACGTTCAGCAGAGACGTGGTGGCCACATCCATGGGCGTCACTGCCATGTGGGTCACTGGAGGACATGCACAAGATTATAGACATGAACGTGTCTGTCAAACTGAGAGGAAACTCTTCTTTAAGGTGAGATGCTTCAGCAAAACAAGTGTGTTTTCATGCAATGTCTGCTTTTGAGGTCCATTTTGTCTTTCCACAATGGATATTTTTTTTTTTAAATGTAATCTGAATGACACTGAAATCTATGGAAGCCAGTTTCCACCAATGAATAAAAAAACAGAAAAGTTAATTGCGACTTCTCACAATTTGACTTTCTTTTCTCAGAATTGCATGAGATGTAAACTCTTAAAGAGTTAAAGAATCCAATTCTGATGAGAAAAAAAAGACTCAGAATTCTGACTGAACTCATAAGTTTATATTATGCAATTCTGCCTTTATTTCTCAGAATTGCAAATTTATATCACACAATTCTGACTTTATAACTCACAATTGCAAGTTTATATCTCAGAATTCTGACTAAACTCGTAATTGCAAGTTTATATTGTGCAATTGTGCCTTTATTTTCTCGCAATTGCAAGTTTATAAACTTGCAATTCTGACTTTTTTCCTCAAAATTGTGAGATATAAACTCATTTCTGAGGAGAAAAAATACTGATGTGTTCACAGAATTATGAGTTTATATCACACAATTCTGACTTAACTCTTAATTGCGAATTTATATCATGCAATTCTCACTTTATAACTCACAATTGCGACTTTTTATCTCACAGTTGTGCCTTTATTTCTCAGAATTGCATGCTATAAACTCACAATTCTGAGAAAACAGTCAGAATTGTGAGACAGGGTTCCCACTCAAAGCCAAATGTCAAATTCCCTGACTTTCAGTGACTAAAAAGCTGAATTTCCATGACCTATAATGAACAGATCCATCCATTTGCAAGCTTTATCTACTTGTTTACAGACGCTTTTAGTACAAAACTATGGAAGCTTGTTTCTGCCACTAAAAAAAAAAAAAAAAAAGATTAAGATAAAACTCGCAATTCTGAATTTTTTTCTTAGAATAAACTCATTTCTGAGGAGAAAATATACTAATATGTTCACAGAATTGCAAGTTTATATCACACAATTCTGACTTTATTTCTGAGAATTGCAAGTTTATATCTCACAATTGTGAGATAAGTTGCATTAACCTTTTTTATTTTTTATTTAGTGGTGGAAACTGTCTTTTTCTGTACCATTTCTACAGAAATTAATTTATGTTTTTTATGATTTCAGGGGTTAATTTCAGGATTTTCTGTTTGTAATCAAGTTCATCATTCAGTTTTTTTTTTTATTTCTTCACATTTAGTTTTTGCTTCTCTATCATCTACTTTTCACACTCAGTCTTTGAAGTGCTCATTTTGTAGCCAAAGCTCTTAAAATTAATATTTTATATTTATATATATTCTCATAATACTGACTATTTTTAAAAATAGTCTTAAAATCAGAACTTCAGGATATAAACTCCTATAAACTACGATTTTTTTTGCATGACAAAAGTTTTCATCTTACAACTTTTTTTTTTCAGAATTGCGAGATAAAAATATAATCAAAACATGAATTGCAAGATATTAAGTTGAGAAATATTAAATTGAGAGGAAAAAATGTATTAAAATAAAACAGTTTTTTAAAATAAATTAGTTTTTCATGCACTGGTCAGTTTTGAGATCTATTTTTCACCATAACATTAACTTTTTTATGAAAGCTTGCTTTTGTAGAAAAAAAAATTAAAAGGTAATTGCGACACTTTTTATCATAATTCTGAGAAAAAAGTTAGGAGGTCAGAATTACCAATTACCTTTGTTATTCCACGGTGGAGAAAGAAAACAGAAGAATTGCGAAACAAAGTTGAGTTTAGATCTTGCAATTCAATTTTTTGCAGTACTGAGTTTAAAAGTTGCAATTAGTTTTTTTTTCTGTTTAACCAAGATTCCATAGAAAACATACACTTTGTAGATTCTTTGTAGTCTGTAGATTTCAATTCCAATCCACATCTTAAAAGAGACACATCTTTTTTTCTCTTTCCAGTTTTATTCCTCTCTATATTCTGAAGGTTTGTTCATATTCACATCATCACTGTGTTCTGAAAACATGCTGAAATGTGTTTGTTTTCTGTCTGTTGACAGTATTTTATGTTTATGGAGAGATAAAAAGATAAATGCAAAATCCCCTCTGGAAAAACCATTAAATCATCCAGTGTTCAGATTTTTGTTCTGGAAATGTGTGCAAATCAGTGCATATTTATTTAGAGAGTGTCTCATTTGCATATTTCAACATCATAATATTTCAGTAGCAAACATAAGTGTGATGAATGAGCTGAAGTGCAGTGATATGGGGTCACTGACCGGTGAAGGTGAACTCGACGGCGCCGCTGACGGCGGTGGATGTGTTTCCGCGGCTGTAGTTTCCGCTGGCTGAGATGCTGAAGGTGGGGTGCCTGCAGACGGGGTCGGAGAAGTGCTCGTACCGTCCGGCCCAGGTGCGGCTGTCCTCGTCGAAGGTCAGATGTCGGGTGAGGAAGAGGACGCCCGGACGCACCTCGCACCGCGTGCTCACCCAGTTTCCATGCAGACGCACCGGACGCTCAGGCTGGACCGGCAGCACCGGAGGATGATGAAGATCGGCCGAAGACACTATCTTACAGATTCCACAGCGCTCTGCCTGAAAAGAAGATCAGACAGTGTTGGGGAATGTTACTTTTAAAAGTAATGCGTTACAATATTGCGTTACTCCCTAAAAAAGTCACTAATTACGTTACTTAGTTACTTTTTATGGAAAGTAATGCGTTACAATGTTGCGTTACTCCCTAAAAAAGTCACTAATTACGTTACTTAGTTACTTTTTATGGAAAGTAATGCGTTACTCCCTAAATTATGTTACTTAGTTACTTTTTATGGAAAGTAATGCGTTACAATGTTGCGTTACTCCCTAAAAAAAGTCACTAATTACGTTACTTAGTTACTTTTTATGGAAAGTAATGCGTTACAATGTTGCGTTACTCCCTAAAAAAGTCACTAATTACGTTACTTAGTTACTTTTTATGGAAAGTAATGCGTTACAATGTTGCGTTACTCCCTAAAAAAAGTCACTAATTACGTTACTTAGTTACTTTTTATGGAAAGTAATGCGTTACAATGTTGCGTTACTCCCTAAAAAAGTCACTAATTACGTTACTTAGTTACTTTTTATGGAAAGTAATGCGTTACTCCCTAAATTATGTTACTTAGTTACTTTTTATGGAAAGTAATGCGTTACAATGTTGCGTTACTCCCTAAAAAACCAACTAATTACGTTACTTAGTTACTTTTTATGGAAAGTAATGCGTTACAATGTTGCGTTACTCCCTAAAAAAGTCACTAATTACGTTACTTAGTTACTTTTTATGGAAAGTAATGCGTTACAATGTTGCGTTACTCCCTAAAAAACCAACTAATTACGTTACTTAGTTACTTTTTATGGAAAGTAATGCGTTACAATGTTGCGTTACTCCCTAAAAAACCAACTAATTACGTTACTTAGTTACTTTTTATGGAAAGTAATGCGTTACAATGTTGCGTTACTCCCTAAAAAAAGTCACTAATTACGTTACTTAGTTACTTTTTATGGAAAGTAATGCGTTACAATGTTGCGTTACTCCCTAAAAAAGTCACTAATTACGTTACTTAGTTACTTTTTATGGAAAGTAATGCGTTACAATGTTGCGTTACTCCCTAAAAAAAGTCACTAATTACGTTACTTAGTTACTTTTTATTGAAAGTAATGCGTTACAATGTTGCGTTACTCCCTAAAAAAGTCACTAATTACGTTACTTAGTTACTTTTTATGGAAAGTAATGCGTTACTCCCTAAATTATGTTACTTAGTTACTTTTTATGGAAAGTAATGCGTTACAATGTTGCGTTACTCCCTAAAAAACCAACTAATTACGTTACTTAGTTACTTTTTATGGAAAGTAATGCGTTACAATGTTGCGTTACTCCCTAAAAAAGTCACTAATTACGTTACTTAGTTACTTTTTATGGAAAGTAATGCGTTACTCCCTAAATTATGTTACTTAGTTACTTTTTATGGAAAGTAATGCGTTACAATGTTGCGTTACTCCCTAAAAAACCAACTAATTACGTTACTTAGTTACTTTTTATGGAAAGTAATGCGTTACAATGTTGCGTTACTCCCTAAAAAAAGTCACTAATTACGTTACTTAGTTACTTTTTATGGAAAGTAATGCGTTACTCCCTAAATTATGTTACTTAGTTACTTTTTATGGAAAGTAATGCGTTACGTTACTTTTGCGTTACTTTTAAATCTTGCTTGTTTGTTTTTAATATAAAAAGTTAGATTCATAGCAAATGCAAAAGCCCTTTCACACCAAAATGAAATGAAGTGAATAAGCCTAAGGCTAAAGGAAAATTAAATTGACGTCTGTACAGTAGAACTGCAGGAAAAGAAAGTTCAAGACTCTTCAGCAATGAGGAAAAAAGCACAAATGTTAGTTAATATAAAGTAAGTTTTGCTTATTAGTAGATTTTTTGTCTTGTTTCTAGCCAAAATATCTAAAAATTCTTAAATCAATTAGGTTTTTCTAGACAAGTATAAATTGTTGTCGTTTTTTCTGAAAACAAGTCAAAATTAAGTGAGTTTTTGCTTGAAACAAGCAAAATAATCTCCCAATGGGGTAAACTAAATAATCTTGTTTTCTGTTTAAAATAAGATTTTTTTGCTCACCCCATTGGCAGATTATTTAGCTTGTTCTAAGCAAAAACTCACTTAATTTTGACATGTTTTTTGTTCTGAAAACAAGAAAATAATTATTTACTTGTCTAGAAAATCCTTCTTGATTTAAGAACTTTTTGATATTTTGGCTGGAAACAAGACAAAAAAATTTAGGTAAGAACAGTATTTTTGCAGTGTACGGTTGAATTGGATCAAAGGTCAGCAGCAAAGTCATTGGTTAATAAAATGGGATTAAATACATAAAGGAAACAAAAAGCAACTGCCATTAGTTTTTTGAAAAAGTAACTCAGATATTTTCTTGTAAATGAAAAAGTAATGCGTTACTTTACTAGTTACTTGAAAAAAGTCATTATTACGTAACTTGCGTTACTTGTAATGCGTTACTCTCAACACTGGACACGCATGAGCAGATCATCTCAATCTCTTTCCTCGTGTTCCTGGTCTTACTGTGATCTTCAGATCCTCTTATTCTACACAATTTTGACTTTATATTGCATTTTTACATATATCTCGCAAAATCAACTTATACATTACAATTTCAATGTTTATCTTGCAATTCTGACTTTATATTGCAATTTTGACATACATTTCACAATTTCAACTTATATCTCACAATTTCATTTCTTGCAATTCTGACTTTATATGCAAATTTTGACAATTCTGAGAAAAAAATTTGAATTGTGAGAAAAAAGGTATGAATTGTGAGATATAAAATTAGAATTGCAACAAAAAAGTTGAAATCGTGAGATAAAAAATTCAATCACCTTTTATATTTTTTCCATAGGCCTACTATATATTTTAGGTTTAACAGAGAAAATAAAGACCAAAGATCAAAGGGGTTCAATATGAGACAGACCAATACAAAAATCCACGATGAATGATGGCACTGACACACCATATAGCATGTCATAGCTGAAAATACTGAATCCTGACTGAAAACACAGTTTATTTCTTTACTGCTGCTGTGGAGCTAACTGTGTTGTAAGAAGCGCTATATAAATAAAGTTGACCTGACATATTAAACTGGTTAATGATTCAGTGGTTATCGATGAGCGTCAGCACAGAGAACCTGATTCCGCTTCAAACCAGACATTAATGGGATGCAGACGCAGACGGACACAGATTCTGGAGAGATCCTGACTGCTCGCATTATTCAGCCCCCATTACAATCTGATTTAACATGCAGTGCTTCAACTGAATGGAAATAAAACCCTTCCAACCAGCAGAACAGCAGGTGAAGCTGCAGATATATGGAGCGACTGATCAGATCAGCAGTAACCGCTGGGTTCATAAACTCATCTGGAGATTCATCACCACAGCCAATCTGAACATCTCAAACATCACACATCACAGCCAATCAACAATAAAGACTGGCTTCTGCTGTTTTTACATTGGTCACTCATCCCACTACAAAACAATGATCCCTTTTTATTTTATTTGTGTATCTGCTGTAAATATTTATATTTCTACATTTACATTATGCATTTGGTAGACTCTTTTATTCGTATTATTTATTCGCAATTCTGACTTTTTAATTGCAATTATGACTTTGTATCCCAGTTCCAACTTCATACTGCAATTCTGACTTTGTAATGCAATTCTGACTTTCCATCACAATTCCAACTTTTAAAATCGCAATTCAAACTTCATATTGCAATTCTGACTTCATATCCCAATTCCAACTTTTTAATCACAATTCCGTGCGTCATAATGACTTCAGAGGCAGGCGTCACTCGATTATAGAGCGGCTTTGATTTAATCTCAATCGATCAGAGGGCCGCCGGACAGCGGGGCACTCCTCCGTACAGCGGGGCTCGGCTCGGGATCGCTCGCTTGCCGGAGTCGGCCCGGACATCAATTATTCAGGCCGAACCAGAACGCATTAACATTGCATTACATGTTTTCATATCACAATTCCGACTTTTTAATCACAATTCCAACTTCATATCGCAATTCCGACTTCATATCGCAATTCCGACTTTTTAAATCGCAAATTCCAACTTCATATTGCAATTCCAACTTCATATCGCAATTCTGACTTTTTAATCACAATACCGACCCTATATCTCACAATTTCAACTTTATCAATTCCGACTTTTTAAATCGCAATTCCAACTTCATATCGCAATTCCGACTTCATACACAATTCCGACTTTTTAAATCGCAATTCCAACTTCATATCGCAATTCCGACTTCATACACAATTCCGACTTTTTAAATTGCAATTCCAACTTCATATCGCAATTCCGACTTCATACACAATTCCGACTTTTTAAATCGCAATTCCAACTTCATATTGCAATTCTGACTTCATATCGCAATTCCAACTTTTTAAATCGCAATTCCAACTTCATATCGCAATTTCTGACTTTTTAATCACAATTCCGACTTCATAACGCAATTCCAACTTCATATCGCAATTCTGACTTTATATCTCACAATTCTGCAATTCTGACTTTTTAATTACAATTTTGACTTCATATCGCAATTCTGACTTTATATTTCACAATTTCACAATTTTCTGACTTTTTAATCACAATTCTGAGAAAAAAATCTGAACTGTATAAAAAAAGGTCTGAATTGTAAGATATAAAATCAGAATTGCAACAAAATAGCTGGAATTGTGACAGAAAAAAAAAATCTCAATTACCTATTTTATTTTTTTCAGTGGCCTACTATATATTTTTGGTTTAGCAGAGAAAAAACACCA
The DNA here is from genome assembly GCA_033026305.1 of Cirrhinus molitorella. NCBI lineage: Eukaryota > Metazoa > Chordata > Actinopteri > Cypriniformes > Cyprinidae > Cirrhinus > Cirrhinus molitorella. Next base: position 32,886,343 of record CM065140.1, on the reverse strand, counting down.
GATCAATGATTGTGAAAACTCTCTCTCTCAGTAATCCGGCAGAGACAGCACAGAGATCCTTTAGAGAAGTTAAAGAGTCAAGGGAAGCTGACAGACGCAAGGACACTTCAGAATCATAATTTTGTCATCGTGATTCCGGGCGTCATAATGACTTCAGAGGCAGGCGTCACTCGATTATAGAGCGGCTTTGATTTAATCTCAATCGATCAGAGGGCCGCCGGACAGCGGGGCGCTCCTCCGTACAGCGGGGCTCGGCTCGGGATCGCTCGCTTGCCGGAGTCGGCCCGGACATCAATTATTCAGGCCGAACCAGAACGCATTAACATTGCATTACATGTTTTCATATCACAATTCCGACTTTTTAATCACAATTCCAACTTCATATCGCAATTCCGACTTCATATCGCAATTCCGACTTTTTAAATCGCAAATTCCAACTTCATATTGCAATTCCAACTTCATATCGCAATTCTGACTTTTTAATCACAATACCGACCCTATATCTCACAATTTCAACTTTATCAATTCCGACTTTTTAAATCGCAATTCCAACTTCATATCGCAATTCCGACTTCATACACAATTCCGACTTTTTAAATCGCAAATTCCGACTTCATATCGCAATTCCAACTTTTTAATCACAATTCCAACTTCATATCGCAATTCCAACTTTTTAATCACAATTCCGACTTTTTAAATCGCAATTTCAACTTCATATCGCAATTCCGACTTCATATCACAATTCCGACTTTTTAAATCGCAAATTCCGACTTCATATCGCAATTCCAACTTTTTAATCACAATTCCAACTTTTTAATCACAATTCCGACTTCATATCGCAATTCCAACTTTTTAATCACAATTCCGACTTTTTAAATCGCAATTTCAACTTCATATTGCAATTCCGACTTCATATATCAATTCCGAGTTTTTAAAATCGCAATTCCAACTTCATATTGCAATTCTGACTTCATATCCCAATTCCAACTTTTTAATCACAATTCCAACTTTTTAAATCGCAGTTTCAACTTCATATTGCAATTCCGACTTCATATATCAATTCCAACTTTTTAAATCGCAGTTTCAACTTCATATTGCAATTCCGACTTCATATATCAATTCCAACTTTTTAAATCGCAGTTTCAACTTCATATTGCAATTCCGACTTCATATATCAATTCCAACTTTTTAAATCGCAATTCCAACTTCATATCGCAATTTCTGACTTTTTAATCACAATTCCGACTTCATAACGCAATTCCAACTTCATATCGCAATTCTGACTTTATATCTCACAATTCTGCAATTCTGACTTTTTAATTACAATTTTGACTTCATATCGCAATTCTGACTTTATATTTCACAATTTCACAATTTTCTGACTTTTTAATCACCATTCTGAGAAAAAAATCTGAACTGTATAAAAAAAGGTCTGAATTGTAAGATATAAAATCAGAATTGCAACAAAATAGCTGGAATTGTGACAGAAAAAAAAAAATCTCAATTACCTATTTTATTTTTTTCAGTGGCCTACTATATATTTTTGGTTTAGCAGAGAAAAAACACCAGATCAATGATTGTGAAAACTCTCTCTCTCAGTAATCCGGCAGAGACAGCACAGAGATCCTTTAGAGAAGTTAAAGAGTCAAGGGAAGCTGACAGACGCAAGGACACTTCAGAATCATAATTTTGTCATCGTGATTCCGGGCGTCATAATGACTTCAGAGGCAGGCGTCACTCGATTATAGAGCGGCTTTGATTTAATCTCAATCGATCAGAGGGCCGCCGGACAGCGGGGCGCTCCTCCGTACAGCGGGGCTCGGCTCGGGATCGCTCGCTTGCCGGAGTCGGCCCGGACATCAATTGTTCAGGCCGAACCAGAACGCATTAACATTGCATTACATGTTTTCATATCACAATTCCAACTTCATATCGCAATTCCGACTTCATATATCAATTCTGACTTTTTAAATCGCAATTCCGACTTCATATCGCAATTCCGACTTTTTAAATCGCAAATTCCAACTTCATATTGCAATTCCAACTTCATATCGCAATTCTGACTTTTTAATCACAATACCGACCCTATATCTCACAATTTCAACTTTATCAATTCCGACTTTTTAAATCGCAATTCCAAATTCATAGCGCAATTCCGACTTCATATCACAATTCCGACTTTTTAAATCGCAAATTCCGACTTCATATCGCAATTCCAACTTTTTAATCACAATTCCAACTTTTTAATCACAATTCCAACTTCATATCGCAATTCCAACTTTTTAATCACAATTCCGACTTTTTAAATCGCAATTTCAACTTCATATTGCAATTGCGACTTCATATATCAGTTCCGAATTTTTAAAATCGCAATTCCAACTTCATATTGCAATTCTGACTTCATATCCCAATTCCAACTTTTTAAATCACAATTCCGACTTTTTAAAATCGCAATTCCAACTTCATATTGCAATTCCGACTTCATATCGCAATTCCGACTTTTTAAATCGCAAATTCCGACTTCATATCGCAATTCCAACTTTTTAATCACAATTCCGACTTTTTAAATTGCAATTCCAACTTCATATTGCAATTCTGACTTCATATCCCAATTCCGACTTTTTAAATCGCAAATTCCGACTTCATATCGCAATTCCAACTTTTTAATCACAATTCCAACTTTTTAATCACAATTCCAACTTCATATCGCAATTCCAACTTTTTAATCACAATTCCGACTTTTTAAATCGCAATTTCAACTTTATATCGCAATTCCGACTTCATATCGCAATTCCGACTTCATATCGCAATTCCGACTTCATATCGCAATTCCAACTTTTTAATCACAATTCCGGCTTTTTAAATCGCAATTTCAACTTCATATTGCAATTCTGACTTCATATCCCAATTCCAACTTTTTAAATCACAATTCCGACTTTTTAAAATCACAATTCCAACTTCATATTGCAATTCCGACTTCATATCGCAATTCCGACTTTTTAAATCGCAAATTCCGACTTCATATCGCAATTCCAACTTTTTAATCACAATTCCGACTTCATATCGCAATTCCAACTTTTTAATCACAATTCCGACCCTATATCTCACAATTTCAACTTTATCAATTCCGACTTTTTAAATCGCAATTCCAACTTCATATCGCAATTCCGACTTCATATCGCAATTCCGACTTTTTAAATCGCAAATTCCGACTTCATATCGCAATTCCAACTTTTTAATCACAATTCCGACTTTTTAAATCGCAATTTCAACTTCATATCGCAATTCCGACTTCATATCGCAATTCCGACTTCATATCACAATTCCGACTTTTTAAATCGCAAATTCCGACTTCATATCGCAATTCCAACTTTTTAATCACAATTCCAACTTTTTAATCACAATTCCGACTTCATATCGCAATTCCAACTTTTTAATCACAATTCCGACTTTTTAAATCACAATTCCAACTTCATATTGCAATTCTGACTTCATATCCCAATTCCAACTTTTTAAATCACAATTCCGACTTTTTAAAATCGCAATTCCAACTTCATATTGCAATTCCGACTTCATATCGCAATTCCAACTTTTTAAATCGCAAATTCCAACTTCATATTGCAATTCCGACTTCATATCGCAATTCCAACTTCATATCGCAATTCTGATTTTTAATCACAATACCGACCCTATATCTCACAATTTCAACTTTATATCGCAATTTTGACTTTATATCTCACAATTCTGCAATTCTGACTTTTTAATTACAATTTTGACTTCATATCGCAATGCTGACTTTATATTTCACAATTTCACAATTTTCTGACTTTTTAATCACCATTCTGAGAAAAAAATCTGAACTGTATAAAAAAGGTCTGAATTGTAAGACATAAAATCAGAATTGCAACAAAATAGCTGGAATTGTGACAGAAAAAAAATCTCAATTACCTATTTAATTTTTTTCAGTGGCCTACTATACATTTTTGGTTTAGCAGAGAAAAAAAAACACCAGATCAATGATTGTGAAAACTCTCTCTCTCAGTAATCCGGCAGAGACAGCACAGAGATCCTTTAGAGAAGTTAAAGAGTCAAGGGAAGCTGACAGACACAAGGACACTTCAGAATCATAATTTTGTCATCGTGATTCCGGGCGTCATAATGACTTCAGAGGCAGGCGTCACTCGATTATAGAGCGGCTTTGATTTAATCTCAATCGATCAGAGGGCCGCCGGACAGCGGGGCGCTCCTCCGTACAGCGGGGCTCGGCTCGGGATCGCTCGCTTGCCGGAGTCGGCCCGGACATCAATTATTCAGGCCGAACCAGAACGCATTAACATTGCATTACATGTTTCCCGGCCCCTTTTAGCTGCGGCGAGCGGCGGCGGGGGGGCCGCGCACATGAAAGAAATGAATCCATCAGAAAAAGCTCATCTCTGAGCTTCGGCGCTCGGATAGAGCCGTAGGCACGCGCCGGCGAGCCGCAATCCAGAGCGCTGGCCTTCGCAAACACTATTTCCACATTCCCTTTGAAGCAGACGGGAGATCAGCGGCGCCGACGTGTGCCGACACGCCTCAAATCACACTATTTAAACCGCACCGGGGAAGCGATGGGAAAAGCGTCCATCTGGGTTCAGATAGAGCTGAGGAACGGATCCGTAATGCCGAGGCTCCGGCTGAATGCGTGATGCGGGAAGACAGTGACAGCCGGCGGCTCGCATCAATTAATCACAGACCATGTCACATCCCGAATTAAGTACAATGTTATGTATTATACAGACTTTTACTTCAGCGAACATGGCACTTCATGAATTAATCATTCTTCTGTCAAAAGCTTCATGTATTTTTCAGCTTTGCCCGCTTTTATTTTAACGCTCAAGTGGAACGCCTTTGTGAATCCGGACAGAATCGCTCGTGCCTTCCTGTGTTCGGCTCCTTTGCTTTTTAGACACACCTATTAACTCCGTTTGCCAGAACCACTTGTAAAATCTGTGATCGCTGTGATCAAATGAACGCTCGGCTTTCATGAGGTGCATCAAGGGCAGTGCTGGGGGTAACACATTACTTTTTTCAAGTAACTAGTAATGCATTACTTTTTCAAAAATAACTTTTTGTTTCCTTTAAATATTTAATCCAATTTTATTAACCACTATGACTTTGCTGCTGACCTTTGTTGATTTAATTTTAATCTTAATCTTTAATCTTACTTCATTTTTTGTCTTGTTTCCAGCCAAAATATTACAAAATTCTTACATCAAGAAAGATTTTCTAGACAAGTAAATAATTACATTTACATTTAGGCATTTGGCAGACGCTTTTGTCCAAAGCGACATACAGTTGGGAGAACATAGAGCGATTCTTCTTAAGGAGACAAACAGACACAGGCAGTGCTATAATACCAGATTTCAAGTGGTGCTTCAGACAAGTACAAGCTAGAAAGGGAAGGAATAAAGAGATTAATTTATTTATTTATTTTTTTTTTTATGGTAACAGCAAATAGAGTTGAAAGAGAATAATTTAATTATTTTCTTGTTTTCAGAAAAAAACAACAAGTCAAAATTAAGTGAGTTTTTGCTTGAAACAAGCTAAACAATCTCCCAATGGGGTAAGAAAAAAAATTATTATTTCAAACATAAAACAAGATTATTTAACTTGTTTCAAGCTAAAACTCATTTAATTTTGACTTGTTTTCAGAAAAAACAAGACAATATTTTTTACTTGTCTAGAAAATCCTTCTTGATTTAAGAATTTTTAGATACTTTGGCTGGAAACAAGACAAAAAATCTAAGTAAGAAAAGCATTTTTTTGCAGTCAAACTTTAGATGAACTAACATTTGTGCTTTTTTTCTCATTGCTGAAGAGTGTTCAAAAGTTGAACTTTCTCTTCCTACAGTTCTACTGTACAGACTTCAATAAAATGTTTCTTTATCCTTAGCCTTCTTCACTTCATTTTATTTTGGTGTGAAAGGGCTTCTACATTTGCTAAGAATTAAATGTTTTTATATTAAAAACAAACAAGCAAGCCCTGTCCAGATTTGAAAGTGACGCAAAAGTAACGTAACACATTACTTTCCTTAAAAAGTAATTAATTAGTTACTTTTTCAGGAGTAATGCAATATTGTAATGCATTACTTTCCATAAAAAAGTAACTAAATAAATTAATTAGTTACTTTTTCAGGAGTAACGCAATATTGTAACGCATTACTTTCCATGAAAAGTAACTAAGTAAATTAATTAGTTACTTTTTCAGGAGTAACGCAATATTGTAACTCATTACTTTCCATGAAAAAGTAACTAAGTAACGTAATTAGTTACTTTTTCAGGAGTAACGCAATATTGTAACGCATTACTTTCCATAAAAAAGTAACTAAGTAAATTAATTAGTTACTTTTTCAGGAGTAACGCAATATTGTAACGCATTACTTTCCATAAAAAAGTAACTAAGTAAATTAATTAGTTACTTTTTCAGGAGTAACGCAATATTGTAACGCATTACTTTCCATGAAAAGTAACTAAGTAAATTAATTAGTTACTTTTTCAGGGAGTAACGCAATAATGTAACGCATTACTTTCCATAAAAAAGTAACTAAGTAAATTAATTAGCTACTTTTTCAGGAGTAACATAATATTGTAACTCATTACTTTCCATGAAAAGTAACTAAGTAACGTAATTAGTTAATTTTTCAGGGAGCAACGCAATATTGTAGCGCATTACTTTTCAAACTAACTTTCCCCAACACTGATCATGGGATGCTCTTAAACACGAGTGAAGGAGGAATGTGTGATGATGATGCTCCCTACACTAGAAATTACATATTAATTGAAAATCATATAGCTTTAGATCAGCGGTTCTCGAATGTTCTAACAGCATTCACAGGCCCCTGGCTTGGGTTTCAAAACTAGGTTAATATAAGTAGCTAAAATAGTTAGATTTTATATTAAAATGATTGAGTTCTAAGATTTCAGATGTTTTAGGAACATCAGGGGTTTCACTCTTTTTAATAAATGAATTTGCTAGTCATTTAAAGTCATCTTGAGACTCTCCGGACGGAAGCCCGTTTCTGCCACTGAATAAAAAAATAAAAAAAAGATAATTGCGACTATCTCACGATTCTGGCTTTTTTTCCTCAGAACTGTGAGATGAGAAACAAATTCATTCCAACCAGTGTGTCCAATTATTTTTACTAAATAAATAATAATGGTCATTTTCTATCTTCTATAATCAGAGTTAAATTCAACATGAAACATTCACAGCCCATCTGACTTCAGTCATGAGACGTATTTCTGAGTGAAACGGGATGAGAATAAAAGATTGAGGAAGTATGTTTTGACTGATGATTTCTAATTAAATAAGTTATTGTAACTAGAGACATGTATATTTGATATTTGTATAAGAATGCTCTTGGAGTTTCTCATGAGTCTCTCTGATAAATCCAGGTTTTTCAAAACTGTGTGAATCTTTGCTCTTCAAAGACTTCCCAAAAAAGGAATTAATATAAGACGTGTCTTGATTTATAGCGGTTTTGTGGTGTGCTAATGCCAGTTCTCTCTTATTTTAAATTATTTGCACAAAAAATAATTAAAACAAGACGTATCTTGATTTTTAGTTGTTTTAGCAAATATTAATGCTTGTTTTGTCTTATTTAAAATCATTAATTAAAAAAAAAATTGAAATAAATCTTGATTTTTAGTTGCTTCGTTGTATACTTTTCTGTTATTTAGAATTTTTAAAAAGAATTAAAATAAGACATCTTGATTTTTAGTTTTACCATATTTCAATGCCTGTTTTGGCATATTTTAAATAATTTCTTCTACAAAATGAATTAAAATAAAATTAAGATCTCAAGGCTTATTTTAAATCATTTCTTGAAAGGAAATTAAATAAAATGAAGCATCTTGATTTTTAGTTGTTTTTAATGCTTCTCTTATTTTAAATAATTTCTTGAAAGGAAAAATAATTAAAATAAGTCAGTTTTTAGTCAATTTTTAGTCCGTTTACCGTATTTTAATACTTTATTTGTCTTATTTAAAATTATTTCTTTAAAGAAAAATGTAATAAGCATTTAGATTTTTTTTAAAAATTAATTTCTTGAAATAAAAATGATTTAAAATAAAACATCTTGATTTTAAGCTGCTTTAGCATATTTTATTACTTGGTGATTTCTTTTGTTTGTTATTTTAATGCTTGCTTTGTCTTCTTTTAATGAGTTTCTACAAAAGAAATGCATTGAAAATGCATTAAAAATGCATTAAAAATCTTGAAAGAAAATACATTAAAACATCTTGATTTGTAGTGGTTTTAGCATATGTCAATGATTTTGTCTTATTTTAATTCATTTCTAAAAGGAAAAATTAATTAAATTGTTTTTAATCTAGATTTTTAGTTATTTTTAGTGTATCTTAACACTTGTTTTGTCTTATTTTAAATCATTTAAAGTCATTTTGTGACAAATATCTTTGTTAAGTGGGATGAAGGTAGACTGAAAACAGCGACTGATTTCTTTTTGTTTGTTATTTTAATGCTCATTTTGTCTTTAAGGCATTTTCTTGTTTTTTAGTTGTTTTAGCGCATATGAATGATTTTGTCTAATTTTAAATCATTTCCAAAAGGAAAAATGAATTAAATAGCTGTTTTTATCTTGATTTTTAGTGTATTTTAATGCTTGTTTTGTCTGAGATTTTGTGCTTGATTTTGTTTTTAATCATTTCTTCAAGAAAAATAAAACACCTTGATTTTTAGCTGCTTTAGCATATTTTAATACTTGTTTGTTATTTTAAACTTTAATTTTGTCTTTTTTTATGAATTTCTACAAAAGAAATGCATTAAAAATTGAATTTTTAAATGACATCACATATTAATGATTTTGTCTTATTTTAAATCATTTCTAAAAGGAAAAATGAATTAAATTGTTGCTTTATCTTGATTTTTAGTTGTGTTTAGTGTATTTCAACACTTGTTTTGTCTTATTTTAAATCATTTCTTAAAAGAAAAAGTAAAACATCTTGATTTTAAACTGCTTTAGCAGATTTTAATACTTGGTTTGTTTTATTTTAAGTCATTTTGTGGCATATTTCTTTGTTAGATGTGATGAAGGTCAACTGAAAACAGCGACTGATCAAACTAAGCAAGATATTTAGATGCATTAAAAGATTTCACATAGTCATTAAATCCATCTGTAAATGTGCTGATATGTTATGGATTTAACTTTTTGTCTTTTTTAATGAATTGCTACCAAAAAGAAATGCATTGAAAATGCAAGTTTTTAATGCATTTCTTGAAAGAAAATGCATTAAAACATCTTGGTTTTTAGTTGTTTTAGCACATATGAATGATTTTGTCTTATTTTAAATAATTTAAAGTCCTTTTGTGGCATATTTCTTTGTTAAATGTGATGAAGGCTGACTAAAAATGATGATTGATCAAACTAAGCAAGATATTTAGATGCATTAGAGCGTAAAATATTTCACGTTGTCATTAAACCCGCGTGCAAATGTGCTGGTATGTTCTGGATTCGACTCGTGATTTTTTTTTCGATTCGATTTTTGTTTGTTATTTTAACGCCTGTTTTGTCTTTAAGGCATTTCCTAAAAGAAGATGCATTAAAACATCTTGGTTTTCAGTTATTTAAACACATATGAATGATTTTGTCTTATTTTAAATCATTTCTAAAAGAAAAAAAAATATTTAATAGTCATCTTGATTTTTAGTGTACCTTAACGCTTGTTTTGTCTTATTTTAAATCATTTCTTGAAAGAAAAATAAAACACCTTGATTTTTAGCTGCTTTAACATATTTGAATACTTGGCGATTTCTTTTGTTTGTTATTTTAATGTTTGTTTTGTCGTTTTTTTAAAATGAATTTCTACAAAAACAAAATGCATTGAAATTGCATTAAAATGCAATTTTTAAATGCATTTCTTGAAAGAAAATGCATTAAAACATTGGTTTTTAGTTGTTTTAGCACATATGAATGATTTTGTCTTATTTTAAATAATTTAAAGTCCTTTTGTGGCATATTTCTTTGTTAAATGTGATGAAGGCTGACTAAAAATGATGATTGATCAAACTAAGCAAGATATTTAGATGCATTAGAGCGTAAAATATTTCACGTTGTCATTAAATCCGCGTGCAAATGTGCTGGTATGTTCTGGATTCGACTCGTGATTTTTTTTTCGATTCGATTTTTGTTTGTTATTTTAACGCCTGTTTTGTCTTTAAGGCATTTCCTAAAAGAAGATGCATTAAAACATCTTGGTTTTCAGTTATTTAAACACATATGAATGATTTTGTCTTATTTTAAATCATTTCTAAAAGAAAAAAAAATATTTAATAGTCGTTTTTATCTTGATTTTTAGTGTACCTTAACGCTTGTTTTGTCTTATTTTAAATCATTTCTTGAAAGAAAAATAAAACACCTTGATTTTTAGCTGCTTTAACATATTTGAATACTTGGCGATTTCTTTTGTTTGTTATTTTAATGTTTGTTTTGTCGTTTTTTTTAAATGAATTTCTACAAAAACAAAATGCATTGAAATTGCATTAAAATGCAATTTTTAAATGCATTTCTTGAAAGAAAATGCATTAAAACATTGGTTTTTAGTTGTTTTAGCACATATGAATGATTTTGTCTTATTTTAAATAATTTAAAGTCCTTTTGTGGCATATTTCTTTGTTAAATGTGATGAAGGCTGACTAAAAATGATGACTGATCAAACTAAGCAAGTTGTTTAGATGCATTAGAGCGTAAAATATTCCACGTCGTCATTAAATCCGTGTGCAGATGTGCTGATATGTTCTGGATTCAACTCTAGTGCAGTACATTCTATTCTGTTCTAAGTGTATCCGCCTGGTGCTGCAGGTGACAGCGTGCGACCGTCTCTTCACACTCGCTCAATATTAATGGCCAGCACATTCAAATGAAGCGCATGCATATGGAGCAGCCTCCTGACCTTGGCGCTCCGCAGGGGGGTCTGGTAGCCCGAGGGCTGGTGGAGTCTCCTCTGAGCGCGCTCCGTGTGAACGTCTCCCAGGAACAGCTCCTCCTCCGCCCGTCTCTCGGCGTCGCCATGGTGATGGCGCCGCTCCATCCGCATCAGCCGCAGCTCCTGCATGCTGAAGCGTAAGCCGCGGGTGCAGTCACGACCCGCCGCCCACCGCTCGTCCCACAGCTCGTAGGCGAGGCCGGGTTGCGGCGGACGCCTCGGGTCGCAGTCGGGCGGCAGGAGCGTCCGCAGGAGCGTCGCCGCCGCGGGGCCGTGGCACAGCAGCTGAACGCGGCTCAGGTGGTACTCGCACACGGTTCCTCCGCGGACGAGCCAGGAGGCCTGCAGCGGACGGACGCTTCCCCGGATCAGGAGGCTGTAGCTGGGAACGCTGCAGTCACGGTCCTCATAGTAGAACTGCAGCGCAGCGAAGGTGTGGTCGGGGTTGAAGCGATAGGAGCGCGTGAGGAACTCCGGTCCGGGACGCACCTCGCAGCTGGAAACACAACAACACAGGCTTTAAAACACACTGCGGCGCTCACTTTCACATACCCTGGTGCTCAACGGTACATGGCCATGGTACTACAGTAACATCAGAGACCTTTAAATCAAGCAGGATTTGAGCGAGCACATTTTCAAGAAGATCAAAAAATAGAAGCGGACACAAAGAAACATGTGACCCGATCTGGCAAAATGAGTCGGAAGACAAAATATATATATATTTTTTAATTAGTCCATTATTTACTCACCCTCCAGGCATCATAGGTGTATACAGTGTTGGGGAAAGTTACTTTTAAAAGTAATGCGTTACTCCCTAAAAAAAAGTCACTAATTGCGTTACTTAGTTACTTTTTATGGAAAGTAATGCGTTACAATATTGCGTTACTCCCTGAAAAAGTAACTAATTACATTACTTGGTTACTTTTTATGGAAAATAATGCGTTACTCCCTAAAAAAGTCACTAATTACGTTACTTGGTTACTCTTTATGGACAGTAATGCGTTACAATATTGCATTACTCCCTAAAAAAAGTCACTAATTACGTTACTTAGTTACTTTTAATGGAAAATAATGTGTTACAATATTGCGTTACTCCCTAAAAAAGTCACTAATTACGTTACTTGGTTACTTTTAATGGAAAGTAATGGGTTACAATATTGCGTTACTCCCTTATAAAGTAACTAATTACGTTACTTCATTACTTTTTATGGAAAGTAATGCGTTACAATATTGCGTTACTCCCTTAAAAAAGTCACTAATTACGTTACTTGGTTACTTTTAATGGAAAGTAATGGGTTACAATATTGCGTTACTCCCTAAAAAAGTCACTAATTACGTTACTTAGTTACTTTTAATGGAAAATAATGCGTTACAATATTGCGTTACTCCCTTAAAAAAGTCACTAATTACGTTACTTAGTTACTTTTAATGGAAAATAATGTGTTACAATATTGCGTTACTCCCTAAAAAAGTCACTAATTACGTTACTTGGTTACTTTTAATGGAAAGTAATGGGTTACAATATTGCGTTACTCCCTTATAAAGTAACTAATTACGTTACTTCATTACTTTTTATGGAAAGTAATGCGTTACAATATTGCGTTACTCCCTTAAAAAAGTCACTAATTACGTTACTTAGTTACTTTTAATGGAAAATAATGTGTTACAATATTGCGTTACTCCCTAAAAAAGTCACTAATTACGTTACTTGGTTACTTTTTATGGACAGTAATGCGTTACAATATTGCGTTACTCCCTAAAAAAGTCACTAATTACGTTACTTGGTTACTTTTTATGGACAGTAATGCGTTACAATATTGCGTTACTCCCTAAAAAAGTCACTAATTACGTTACTTAGTTACTTTTAATGGAAAATAATGCGTTACAATATTGCGTTACTCCCTTAAAAAAGTCACTAATTACGTTACTTAGTTACTTTTAATGGAAAGTAATGTGTTACAATATTGCGTTGCTCCTTAAAGTAACTAATTACGTTACTTGGTTACTTTTAATGGAAAGTAATGGGTTACAATATTGCGTTACTCCCTTATAAAGTAACTAATTACGTTACTTAGTTACTTTTAATGGAAAATAATGCGTTACAATATTGCGTTACTCCCTAAAAAAGTCACTAATTACGTTACTTAGTTACTTTTAATGGAAAATAATGCGTTACAATATTGCGTTACTCCCTTAAAAAAGTCACTAATTACGTTACTTGGTTACTTTTAATGGAAAGTAATGGGTTACAATATTGCATTACTCCCTAAAAAAGTCACTAATTACGTTACTTGGTTACTTTTAATGGAAAGTAATGCGTTACAATATTGCGTTACTCCCTAAAAAAGTCACTAATTACGTTACTTAGTTACTTTTTATGGAAAATAATGCGTTACAATATTGCGTTACTCCCTTAAAAAAGTCACTAATTACGTTACTTGGTTACTTTTAATGGAAAGTAATGGGTTACAATATTGCATTACTCCCTAAAAAAGTCACTAATTACGTTACTTGGTTACTTTTTATGGAAAATAATGCTTTACAGTGTTGCGTTACTCAAGCATGATAGAGAAGTCTTCTTGTGCATTCTTTCCTACATCATTTGTAACACAAAAAATAGTCAAATATCTATTTAGGAGTCTTAGACCTTTCCAACGATATATAGTTTGTCATGATTAAATTAGAATTTATTTGAAAAATGGTGAAGAAACTTAGGCATCCCACAGGTGGGACGGGTGACAATTAGCGGGTGAAAACACACTTCATCCACCATATACGCTTAAAACAGAGTTAGTGTTTTAATATAGTGCACTAGAGTAGAACCAGATGGATTTAATGACGATGTGAAATCTTTTACGCTCTAACGCATCTAAACTACTTGCTTAGTTTGATCAGTCGTCATTTCAACTCACGTTTAACAAAGAAATATGAAGAAAAATCAAAGATGTTCAAAGATGATCAAAAATCAAGATGTTTTAATGCATTTTCTTTCAAGAGATGATTTAAAATAAGACAAAACAAGCGGTGAAATACACAAAAAATCAAGATAAAAACAACTAAATATTTTTTTTATTTCCTTTTAGAAATGATTTAAAATAAGTCAAAATCATTCATATGTGCTAAAACAACTAAAAATCAAGATGTTTTATTTTTCTTTCAAGAAATGATTTAAAATAAGACAAAACAAGCGGTGAAATGCACTAAAATCCAAGATAAAAACAACTATTTCATTTTTTTTTTCCTTTAGAAATGATTCCAAATTAAACAAATCATTCATATGTGCCAAAACAATTAAAAACCAAGATGTTTTAATGCATTTTCTTTCAAGAAATTCCTTAAAATAAGACAAAACAAGCATTAAAATAACAAACAAACCACTTGATTAGTTTGATCAGTCAGCATTTTCATTGGACCCTCATCCCATTGCACAAAGAAATTTGTCACAAAATGGCTTTATTTAAAACAAAAAGCAAAGGAAGTATTAAAATATGCTAAAGCAGCTAAAAATGAAGATGTTTTATTTTTGTTTTATTTTAATAATGTTTGTATTATTTTTTAAAATAATACAAAACAAGCTGTAAAATACACTAAAAAAGATAAATTACACTAAAATGTCAAATTTAATGACAAAATATTGCAAATAAAAAATTCAAATGTTACAAAAATTCACAATGTTGATGTAGCACTAATAAAGGTCAAAATAAAATAAAAAATCTGATGTTATATTTTACAAAAAAGTAACAATTTTGAAATACGTCGATGGTTGTATTTTTTGTCTTTTATCTCAGTGTTACTATCAATGTTGTATAAGGTTTTTTTATGCATAATATTAACCCTAGAACATGATCAAAGATTTTACAATAGTTGGGCTAAGATATATAACAATTTTTATGCAGAAACATGTTAATTCAGTATACACATTATGCCACCGGTCACAATTATAATGACCATAAAACACAATTTTTTACACACTTTTCCAAAAAAAAACAATTATTGATTATTTCGAAGGGTTACTAATGACACATCTTTTGGTGGATGTTTTCATGTCTGGGAAAAATGTGGGATGAAATGGTTAAATAAATAAGCTAAATATATGTATATATATATAAAGTTGTTTAAATGCAGTTCTTAGCAATGCATATTACTAATCAAAAATTACGTTTTGACATATTTACGGTAGGAAATTCACAAAATATCTTCATTGAACCTTTAATGCCATGACTTCCTACTTTGATTGAAGACTTTCTAAGGCCTTGATTTGTGCAATTAAGACTTTGTAAGACCTGCAGAAACCCTGCAGGTGAAACCAGCGTGTTTTCATGCACTGCTCAGTTTTTGCTCTATTTTGCTTTCATATCATGTCTCCTTTCAGACTAGAGGAAATAAAATATCCGCAATACGCATTTAAGTGTTTATTATATTGCTCTTTATCTATTTGAGTCTGTAGATTTCAATTCCAATCCATATCTTTGAAGAGTTTGTTCTCTTTACAGTTTTATTCCTCTCTACATTTTAAACAGTATTTTCTGATTTATGAAGCTTTTTTTATTATTAAAATAAAACATCTTGACTTTTAGTTTTACCATATTTCAATGATTGTTTTGTCTTATTTTAAATCAAAGAAAAACTAATATAAAACATCTGTATTTTGTTGTTGTTGTTTTTGTATATTGTAATGCTTTTGTCTTATTTAAAATAATTTCTTTAAAGAAAAATGAATAAGCCATTTTTAGTTGTGTTTTAAGTGTATTTTAATGCTTGTTTTGTCTTATTTTAAATAATTTCTTGTAAAAAAACAAATTAAAATAAGACATTTCTAGTTGTTTATCTTGTTTTTCTTTCTAAGGCTTTGATTTGCACAACTAAGTTTTGTCTTTGTAAGACCTTTTTTTATATATAAGACATCTGGATTTTTTTTTTTGTTGTTTTTGTATACTGCAATGCTTTTATCTTATTTTAAATAATTTTTTTTAAAGAAAAATGAATTAAATAAGCCATTTTTAGTTGTGTTTTAAGTGTATTTTAATGCTTGTTTTGTCTTATTTTAAATGAAATTGTTTTTATATAAGACATCTGGATTTTTTTTTTGTTGTTTTTGTATATTGTAATGCTTTTGTCTTATTTTAAATAATTTCTTTAAAGAAAAATGAATTAAGCCATTTTTGGTTGTTTTTAAAGTGTATTTTAATACTTGTTTTGCCTTATTTAAAAAAAAAATATTTTAAAGAAAAAATGAATTAAGCCATTTTTGGTTGTTTTTAAGTGTATTTTAATACTTGTTTTGTCTTATTTTAAATCAAAGAAAAATTAATATAAAACATCTGTATTTTGTTGTTGTCGTTTTTGTATATTGTAATGCTTTTGTCTTATTTTAAATAATTTCTTTAAAGAAAAATGAATTAAATAAGCCATTTTTTAGTTGTGTTTTAAGTGTATTTTAATGCTTGTTTTGTCTTATTTTAAATGAAATTGTTTTTTATATAAGACATCTGGATTTTTTTGTTGTTGTTGTTTTTGTATATTGTAATGCTTTTGTCTTATTTTAAATAATTTCTTTAAAGAAAAATTAATTAAATTAGCCATTTTTAGTTGTGTTTTAAGTGTATTTTAATGCTTGTTTTGTCTTATTTTAAATAATTTCTTGAAAGAAAACAAATTCATTTGTACATTTTTAGTCGTTTATCTTGTTTTTCTTTCTAAGGCCTTGATTTGCACAATTAAGACTTTGTAAGACCTATTTTTTTAATATATATAAGACATCTGGATTTTTTTGTTGTTTTTGTATACTGCAATGATTTTATCTTATTTTAAATAATTTCTTTAAAGAAAAATGATTTAAATAAGTAATTTTTAGTTGTGTTTCAAGTGTATTTTTATGCTTGTTTTGTCTTATTTTAAATAATTTCTTAAAAGAAAACAAATTAATTTTTACATTTTTAGTTGTTTATCTTGTTTTTATTTCTAAAGCCTTGAAATTTCACTCACACTGATTTATACAACATTTTACTACAAAAAATATGGCAAAAATGTGTTTGTTTTCTGTCTGTTGCCTGTATTTTGTGATTTGTAGAGTGATAAGAAGAGACCTTTACCTCTAGTATGACAACAAAATCAAGAATTATTAACCTGACTTTATCAAATGTTCACATTTATAGTCTGGAAATGCATGCAAATGAGTGCATATTTAATCAGAGAATATCTCATCTGCATGTTCAAACATAAATTGTCATAAAATTGTAATACAAAACAATGGTCTTAATGTACCGTGTGGGAAAGTATGCTGATATCTTTTAGTTAAACTATTACCCGATTGACCTGCGGTGTTTCATATTAATATGTGACCCTGGAGCACAAAAAACAGTCATAAAGGTCAATTTTTTTATTTAAATTAATACATCATCTGCTGAATAAATACACTTTCCATTGATGTATGGATACGATTTGAAAATCTGCAAATCTGAGGGTGCAAAAAAACAAAATACTGAGAAAATCGCCTTTAAAGTTGTCCAAATGAAGTTCTTAGCAATGCATATTACTAAGCAAAATTTACATTTTGACATATTTACGGTAATAAATTTACAAAATATCTTCACGGACCATCTTTACTTAATGATTTTTGGCATAAAAGAAAAATTTTCACATCTATTGGAAGGCTAGATTAGTGTCATTGTTCACTATGAATCTTATTGTTTCTGATGCACTTTTGAATAAAAGCACTTACTCAAAGCATAAATGTGACCATAGTTGCTGGGGTATATTTATAGCAATAGACAAAAATACAGTGTATGGGTCAAAATTATAGATTTTTTTATGCCAAAAATCATTAGGATATTAAGATCATGTTCCATGAAGATATTTAGTAAATCTCCTACCACAAATATATCAAAACTTAATTTTTGCTTAGTAATATGCATCACTAAGAACTTCATTTGGACAACTTTAAAGGCAATTTTCTCAGTATATTTAGATTTTTTGCACCCTCAGATTGCAGATTTTCAAATAGTTGTATCTCAGACAAATATTGTCCTATCCTAACAAATACATCAATGGAAAGCTTGCTTATGACACTATCATAGTGCAAATCATACAAACCAAAGTATCAGTGTTGAGGAAAGTTACTTTTAAAAGTAATGCGTTACAATATTGCGTTACTCTCTAAAAAATTAACTAATTACATTACTTGGTTACTTTTTATGGAAAATAATGCGTTACTCCCTAAAAAAAAGTCACTAATTACGTTACTTGGTTACTTTTTATGGAAAATAATGCGTTACTCCCTAAAAAAAAGTCACTAATTACGTTACTTGGTTACTTTTAATGGAAAGTAATGCGTTACAATATTGCGTTACTCCCTAAAAAATTAACTAATTGCATTACTTGGTTACTTTTTATGGAAAATAATGCGTTACTCCCTAAAAAAAAGTCACTAATTACGTTACTTGGTTACTTTTTATGGAAAATAATGCGTTACTCCCTAAAAAAAAGTCACTAATTACGTTACTTGGTTACTTTTAATGGAAAGTAATGCGTTACAATATTGCGTTACTCCCTAAAAAATTAACTAATTACGTTACTTGGTTACTTTTAATGGAAAGTAATGCGTTACAATATTGCGTTACTCCCTAAAAAATTAACTAATTACGTTACTTGGTTACTTTTAATGGAAAATAATGCGTTACTCCCTAAAAAATTAACTAATTACGTTACTTGGTTACTTTTAATGGAAAGTAATGGGTTACATAAATGAAATAAAGTGAATAAGACTAAGGCTAAAAAAAAAAAAAAATGTATTCATGTTTGTACAGTGGAACTGTAGGAAAAGAAAGTTTAACACTCTTCAGCAATGAGAAAAAAGCACAAATGTTAGTTAATATGAAGTAAGTGCTTATTAGTGCACTGCAAAAATGCTTACTTAGATTTTTTGTCTTGTTTCCAGCCAAAATTTTCTAGACAAGTAAAAATTATTGTCTTGTTTTTTTCTGAAAACAAGTCAAAATTAAGTGTTTTTGCTTAGAACAAGCAAAATCTAGTTTTCTGTTTGAAATAAGATTTTTTTCTTACCCCATTGGCAGATTCTTTTGCATGTTCTAAGCAAAAACTCACTTCATTTTGACTTTTTTTTTCTGAAAACAACAATATTTTTTACTTGTCTAGAAAATCCTTCTTGATTTAAGAATGTTTTGATATTTTGGCTGGAAACAAGACAAAAAATTGTAAGTAAGAACAGTATTTTTGCAGTGCACGGTTGAATTGGATCAAAGGTCAGCAGCAAAGTAAAGTCATTGGTTAATAAAATGGGATTAAATACATAAAGCAAACAAAAAGTAACTCAGATATTTTCTCGGAAATGAAAAAGGAATGCGTTACTTTACTAGTTACTTGAAAAATGTGATGTTATTACGTAACCCGCAACACTGCATAGTACTGTGTCAGAATGGAAAGACATTCAATGCATCATTTAGGATGAGTTTAATGAGCATTATTTCAATTTCAGTGATGGATTCTGTCATGAAGTGCTGGAGCTCCTCACCTGTTGGACACCCAGTGTCCGGTGATGTTGGGCGGCATGAGGACAGTCACCTGCTGTCCATGAAGCTGTTTGAGTCTGGAGTGACACCCGAAACTCTGGTCCAGAAGAACCGGATCAGCCCTGACCCTCAGCACACACACACTCACTGTGAACACACAATCAATCAATCAATCAAAACAAACAAAACAAAACACACACACACACACACACACACACACACACAATCAATCAATCAATCAAACAAACAAACAAACAAACACACACACACACACACACACACACACACAATCAATCAATCAATCAATCAAACAAACAAAAAACACACACACACACACACACACACACACACACAATCAATCAATCAATCAATCAAACAAACAAACAAACACACACACACACACACACAATCAATCAATCAATCAAACAAACACACACACACACACACACAATCAATCAATCAATCAAACACACACACACACACACACACACACACACACACACACACACACACACACACACAATCAAGCAATCAAACAAACAAACAAACAAACACACACACACACACACACACACACAATCAATCAATCAATCAAAAACACACACACACACACACACACACACACACACAAAATCAATCAAACAAAAACACACACACACACACACACACACACACACACACACACACACACACAATCAAGCAATCAAACAAACAAACAAAAACACACACACACACACACACACACACACAATCAATCAATCAATCAATCAAACACACACACACACACACACACACACACACACACACACACACACACACACACACACACACACACAGATGGTCATTAAATGACTGAATTATCTAATCAACATCTAAATGCGTTTTAAATGATTAAATCTGACATATTTGATTCAGTCAGCGGCATCTGAGTCTTTCTTTCCCGTTCCTCACAGACTCGCAAACACACCTTTCCACTGGAATATTAACGCTTCAAGATCATCAAGGCATAAAAACACCAAAGTTACTCACCAGAAGAAATCAAAACGACAAGAGAATATACAGACAACATCTCGACAGCAATAAAAAACACAGAAAGTTGAGTCTCGTGACGAAGATGAGGATGTTTAACGCCTTAAAGTTTCACATCTGCGGCTCTGTGAGGAATAAATGTGCTTTTCTCGTCGTTACATCCTCAGAATCAGCCTTTACAGTCCACGAGGAGCGCAAATGCAGGGGAAGGAGTGCGAGCATTATTGTAAGAGCGACACCTTTCATTTCTCACTTCAATCTGAGGAGAATCTGTCGCTCCCGCTCTAGTGAAGCCCGACTCGCGAGAGCCGTTCTTGTGAACCGATTCTTTTAATGACTCGACTTCGTTAGCTATGGCAAGCCGTTTTGACTTTTATTCATTCGCAGGAGGTGAATTCTTGATATCAACAATTCAGTTCTCACTAGTTAAAATTATAATTCTTGATATCAGAAATTAGCTTTTTACTAGTAACAATGGCAATTTTTGATATCAGGAATTACATTTCCACTTAAAAAGGTTATTGATATCAACAATTAAATTTCAACTAGTGAAAACTATAATTGTTGATATCTATTGTATTTTCACTAGTTAAATGTCACCGTAGACTCCCATTCAAATGTAATTGTTGATATCAAGAATTTATTTCTTACTAGTTAAAATGTCAATTTCACATATCAGAAATACAATTCTCACTAGTAAAAACCTTATTTTTCTATATCAATAATTACATTGTTACTAGTGCAAATTACTCTCCTAATTATTGATAACACAAATATATTTGTGTTATCAATAATTTCTGATATATTTCTGATCTTATTTCTGATATATTTTCAGATATCAGAAATAAGAAATGTAACACGTTGAAATACATTTACAGATATCAACAATTGACATTTCAACTAGTGACAATTGAAATCTTGATATCAGGAATGGACATTTGCACTAGTAACAATGTAATTATTGATATCAGAAATAAAGGTTTTTACCAGTGAGAATTATTTCTGATATGTGAAATTGACATTTTAACTAGTAAGAAATCAATTCTTGATATCAACAATTAAATTTGAATGGGAGTCTATGGTGACATTTAACTAGTGAAAATACAATTCTTCATATCAACAATTTAGTTTTTACTAGTTGAAATTCAATTGTTGAAATCAATGATTACCTTTTTACTAGTGGAAATGTAATTCCTGATATCAAAAAATGCCATTGTTACTAGTAAAAATCCAATTTCTGATATCAAGAGTTAGCATTTTAACGAAAACTGAATTGCTGATATCAAGAATTCATATCCTGCGAATGGATAAAAGTCAAAAAGGCTGGGAACAATATTGTTAACAATAACTGGAATTATTATAATCTTATTAAGGGAAAAGCTAATTTATGCTAATTTATTTTTCAGCTAAATTGTTGGATTATTAAATCTATAGATAATCTAAAACGCAGTGACGATATGACTACAGAGATTAAAAAAACACATCTGAGTGATAAATCACAGGATTCAACACGTTAATCTAAAGCGAATCGTCCGAATGAACCGACTTGCTCAAAAGAATCGTTCTCCCCGACGTTCGCGCGCGCGCGCGCTCTCTCTCTCCTCCGCTGAGCGCAGTCGTGGGCGCGCATTAGTGGGCGCGCTCTCTGATGGATCGGACCGCAGCAGGACTCGGATTCAATCACCATGATCTTATGAGTCACTGCGAGTGTGTGTGTGTGTGTGTGTGTGTGTGTGTGTGTGTGTGTCGTGATCAGCGCAGGTAAATAAGAGCAGATGTGGGTTTGTCTGTGATTATAAGTTTCACATGATGACATTTACAGCAGGAGCATAGCTTACATTAAGACTTGATTCTGTTCTCACTGTGAGCTGTTTCTGATCTTATGAATTTTTTAGTCTTCTCTTCCACTTCATTTTAATGACATGCAACTTGTGAAACGATTAGGCGACTCGCATGCAGACAGAAACTGTTTAACACACAGATGGTAATTAAAAGTCTGGATCTTTGAATATCATGCACTTTATGTCTAATGATGGACCCAGAAAACAAAAATATATTCTAAGAATGTTTTGAATGAATTTCCTGAAAATCTACTCACCCCCTTGCCATCCAAGATGTTCACGTCTTTCTTTCTTCAGTCATAAAGAAATTATTTCTTGAGGAAAACATTTCAGGATTTCTCTCCATATAGTGGACTTCTATGGTGCTCACAAGTTTGAACTTCCAAAATGCAGTTTAAATGCAGCTTTAAAGGACTCTAAATGATCCCAGACGAAGATTAAGGTCTTATCTAGTGAAACGATCTGTCATTTTCTTAAATAAATTAATATTTATATACTTTTTAACCTCAAATGCTGGTCTTGTCTAGCTCTGTGATGCGCATCTGTGTACTTCAGCTCAAGACAGTTAGGGTTCGTCTAAAAACTCTCAACAAATTTAATTTTCTCTTCCAACTTTAAAATGGTCCCACATCGCTGAAGAAGCACCAACCCGGTTTTTACAAAGTGAACGTGCAAAGAAGGTCAAAGCCCTTTACAAAAAAGGTAAAACAGTGATGTATGATGATTTTGAAGTTAAAAATGAGATGGGAGTTTTTGGACATACTCTAACTGTCTTGAACAGGAGCACACATGCGCATCACAGAGCTAGACAAGACCAGCATTTGTGGTTAAAAAGTATATAAATTGCCATTTTTTATTAATTTTTTTTCGAAAATAACTAGTTGTTTCGCTAGATAAGACCCTTCTTCCTTGGCTGGGATCCTTTAGAGTCCTTTTAAGCTGCATTTAGACTGCATTTTGGAAGTCCACTATATGGAGAACATTCCTGAAACGTTTTCTTCAAAAAATTATTTCTTTATGACAGAAGAAAGAAAGGCATGAACATCTTAGATGACAATGGGGCGAGTATATTATTTTTGCTCTTTTAAGCTATGAAGTTATATCTAAACAAAAATTCAAAACAGTTTTAAAAATGTTTTAAACCATTTTCGAACATTATCCACCTTTTTTAAAATGCAAAATTAGTCCTATATGGGCGATAGTTCAGTAGTCGCTAGGGAACTAATGAGGAAAACGGTGTCCATAATTAATATACATTAAAATAATATGGTAAGACACCAATTTTGGATGAAACTGGAAGCTAGACTCATTAAATTTACAAATGGTTGCACTCACTCTTACAGAAAAAAAAGATGGATAGGAACATTCCATTTTATCATTTTGCAAACATTATGGGAACAAAATGTTCTCTGAATGTTCTGAAACAAAAAAATGTGTCCGAAAAAACATTCCATAAACAATTTTTTTGTGCTAAAGTTTGGAAAACAGCGTTAAAGACCAGATAACGTTGAATGAACGTTCGATTATTGTTACTGGAACATTTGTTCATAACTCTGAGAGAGCATTCCCTGTTAGTCGGATAAATATTAAAATGCACAAATGTGACCCTGGAGCACAAAAGCAGTCTTAACCAGCTCAGGTATATTTGTAGCAACAGACAAAAATACATTGTATGGGTCAAAATTATACATTTTTCTTTTATGCCAAAAATCATTAGGATAATAAGATCATGTTCAATGAAGATATTTAGTAAATATTTTCCATTATGACTGATTCTGTGGTCCAGGGTCATAAATCTCAGTATTTTTTCTTCTTCAAAACGTGTAACTCACAGAAATATTTTAGCAATTTCAGTCAAAATGGTTTCTACACCAATTTTTTTCTCTCTCAGTGTGCTATAAAATGTCACTTACAAAAAAAGTACTACATTTTAGCATGGTATCCGGAGATGAAGTACCCTATATATACTCCATATTGCATTAAGTTTAGTACCATGGGACAATAAAAATCAGAAAAAAAAAAAATAAATAAATAAAAATACTATTTATTAAATAAAATACTATTTTTTAAATAACTTTATTATTATTATTATTATTATTTAAATATAATTTTATATAATTATTTGTAAAACTCACTATCAATTTCTGAGTGAAAATGTTCCAGCGCAATTTGTTTTCATATTTGTGACCCTGGATCACAAAACCAGTCTTAAGTATCAATTTTTAGAAACTGAGATTTATAAATTTTCTGAAAGTTGATTAAATAAGCTTTCCATTGATGTATTTTTTGTTAGGATAGGACTCTATTTGGCTGAGATACAATAGAATCTGAGAGTGCAAAAAAAAAAAAAAAAAAAAAATCTAAATACTGAGAAAAGTTGTCCAAATGAAGTCCTTAGCAATGCATATTACTAATCAAAAATTAAGTTGAGATATATTTATGGTAGAAAACATACTGATGATTTTTGGCATAAAAGAGAAATCGATCATTTTGACCCATGCAATGCATTTTTGTCTATTGCTACAAATATACCTGAGCTACTTAAAACCGGTTTTGTGCTCCAGGGTCACAATTTATAAGGTCAAAATCAAACGAAGCGCCAGAGCAGGAGGATGAACAGATGAATCCTCATCAACAGCGTTTACTAAAGGATCCCAGACTCTTCAGACTGAAAGCTGTTTACTGTAATTGTGCTTTAAAAGCTCGTTCGTGACATCACTGATATTAAGGAGCGCTGTAATGGCCTGCCACAGAGTGTTCAATTACTGCTGGCGAGCCTCATCTTTAATTCATGCGCACGTGTTTTTTATAGGTCGCTATGATGAGGGTGATTTGTTTTGCTGAAGCGGATCTGCGACGCGCGGCTCAGGTGTGGCTTATTTGGTTATTTGTCATTTAGCCTGTAATTTCTCATACAGTGCCTCCTCAGGCCTCAGATCAGTCTGAGACGCTCCTTTCTCTCCCGTTCTCACCTGCAGCGGTGTGTGTGTGCGCGCGCAGACGGACACCCGCGTCTCTCCTGCGCGCGAGTGGGCGTCTGCAGAAAGCGGCGAACCATCAGGGAACCTGAGCGCGTTTGACAAGACCAAAATATACGTGTTGAGATGAGTGAGGAAAACAGCAAACACTTCACACAGCCACAGGAGCTCTGAGAGGAAAACACCGCAGAATCAACACGAAACCATGAGGATAAACACACGGGTCAGCAACCAGCGCCAGAGGAACGCGCTTTCCTCAAGGCCTTAAACAGCAGTCAGGAAAACAACTGAACCTTTAGACCAAGCATGAGTTAGCATGTGCTTTTACTAAGAATCGTTTTCGATCCATAACGCTTTTATGGCTCATATATTCACTCAAACCGAGCAAAAACTATGCAATCCACTGCAGATGCTGATATTCATAGGATACGGACATAAAATGATGTAAATATGTGACCATGGATCACAAAACCAGTAATTGAGATTTAAACAACGTGTAAATGGTTTTGTGGTCATGTTTGGAAAACAGCGTTAAAGACCAGATAACGTTGAATTAACGTTCTGTTACTGTTACGTTTATTCATAACTTTGAGAGAACGTTCCCTGTTAGTCGGATAAATATTAAAATGCACAAATGTGACCCTGAAGCACAAAATCAGTCTAAAACAGTCTCAGTCAAAAACACATTGCATGGGTCAAAATTATATATATATATATATAAAAAATGTTTTTAAAGAAATTTAAAGTACCACCCTATATATACACCATATTGCATAAAGTTTAGTACCATGTGACAATAAAAAAACTAAAAAAAAAAATACAGTGAAAAAAAACCCCCAAACTATTTATATTAAATGTGTTTTTTAAACAACTTATTTTTTAATAATTTTATACAATTATTTGTAAAACTCACTATTAATTTCAGTTAAAAAAAAGGTTCCAGTGCAATTTGTTTTCATATTTGTGACCCTGGAGCACAAAACCAGTTTTAAGTAGCGCAGGTATATTTGTAGCAATAGACAAAAATACATTGCATGGGTCAAAATTATAAAAAAAAAAAAAAATTTTATGCCAGAAATCATTAGGATATTAGGATCATGTTCAATGAAGATATTTTGTAAATACTGTCCTATCCTAACAAACCACACATCAATGGAAAGCTTATTTATAAATCTCAATTTTAAAGAAATGTACATTATGATTGAGTCTGTGGTCCAGGGTCATAAACTTCAGTATTTTTTCTTCTTCAAAACGTGTTAAATTTGCCATTTCTTTGTAATTAACTGAAATATTTTCACTGAAATAAAATTAAAACTACATTTTTTTTCTCCAGTGTGCTATAAAATGTCACTTACGAAAAAAAAAAAACTAAATTTTACCATGGTATCTGGGGATGAAGCACCCTATATATACACACCATATTGCATAAACTTTAATACCATGGGACAATAAAAATCTGAAAAAAAAAAAAAAAATACAGTGAAAAAAAACAAAACAAAACTATTATATCTAATTAAATTTGTTACTTGCATTTTTTAAATAACTATTATTTTTTTTAAATAATTTTATATAATTATTTGTAAAAAAAAAAGTGAAAATGTTCATTGATCATGTTCAATGAAGATATTTTGTAAATATTGTCCTATCCTAACAAACCATACATCAATGGAAAGCTTATTTATAAATCTCAATTTTAAAGAAATGTACATTATGACTGAGTCTGTGGTCCAGGGTTATAAACCTCAGTATTTTTTCTTCTTCAAAACGTGTTAAATTTGCCATTTCTTTGTAATTAACTGAAATATTTGAGCAATTTCTGAGTCAAAATGGTTTCTACACCAATTGTTTTCTTCCAGTGCGCTATAAAATGTCACTTACAAAAAAGTACTAAATTTTACCATGGTATCTGGGAAAGTACCACCCTATATATACACACACCATATTGCATAAAGTTTAGTACCATGGGACAATAAAAATCTGAAAAAAACTACAATACAGTGTAAAAAAAACAACTATTATATCTAATTCAATGTTACTTGCATTTTTTAAATAACTTATTTTTTAATAATTTTATATAATTATTTGTAAAAAAGTGAAAATGTTCCAGTGCACTTTGCACTTTGAGAGGAAAACACTGCAGAATCAACACCAAACCATGATACGGACATAAAATGATGTAAATATGTGACCCTGGATCACAAAACCCGCAATAAGGGTCAATTTTTTAAAATTGAGATTTATACATCATCTGAAAGGACAATATTTGGCTGAGATACAACTATTTGAGGGTGCAAAAAAATTGAGAAAATCGCCTTTAAAGTCCAAATGAAGCCCTTAGTAATGCATATTACTAATCAAAAATTACATTTGATACATTTATGGTGGAAATTTTACTAAATATCTTCATGGAACACGGTCTTAATATCAATAATACTTAAAATTAATAATAAAAATCTATCATTTTGACCCTGTATTTTTGTCTATTGCTATTCTGACAGCTATTCTGTTTACTGGACAAAATCAGTCAAGATTTGACAGAAAAGGTGGACGTTTGCACATTTAAAAAAAAAAAAAGCTGGATTAAATTGTTTTTTCATTGATGTATGGTTTGTAAGGATAGGACAATATTTGGCCGAGATACAACTATTTGAAAAACAGAAATCTGAGGGTGCAAAAAAAAAAAAAAAAAGAAAAATAATAATAATAATAATAATAATAATAATAATAATAATCAATTATTGAGAAAGTCGACTTTAAAAGTTGTCCAAAATTACTTTCTTAGCAATGCATTTTACTAATCAAACATTACATTTTGATATAATTTACGGTAGAAGATTTACTGAATATCTTCATGGAACATGATCTTTACTTAATATCAATAATACTTAAAATTAATAATAAAAATCTATAATTTTGACCATGTATTTTTGTCTATTGCTACAAAGAATAATAATAATAATAATAATAATAATAATAATAATAATAATAATAATAATAATAATAAGTCTTAGATGAGATTGAAATGATCCAAACATATAATGCAACAATTACACTAAAATGTGGCCCTGGATTAAAAAAAAAAAAAAAGTAGTCATAAGGGTCAATTTTTATTTGATTTCTCTCTCCTGAAAGCTGGATTAAATTGGTTTTTCATTGAGATATGGTTTGCTAGGATCTGACAATATTTGGCTGACTATTTAAAAATCTGAAATCTGAGGGTGCAATAAAATAAAAATATCGAGAAAGTCGCCTTTAAAGTTGTCCAAATGACATTCTTAGCAATGCATATTAATGATCAAAAATGTGATTACATTATGACATTTTGATACATTTATGGTAAGAAATTTACTGAATATCTTTAGTTAATATCCTAATAATTTCTGGCACAAAACAATAATTTTGACCATTTTTAGCAAGTTTTGATGATTTAAAAGAGCTAATGTTACAAGAAGCAGGATTTACAGTGTTAAACATGTTTTCTGCTGTAGTTTTATAGGCTGAGTTTCACAAATCCATGTCCAGCTCATATTTCATCCAACAAATCAATAAAAATGAATAAATTCTTGAGCTTTGATGGTGAAATACGAGCTGGACGTGATTGTGTGTGTGTGTGTGTGTGTGTGTGTGTATGTATGAAGGTCTTTCTCAGTAATGGTCAGTCGGTGTCAGAGATCAACAAGGTCACGAGTAAAACCACAGCGTTTACACGAGCGCCTGCGATGCGGGAAACTAACAGGACTTCCTCCAAAGCAGCGTTCCTTTAATCAGAGGAAGACAGTGGCTTTATGAGATGCGATGAATAAATGCATGAGCAAAAACTAGACTCCATGTCTGCTATTAGGCCAGAATGGATAATTAGCCGGTCCTCCTAAAAGGACGGCGCAAACACGGCGTCATGAAAAATACATCGGGCTTCAAAGACGCCCGCGTTCCTCGCACGCCGTCGCTCATTTACGGATTCTGGCGTCTGTCAGTCGAGACGCTGATGAAGCGACTGTAACAGCTGTAAATGTTTCAGCATCTGCCGCGCCGACAGGACACCGCATGTAAACAAACGCTGATTCGAGAGACGAACGTCCCAGCAGCTGTTGGATTTACAGGCCCAGAGTTTCTCTTCTAACGTTCAGAACGCCATTTCATCCCTCCGCGAGGAGGAAAAACAGCTTGGTGCCGTTAAATATTCAATGGCAGGCTGCCACGACAGACACTGGAAACCAAACTCTCACGCTCGGCGAGAACACAGCGCAGATGAAATCCGAGGCTCCTTCTCTGACACTAATTTTCACAAGATGGAATCAAACAAACACTTTCGAAACAAGATGCTTAACCCTCTACTGCAAAACGGAAAGTTTTTCTTATGCCCCATGTTCAGTACATGTTTTATTAAATGATTGCAACCAATTAAACTATTTGAAAAGCATCAAAGAACAGTTCAATAAGGTGTGGGTCACAGATGCAAATGGTGCGAGAAGGCGGCAAGATTATTTGCTTTTTAAATAAGATTACTAATGACATGAACTGTACATTAAAAAATATATGCGTGCATGAAGATAAAAAAAAAAAAAGAGAAGACTTTTGTCAGGTATTATTTTTTATTTTCTGCATGTTCTGAGAAAGTCCAAGTATATACCACGCAATTCCGAGAGAAAAAGTCAGAATTCTGAATTTGTAACACAGTTAAGAAAAAAAGTCAGAATTCCAAGTTTGTAGCGCGCAATTCTGAGGAAAAAAGTCAGAATTTAAAGTTAACGCAATTCTGAGAAAAAAAGTCAGAATTTAGAGTTAACAATTCTGAGAGTCCAAATTCCGAGTTTATAGCATGCAATTCTGAGAAAAAAGTCAGAATTCCAAGTTTGTAGCACGCAATTCTGAGGAAAAAAGTCAGAATTCCAAGTTTGTAGCACGCAATTCTGAGGAAAAAAGTCAGAATTTAGAGTTAACGCAATTCTGAGAGTCCAAATTCCGAGTTTATAGCATGCAATTCTGAGAAAAAAGTCAGAATTCTGAGTTAGTAAAGCAATTCTGAGGAAAAAAGTCAGAATTTAGAGTTAACGCAATTCTGAGAGTCCAAATTCCGAGTTTATAGCATGCAATTCTGAGAAAAAAAAAAAATCAGAATTACGAGTTTGTAACGCAATTCTGAGAAAAAAGTCGGAATTCCAAGTTTGTAGCACGCAATTCTGAGGAAAAAAGTCAGAATTCCAAGTTTGTAGCATGTAATTCTGAGAAAAAAGTCAGAATTCCGAGTTAGTAACGCAATTCTGAGGAAAAAAGTCAGAATTTAGAGTTAACGCAATTCTGAGAGTCCAAATTCCGAGTTTATAGCATGCAATTCTGAGAAAAAAGAATTCTGAGTTTGTAACGCAATTCTGAGAAAAAAAAGTCAGAATTCCGAGTTTGTAATGCAATTCCGAGAAAAAAGTCAGAATTCTGAGTTAGTAAAGCAATTCTGAGGAAAAAAGTCAGAATTTAGAGTTAACACAATTCTGAGAGTCCAAATTCCGAGTTTATAGCATGCAATTCTGAGGAAAAAAAAAATAAAAAATCAGAATTACGAGTTTGTAACGCAATTCTGAGAAAAAAAGTCAGAATTCCGAGTTTATAGCATGCAATTCTGAGAAAAAAAGTCGGAATTCCAAGTTTGTAGCATGTAATTCTGAGAAAAAAAGTCAGAATTCCGAGTTTGTAGCGTGCAATTGTAGCACAATATTCTGAGGAAAAAAAGTCAGAATTTAGAGTTAACGCAATTCTGAGAGTCCAAATTCCGAGTTTATAGCATGCAATTCTGAGAAAAAAGAATTCTGAGTTTGTAACGCAATTCTGAGAAAAAAAGTCAGAATTCCGAGTTTGTAATGTAATTCCGAGAAAAAAGTCAGAATTCTGAGTTAGTAAAGCAATTCTGAGGAAAAAATAAATAAATAAATAAAAAAGAAAATACCAGTAAAATGTTCCCAAATAAACCAAAAAAATAATGTGGAATAAATTTATCATGTGCCATCAAAAATTATGCAGTAGAGGGTTAATTCAGTCACGCTCTGCTCTGCTTCTAACAGATTCCCCGTGAATAAAACGTCTGGAGGCGGCACAAAAGGTTTTAGTTTGATAAATGATTTTACTAGGAGAATTCGTCTGCACGCCTCTGGCTGAAGCCTCATTTGCACAGTAAAATCATTGAAGACGACAGCGGAGAACCCAAATGAGTTCTGTTCGGATGGGTCTCGTGTGCCAGAGAGCCCGGGACTCTAATCCGCAGGATAAACAGCGGGAAAAATCCTCGCCGGGACGCTCTGTGCCGCAGCTGAGAAGACTGATTAGCGGCGGAGAGAATCGAGCGCCCTAGAAATACAAAAGCGAGATGAAGAGGTGCAGGCAGATGGAGAATTAGAAGCCGCGCACGTTTCGCGCGAGGGCCAAACGCAACGGCGCATTCGGGAAGGTCAATCTGCTTTTCATTTCTGAGTGCATCCAAAAGAAACAAATTTGACAAGACTTGTTTGTCCTTGATGTGAGAAAGCGGTGTTTCCGGCGGAGGAGCATTTGATTTGATTTTAGATGAAAAAAGTTTGGAGAAAAGAAACACCTACGGAATCATTTCGGCAGCGGAATTTGGCACCTTCGGCATCCTGGAACAAAAACCCTCAATTATCAGCCTGGAAATTTGTTTACACTTGCACAAATACAAGGTCATATGAGGAGTTTTCACAGCAATACAGTAGAAGATTCATTTTTCGCTTCCTAACAAACCATGCTTCCTCAGTGTGAAGAACATTAGAGGAGTGATACAGCAAAAAATGAAAATGTGGCTATCCAAAATGAGGATGAGTTTGTTTCTTCATCAGATTTATAGAAATGTGTCATTCCATCACTTGCAAGTGAATGGGTGCCGTTAGAATGAGAGTCCAAAAATAATCCACACCACTCCGGTCCATCAGTTAACATCTTGAGAAGACAAAAGCTGAAACAAATCCATCATTAATTTGACTTGAGAAAGCCAACTTACTGAAATGCTATTTAAACAACTTCTTCTTCTGAGATTAAATCTGTTGACACTAACTCAACTAGAGCTTTAACTCTACAAACTCATCCCAGATCTCCAGACTGATCTGATCAAGTGTGCTATATGTTTTCTAACTGATCAGACTTACGGTTTTCCTAAAAATAATGATTAAAACTGTGGAAAATCCCATAGACTGGATGTTCAAATGAGCAAAGACTATTCAAACTCACACTGACAAAACTCCCACAATCCCTTCAGACGACTTCTACTCCATTCAAAACTCATTCAAAAACTAATTTGCTAATCATGCTAACAATATGCTAATAACATGCTAGAATTATGCTAACAACATGATAATCTTGTTAGAATCATGCTAACAACATACTAGTAACTTGCCAATCATGTTAGAAATGTTATCAACTTGCTAATTATGCTAGAAACATGCTAGTAACAAACTAATCGTGCTAGAAAATGCTAATCATCCTAGAAACATGCTAACATGCTCGTAACTTGCTAATCATGCTAGCAACATGCTAGTAACTTTCTAGTCATGGTGGAAAGGTGCTAGTGACATGCTAATCATGCTAGAAACATGTTAACATGCTAATAATGCTTGTAACTTGCTAACAACAAGCTAATGACATACTAATCATGCTAGAATCATGTTAACAACATGCTAATCATGCTAGAACCATGTTAACATAATGCTAGTAACATGCCAATCATACTAGAAACATGCTAACCATGTCAGAATCAGTCTAACAACATGCTAGTAACTTAATCATGTTAGAAACATATCAACTTGTTAATCATGCTAGAAACATGCAAGTAACATGCTAATCATGCTAGTAACATGCTAATCATGCTAGAGACATGCTAATACCATGCTAATCATGTTAACAACATGCTAATTATTAGAAACATGCTAGAACCATGTTAACATCATGCTAGTAACATGCCAATCATGCTAGAAACATGTTAGCAACTTGCTAACCATGTCAGAATCATTCTAACATGCTAGTAACTTAATCATGTTAGAAACATAATCAACTTGTAAATCATGCTAGAAACATGCAAGTAACATGCTAATCATGCTAGAAACATGCAAGTAACATGCTAACCATGCTAAAAACTTGCTAATCATGCTAATCAGTATGATAGAAATGTGCTAGTGACATGTTAATAATGCTAGAAACATGCTAGTAACTTGCTAGCAACGTGTTAATCATGCTAGAAACATGCCAATCATGCTAGCAACTTGCTAATCATGCTAGAAACATGCTAACAACTTGCTAATCATGCTAGAAACATGCAAGTAACATGCTAACCATGCTAAAAGCTTGCTAATCATGCTAATCAGTATGATAGAAATGTGCTAGTGACATGCTAATCATGCTAGAAATGTGTTCACATGTTAATAATGCTAGAAACATGCTAGTAACTTGCTAGCAACGTGTTAATAATGCTAAAAACATGCCAATCATGCTAGCAACTTGCTAATCATGCTACAAACATGCTAACAACTTGCTAATCATGCTATGACCATGTTAGCAACTTGCTAATCATGTTAGAAACATGATAGCAACATGATAATGGCATGCCAAGTATGCTAGAAATGTGCTAGTGACATGCTAGAAACATGTTCACAACATGTTAATAATGCTAGAAACATGCCAGTAACTTGCTAGCAACTTGTTAATCATGCTAGAAACATGCTAGTAACATGCCAATCATGCTAGCAACTTGCTAATCATGCTACAAACATGCTAGCAGCTTGTTAATCATGCTAGAAACATGCTAGCAACATGCTAAGTATGCTAGAAATGTGGTAGTGACATGTTAATCATGCTAGAAACGTGCTCACAACATGTTAATAATGCTAGAAACATGCCAGTAACTTGCTAGCAACTTGTTAATCATGCTAACAACGTGCTAGTCAAAACTACTTAAAACTTTTAAGACTTTTTAAACATTAAACATACTTTTTTTTTTACTTTTCAAACTTTCTGGTCCAGC
Organism: Cirrhinus molitorella; assembly: GCA_033026305.1. NCBI lineage: Eukaryota > Metazoa > Chordata > Actinopteri > Cypriniformes > Cyprinidae > Cirrhinus > Cirrhinus molitorella. The sequence continues at coordinate 32,851,974 of CM065140.1, read as the reverse complement.
TTTCTCAAGCCAACTTCAAAGTTTGTCTTGACAAACTTTATCTAGTTTTTTTTTATTATTATTATTATTATTATTATTATTATTATTTAAAATCTGAGTCCATAATCCATAATAACGCTTCCTCCAGTGAAAAAGTGGTCTGGTCTGAATCAGGCGAGAAATCTGCACAGATCAAGCACCGTTTACAAGACAAATCAGCTCTAAACAAACATGTGGCTGGATTTTGATGTGACTTTTTCACTGGAGGAAGCGTTATTATGGATTATGAACTTGTATTTTAGTTAAAAACATCTTAATGATAGACATGTTTCAGCTTTTGTCTTCTCAAGATGTTAACTGATGGACTGGAGTGGATTACTTGTTGGAATATTGTGATGTTTTTATCAGCTGTTTGGACTCTCTTTCTGACGGCACCCATTTACATCCATTGGTGAGCAAGTGATGGAACGACATTTCTTTAAATCTGTTGAAGAAACAAACTCATCCTAATCTCAGACGGCCTTTATTTTTAGTAGTGTTTCATTTAAAGCACAGAGAAACACTCACTCGAGGGAATAAAGTCACAGACAGACAGTATTCATCATAAACTACAGTCGTGTTTGTTCTTCGCTCCTCTGAATAAATCAGCTCTGCTTTTTTTTGCGTGTCCAGAACGCCTCAGAAAGCACATGAAGGAGGAGTTTGAGCGCGGCTGCATTCATCAGCTCCTCATTGACTCCGTACAGAGCAGGAAAACAAAGTGCCAATCATCGGCTGTGTGGCTGCGAGTGGACTTTGTTGGGCGTTTGCTGCCATTCTTCAGGAGGAGCGCTTTGATGTGGAGGAGCGACTGAACGTCCAGATGGGACTCCGGCGGCACGGGAGGAATACTGCCGCAGTGCTGCATAAATGTGGCCCGTTTACCAACAAAAGAGTCCAGCATGAAAGAGTCACGACCGCAGCGCATGACACTGGCAAAGAGTCTTTCATTACAAAAATACATGGATTAAAGGATTACTTCACTTCCAGAACAAAAATGTACAGATAATTTACTCATCCCCTTGTCATTCAAGATGTTCACATCTTTCTCCATTCGTAAAGAAATTATTTCTTGAGGAAAACATTTCAGGAATGTTCTCCATATAGTGGACTTCTATGGTATACTCTGTGGTACCCTCTAGTAGCAAAAACTTGCAAATTATGCCTTTAACCCTAAAAAAAACACACTTTCACCTATAACCATTGATCAGAATTTAACTACGCCTGTTTCTTCGTTTGTTTTGAATATGCGCCCTCTAGTGGCAAAAAGGTTCAAATTGTGCCTTTATCCATAAAAACAAACAAACGTTCATCTATAAAGATCACGATCCTCCTAATCTCAGTTTTCTCTCTCATTGATCAGAATGTAACTATGCCTTTGTTTCTTTGTTTGTTTTGAATATGCGTCCTCTAGTGGCAAAAACTTGCAAATTGTGCCTTTAACCATTAAAAACGAACACACTCATCTATAACCGATCACGATCCTCCTGATCTCCGTTTTCTCTCTCGTTGATTAGAACGTAACTATGCCTTTGTTTCTTTGTTTTGAATATGCACCCTCTAGTGGCAAAAACTTGCAAATTATGCCTTTAACCATAAAAACGAACACACTTTCATCTATAAAGATCACGATCCTCCTGATCTCCGTTTTCTCTCATTGATCATAATTTAACTACGCCTTTGTTTCTTCGTTTGTTTTGAATATGTGCCCTCTAGTGGCGAAAAGGTTCAAATTGTGCCTTTAACCATAAAAACAAACACACGTTCATCTATAAAGATCACGATCCTCCTGATCTCTGTTTTCTCTCTCGTTGATTAGAACGTAACTACACCTTTGTTTTGAATATGTGCCCTCTAGTGGCGAAAACTTTTAAATTCTGCCTTTATCCATAAAAACAAACACACGTTCATCTATAAAGATCACGATCCTCCTAATCTCAGTTTTCTCTCTCATTGATCAGAATGTAACTATGCCTTTGTTTCTTTGTTTGTTTTGAATATGCATCCTCTAGTGGCAAAAACTTGCAAATTATGCCTTTAACCATAAAAACGAACACACTTTCATCTATAAAGATCACGATCCTCCTGATCTCCGTTTTCTCTCATTGATCAGAATTTAACTACGCCTTTGTTTCTTCGTTTGTTTTGAATATGTGCCCTCTAGTGGCGAAAAGGTTCAAATTGTGCCTTTAACCATAAAAACAAACACACGTTCATCTATAAAGATCACGATCCTCCTGATCTCTGTTTTCTCTCTCGTTGATTAGAACGTAACTACACCTTTGTTTTGAATATGTGCCCTCTAGTGGCGAAAACTTTTAAATTCTGCCTTTATCCATAAAAACAAACACACGTTCATCTATAAAGATCACGATCCTCCTAATCTCAGTTTTCTCTCTCATTGATCAGAATGTAACTATGCCTTTGTTTCTTTGTTTGTTTTGAATATGCATCCTCTAGTGGCAAAAACTTGCAAATTGTGCCTTTAACCATTAAAAACGAACACACTCATCTATAACCGATCACAACCCTCCTGATCTCCGTTTTCTCTCTTGTTGATTAGAACGTAACTATGCCTTTGTTTCTTTTGAATATGCGCCCTCTAGTGGCAAAAACTTTCAAATTGTGCCTTTAACCATAAAAACAAACACACGTTCATCTATAAAGATCACGATCCTCCTGAACTCTGTTTTCTCTCATTGATCAGAATTTAACTACGCCTTTGTTTCTTCGTTTGTTTTGAATATGCGCCCTCTAGTGGCGAAACCTTTCAAATTGTGCCTTTAACCATAAAAACAAACACACTTTCATCTATAACCAATCAGAGATGATAATCACGCAAATCCCGACACAGGTGGAATATCGCTTCATCTGTTAATGGATTCAAGAGCTCTGAATGCCGAAATAAAAAAAAAAAAAGTTTTTTGAGGAAAACATTTCCGGATTTCTCTCCATTTAGTGGACATCTATGGTGGCCGTGAGTTTGAACTTCCAAAATGCAGTTTAAATCCAGCTTCAAAGAGCTTCAAACAATCCCAGCCAAGGAAGAAGAGTCTTATCTAGTGAAACTATCTGTTATTTAAAAAAAAAACCAAACAAAAAAAAAACAGTTTATATACTTTTTAACCTCAAATGCTCGTCCTGTCTAGCTCTGCGATGCACATGCGTACTCCGGTTCAAGACAATTAAGGCCCATTCACACCAAGAATTAGAATGATAACTATAAATACAACTATAACTATATTTGCGTCCACAACAGTGAACGATAACTGTTTGTTTTTGTTGCGCTTACACGAGTTCAACCAGTAGATGTCCTCAGCACACGTTTAAAGCACATCTAAACAGTGTTGTCCATGTTGTCCAAACTAGCGCTAAATTCCTGAGGTAATTTTATGATTTATGTTACTCTGTTTGCTTCATTACAATGTCGATGTGCAAGCCCTTTAAATTTAAATGAAGTCGATTCAGGGTTGCCAGGTTTTCACAACAAACCCGGCCAATTCCTACTCAAAACGAACCCAAAAGTAGCCCAAACAGGCCTTTAGGGTATGTCGAAAAACTCCCGTCTCATTGTCTCCTCCAACTTCAAAAATGTCCTACTTTTTTTTTTTTTTTTTTTTTGGTAAAGCATGTTTGATCTTCTTTCTATGTTCACTTTGTAAACACTGGGTCGGTACTTCTGCAGCGATGTAGGATGATTTTGACCCGGATTACACAGAGTTCGCATATCCATTGCAGAGCTAGACAAAACGAGCATTTGAGGTTAAAAAGTATATAAATTGTCCAATTTTTTAAAAAAATAACCATTTGCTTCGCTGGATAAGACCCTTATTCCTCAGCTGGGATCATTTAGAGCCATTTGAAGCTGCATTTAAACTGCATTTTGGAAGTTCAAACTCGTGAGCACCATAGAAGTCCACTATATGGAGAACATTCCTGAAATTTAATGAAGTCTGATTCAGGGTTGCCAGGTTTTCACAACAAAACCCACCCAATTGCTACCTAAAACTAGCCCAAAAGTAGCCCAAATCACATTTCAAGGGGGGTCCCCCAGTAAAAAAAAACAAAAACAAACCAACAACATGCTCCAGGGTGTAAAATACACATTTGTGGAGGAGTTCTTCTGATAAAGTCAGCATTACAGGGGCTAAATATTACGTTACTGAGGTCATTTCAACCCGCGGACATGAAAAACAACCCACGGCAATAGTATGCAGGTAGCCCAATTCTGTGGGAAAACCACGGATTTGGCAACACTGGTCTGATTAGCTTTCAGTGTTTTATCATTCATTAGCTGTAAAAACTAAATCGTTCTGAAAGTGATTCCAACAATATCGTTCTCCTGTATCTTTATCGTTATAGTCCTGTTATGAACTCTGCTATTCTCTTAAATTTGAAAGGAGTTATAGTTATGGTTCTTGGTGTGATCGGGCCTTTAGGGTATGTCAAAAAACTCACATCTCATTTTCTACATCACTGTTTTAGCTTTTTTTGTAAAGGCCGTTTGATTTTACTTGCATGCACACTTTGTAAACACTGGGTTGGTACTTCTACAGCGATGTAGGGCCATTTTGAAGTTGGAGCAGAAAATGAGATGGGAGTTTTTGGACATACCCTAACTGTATTGAACAGGAGTACACAGAGTATGCATGTGCATCACAGAGCTAGACAAAATGAGCATTTGAGGTTAAAAAGTACATAAATTGTCAATTTTTAAGAAAATGACAATTCACTTTGCTGGATAAGACCCTTCTTCATCGGCTGTGATCGTTTCGAGTCCTTTGAAGCGGCATTGGAACTGCATTTTGTAAGTTCAAACTCATGGGCACCATAGAAGTCCACTATATGGAGAGAAATCCTGAAACGTTTTCCTCAAAAAACGATTTCTTTACGACAGAAGAAAGAAAGACATTATCATCTTGGATGCCAAGGGGGTGAGTACATTATCTTAATTTTTGTTCAGGAAGTGGACTCCTTTAATGTGGACCGAGTAATGAAAAATCATTAATGGCAACGTTATTGAACCCCTGCGGGGTCAAAGAGCACATAATCACCATCTCTAATGACATTTTCACTACAAATCACTCATTGAGTGACGAATATAAGTGTAATGCAAGCAGCAATTACTGGACAAACATGATGCATCATGCATCTGAACAGCCACAATGTTTTGGAAAAGCTCTCTAAATGCAAACGATCTTCCAGTAATGTGAATAAAACGTTTATCTGTAATAACATTCTCAAAGCGTTATTTATAGGCTTTACTTCTGAAACATTCTTTCTGTGAATGTTCTGAATCTAGTAACGTTCCCATAATGTTCTCAAAAGAATAGAATGTTCTATTATCCAGAAAAAGTTTAAAAAATAAAACAAAAAGTCTTAAGTCGCTGGGGTATATTTGTAGCAATAGACAAAAATACATTGTATGGGTCAAAATGATTGATTTTTCTTTTATGCCAAAAATCATTAGGATATTAAGTAAAGATCATGTTCCATTAAGATATTTTGTAAATTTATTACTGTAAATATATCAAAAGTTAATTTTGGATTAGTAATATGCATTGCTAAGAACTTCATTTGCACAACTTTAAAAGCAATTTTCTCTATTTTTTTTTTTTTGCACCCTCAGATTTCTATTTTCAAATAGTTGTATCTCAGCCAAATATTGTCCGATCATAAACGAAAAAATTGACACTTATGACTTGTTTTGTGGTCTAGGGTCACAAATGGAAATTTTGAACATTCAGAGAACTTAACGGAAACACGTAATGGCAAATGTTCAGAGAACATATTTTGTTAGCTGGGAAGCAGCCAGAAACTCTTCTAAACAATTAAAAGTAGGGGAAACAAATGAGTTATAAAAAATCAAAGTCATTTAGATCATAATTGTCTGTCATGGTCAGTTAAAGCACAGCTCATATACAGAGAGAACTAGTCAATCTCTGTCTGACCAACAGGTGTCCTCTGAGCAGAGACCTCAGGCTCCTTTGAAATGAAACCGTGCGCCAAAATACAGCCACAAAATTTAATTGCCATCTTGACAAATTAAACGCATCTGCAAATTAGTAAGAAACGATTTCTGAAATCAAGCAAGCATCTGGACTGAAGATAATCTGAGCCAAATTCTGAGCATGATGCAGAACTTTGTGTGGAACAAAAAGGGACAGAATAAATTAAAACGCAAAATTAAATACAAATATTACACAATTAAATTCTAAAGTAAAAATATAATAATCAAAATAATAAATAAACTGAATAAAATACAAACGTGTTCAGGCAAATCTAAGATGGAAAAGATTTGAAAAGGTGGTCATTTTGGTGCTCTTCAAGCCTCTGGTAAACTCTGGAAAGAGAAACATGATTTTAGGAGACGATAGAAGCGTTTTCAGATGTTGCTGCAACACTTGATTGCACACAAACATAAATATATTATAAAAAAGATCATAAATCACAAGGAAACATCTGTTACCTTCAGAACACGGAGACTCCTGAAGTCTGGATTCAACAGTGCAGAGAAGAGCTTCATTAGAGTAATAAAATATAAATCCTGAACAAATATTGGTTTACCAAGCTAAACGGTCACCAAGCTACACTGCAAAAAAATGCTTTTCTTAGGTTTTTTTTTGTCTTGCTTCTAAAATCAAGAAGGATTAAAGTAAAAATTGTCGTCTTGAAAACAAGTCACACTTAAGTATGTTTTTGCTTGAGACGAGCTGTTTGAAATAAGATTATTTTGCTTACCCCATTGGCAGATTATTTTTCTTGTTCTAAGCAAAAACTCACTTCATTTTGACTTTTTTCTGAAAAAGGAGAGCTTCATAAAAAAAAAAAAAAAAAAAATCCTGAACAAATATTGGTTTACCAAGCTACACTGCAAAAAATGCTTTTTTTAGGTTTGTCTTGTTTCTAAAATCAGGAAGGATTAAAGTAAAAATATTTTTACTTGAGACGAGCTAAATACTCATTTTCTGTTTGAAATGAGATTTTTTTTCTTGTTCTAAGCAAAAACTCACTTCATTTTGACTCGTTTCTGAAAAGAAGAGCTTCATTAGAGCTTCATAAAAAAAATTATAAATCCTGAACAAATATTGGTTTACCAAGATAAACGGTCACCAAGCTACACTGCAAAAAAAATGCTTTTCTTAGTTTTTTAGTCTTGTTTTTAAAATCAAGAAGGATTAAAGTGTGTTTTTGCATGAGATGAGCTAAATACTCATTTTCTGTTTAAAATAAGATTTTTTTGCTCACCCCATTGGCAGATTATTTTTCTTGTTCCAAGCAAAAACTCACTTCAGTTTGACAAACAAATAAAAAACAAACAAAAAACAAATCCTGAACAAATATTGGTTTACCAAGCTACACTGCAAAAAAAAAAAATGCTTTTCTTAGGTTTTTTGTCTTGTTTCTAAAATCAAGGAGGATTAAAGAAAAAAAATAGTGTCTTGCTTTTTCTGAAAACAAGTGTTTTTGCTTGAGACAAGCAAAATACTCGTTTTCTGAACTCACTTCATTTTGACTTTTTCTGAAAAAGAAGAGCTTCATAAAATAAATCCTGAACAAATATTGGTTTACCAAACTACACTGAAAAAAATGCTTTTCTTAGGTTTTTTTTGTGTCTTGTTTCTAAAATCAAGAAGGATTAAAGTAAAAATGATTGTCTTGCTTTTTCTGAAAACAAGTGTGTTTTTGCATGAGATGAGCTAAATACTTGTTTTCTGTTTGAAATGAGATTATTTTGCTCACCCCATTGGCAGATTATTTTTCTTGTTCTAAGCAAAAACTCACTTCATTTTGACTTGTTTCTGAAAAGAAGAGCTTCAAGAGCTTGAAAAAAAAAAAAAAAATCCTGAACAAATATTGGTTTATCAAGCTACACTGCAAAAAAAATATGTTTTTCTTAGGTTTTTTGTCTCGTTTCTAAAATCAAGGAGGATTAAAGTAAAATGTATTCTTGCTTTTTCTGAAAACAAGTGTGTTTTTGCTTGAGACGAGCTAAATACTCATTTTCTGTTTTCTGAACTCACTTCATTTTGACTTTTTTCTGAAAAAGAAGAGCTTCATTAGAGCTTCATGGAAAAAAAAAAAATCCTGAACAAATATTGGTTTACCAAGCTACACTGCAAAAAAAAAAAAATCAAGAAGGATTAAAGAAAAAAATATTGTCTTGCTTTTTCTGAAAACAAGTCACACTTAAGTGTGTTTTTGCTTGAGACGAGCTGTTTGAAATTAGATTATTTTGCTTACCCCATTGGCAGATTATTTTTCTTGTTCTAAGCAAAAACTCACTTCATTTTGACTTTTTTCTGAAAAAGAGCTTCATAAAAAAAAATCCTGAACAAATATTGGTTTACCAAACTACACTGAAAGAAAAAAAAAAAAAAATTCTTAGGTTTTTTTCTTTTTTTCTTAGGTCTTGTTTCTAAAATCAAGAAGGATTAAAGTAAAAATGATTGTCTTGCTTTTTCTGAAAACAAGTGTGTTTTTGCTTGAGACGAGCTAAATACTCATTTTCTGTTTTCTGAACTCACTTCATTTTGACTTTTTTCTGAAAAAGAGCTTCATAAAAAAAAAAAAAAAATCCTGAACAAATATTGGTTTACCAAGCTACACTGCAAAAAAAAATTGCTTTTCTTAGTTTTTTTGTAGTTTTTCTAAAATCAAGAAGGATTAAAGAAAAAAATATTGTCTTGCTTTTTCTGAAAACAAGTCACACTTAAGTGTGTTTTTGCTTGAGACGAGCTGTTTGAAATTAGATTATTTTGCTTACCCCATTGGCAGATTATTTTTCTTGTTCTAAGCAAAAACTCACTTCATTTTGACTTTTTTCTGAAAAAGAGCTTCATAAAAAAAAAAAAAAAAAAATCCTGAACAAATATTGGTTTACCAAGCTACACTGCAAAAAAGCGCTTTTCTTAGGTTTTTTGTCTCGTTTCTAAAATCAAGAAGGATTAAAGTAAAAATTATTGTCTTGCTTTTTCTGAAAACAAGCTAAATACTCGTTTTCTGTTTTCTGAACTCACTTCATTTTGACTTTTTTTCTGAAAAAGAAGAGCTTCATTAGAGCTTCATGAAAAAAAAAAAAAATCCCGAACAAATATTGGTTTACTAAGATAAATGGTTGATTAAAGCCATTTAGTGGCAGGAATTACATCTAATGGGATTGTGATTCTAGGCCAAAAGTCAGCAAAGGAGAAAAAGAGGATGTTGATAACGGAGAGCATGAGACGCTCAACACTGATCTGGCGTTTCACCTGATTAACTGTGTTTTGTTGCAGCGATGAAGGCGATGCGAGCGGGTCACGACAGACTGCGGATCCCAGAGCCCTTATTATTCCCAGCCGCTCCTCTCAGAGAAACTCTAATCCGGCCCAAATCCCACCGCAGTCTCCGCCGCTGATCCCGATCTCTCTGATGACACCGAGTGAAACGCCCGAGTCGATCGTGAGATCAGCGCGCAGAAACCCAGCGTCTGAGATTCCCTGGAGATCTGGACTCTCTCGCGTCACGTTGTCATTCTGAACCGCACCTTCAGCCTCATTTAAAACCAGCAGGTAGAAGCGACTGATCAAATATTGAAGACCTGCTATAAAAAAACCTCCTCCAGTATTCTTGTGACTCAGAGAGTTTAGAGACGGGCAGCTGTCGCTCACATAAAAAAGCAACAACGGCGAGCTGATGTACGAGAGGCTTTACTGAACACACGATCAAAACTAAACAAAACACCACGAATAATCAAACAGCACATGATTTGCACAGAAACACAGGAGGATCTTCAGAACTGGAAGTTCTCGTCAGTCATGTCAATGGCCCAGGCGAACTTGTCCCTTTGGGTTTTGTTGTAGATCTTCTCAATGGGGACCTGATGTTTTTTACACCTAATAAACAACATTATGCATTAGAAACAGCCAGATTGATTCACATACAGACAAATCAATCAATCAATCAATCAATCAATCAATCAATCAATCAATCAATCAATGCATCAGCAGCTAGGGTTGGGAAATTGTGTTGGTTACTATTAATAATTTTTTACTATTTATTACCTTTTTCAAGTAACTAGTAAAGTAATGGATTCCTTTTTTATTTACAAGTTACTTTTTCCAAAAAGTAATGCCAGTTACTTTGTTTCCTTTAAATATTTAATCCCATTTTATTAACTAAAGACTTTGCTGTTGACCTTTGTTGATCCGATTCAACCGTACACTGCAAAAATACTGTTCTTACTTAGATTTTTAGTCTTGTTTCCAGCCAAAATATCAAAAAATTCTTCATTGTTCTTAGTAAATAATTATTTTCTTGTTTTCAGAAAAAGAAGTCTAAATTAAGTGAGTTTTTGCTTAGAACAAACTAAATCTTTTTTTTAAATTTCAAACAGAAAACAAGATTATTTTGCTTACCCCATTGGGAGATTATTTTGCTTGTTTCAAGCAAAAACACACTTAATTTTGACTTGTTTTCAGAAAAAAAATATATTTTTTTTTACTTGTCTAGAAAATCCTTCTTGATTTAAGAATTTTTAGATATTTTGGCTGGAAACAAGACAAAAAAATCTAAGTAAAGCATTTTACAGTGTACTAGTAAGCAAAACTTACATTTGTGCTTTTCAAAAATTTTTGCAAAATATTTTTTTTTTAAAGAACCGATTATTTGCATGTTTATGTGTCCGATAACTGATATGCAGAACCCATATTTATTTACTGTTATAAAGTAAATAAATGACTGAGTGAAGTCCATACTTCACTCTGATTTTTCCTTCTTTCAGTCATCTTTAAAAAACAAAAAACAAGTGTTGAAAATTAGCAGTCTTTCGTGTTAAATTTAATCTTACAACAATAAAAACATAAAAAGCATCAGATCCAACACTAACAAGCAAAATAAATGTAGAATGTCTAATGTTTTAAAATGGGGAAAATAAAGAAAAAGAGTCATATCAACTTCATTTTAAACTACAGTTTTAATAGGTTTATAAGCCGTTTAATAAAAAGAGTGAAGAATAATTGGATAATGTTAATTCACTGAATAATATTCTCTGGAATACAACAAACAAAACATTGTATTTATTGCATTTCTCGCATTTCTCAACTGGTGTGTTAAATCACAACTACTAATGTTTTTGTCGTTCTAGATCTTGACAAAGCGCCGTTTATCTTTGTATTTCCACACAACTGTACTCAAAACGCGATCGCCTGCAGACATAATAAATCATTAATTTCCATAGAGTTGTATTTATTTAGGTGTATTAGCAAAATAATGGCTATATAGTAAATGTAAATATAACTTAGGGTGTTTTAAACTAGTGAATCTTGTTAAAAGCCAATGGGGCATTGCAAGCATCAGCCGCTGAGTGAACAGCAATAGGAACGCGACTTCATGAGACAAATGATGAGAGAGAATTAAATTCAGCGCTTTCATTTCCAGCATGCGTTAATTAAAGCCTGTGTATTATTTAAGTCAGGCAAATTTACATCTTTATTGGGACAGCACTTGATGAATTATCTGTGTAGCTATTTCTTAGAGCCAAGCTGCATAAACTAGCTACATTTCAGGCATTTATATAACACATCTAATATGCGCAATAATGGCTGTTATGTTAAAAAAAAAAGTTGACTAATTACAGCTAAGCAAGTGCATTATTTTACACTGTTGCTGTTATCTCATCTACCCTCAGACTTAAAGCAATGGCGATCCTACCTGCAATTCTTGAAACACCCACAAGGTGGCGACATTTATCGGTGAAACCGATATTACAAAACCGATATTGATTATGGCAAAATGTTTACATATCGGGAAAACATCAATAAACCGATATATCGGTCCATCAGCCAAGTTTTTTAGATGAATAAATCAAAAGTAGGTCTGTCACTGAATTCGAAGCGCAATACGGATTAGTGTCTGTGAATATTAAAAACGCAAAAAGAAAAATATGAACCCTGATATGAAAGACAAGACAACGGCAGAAGAAACTAAATACAAAAGCACCTGTTTGGCAAAATATTTAGTTTTTTTTTTTAAAGCCTGTCGTCTTTTGGCATTTATCTAAGATGATTTTAGCAGGTTTTTTTTTTTTTTTTAAACATTTGTTTTTTTATTTATTTGGTTCCACAGTGTTTGCTGCTTTTTACTTTATTTAAACTGTGTATTTTATTTATTTTATTTTACATCAAGATGTATGCCGTGCCTCCACTTTCTAATTAGTTTTGCTAATAAAATGTTCGACATTTCTTAATTTATTTGGTTCCACAGTGTTTGCTGATTTTCAGTTTTGTATTTCTAGGGTATTTAAGCTTTGTGTAGCCCAAGTAATTTCTTATTTTATATTAGGTATCTGACATCTGGTGTATTTTTTAGGGATGCTCATTTTTACTGGTTAACTGGTTTTACTGGTTAACTTTGTTAACCGTTAATAATCAAACCAACGAGCGTTGGTTATCGGTTAGGAAAAATAACCAAAATGAACATCCCGACTATTTTTACTATTGTTTTGACAACATATTTTGTTGTTGCTTGAATTGAATCCACGGCGAATTGCCGCTAATTTGAAAGTGAAAGTAAAATGCGCACAGCACTTTTACAAGCTATTTAAAAGATAAGGAAAGGAGGAAATGATGAAAAATTCAAACAAACTAATCTGTTCTGGCTTATTTTTTAATTAAATAAATGTTTTTGTTATTGCAAAGAGTAAAGTACCGAAAAAGGTACCGGCACTGAATTTCAGGTACCGTTACGGTTAAAATGTGAACAATACCCAACCCTAGTAATAGCAGCTTCTCTTTTATGACAGTAAATGTGATGCTTTTATCACCCAAATGATGCTGGTGTTTTGATGCATTCAGGTCGTGCCAGACAGATCATATTTAGGAGTTTAACAATGGTACATTTCTTAAAATCTATGACATTTTATATATTTTTTTTCATTTGCATGTAGAAAATACCATAGTATTGCACAATTATGATTAAAAAAATAATTACAGTTGTTGAGTAACAACAAAAAAGCAAAACATTTTAAGCACATTAATTCATCATGTTTCAGATGTAGCCTTAAAAAAAATCATTCTGCATTTACATTGCCATTTTGCTCTGACTAAAGCGATCTGAAAGCACTGAACATCCTAATTATCTTCCTAACTCATAAACACCAGTATCCCAGCAGGACTTGAACACATGATTTGACTCAGAGCTGATGATGATTTAATGGAGTGTGTTGCCGTCTAACAGCCACTAAACAGTCTTTATGCTCGTTTAGACCAAGAATGATAATTACATCATTCACACCAGCGGATGATATGGTTCAGTTATTAGAAAATCTGCAGTTTTGTCATCTGTCACTTTAAATACTCAGTGGATGTCTATGTTTTTGTGGTTCATCAGCTGGACTGGAATCATTCTGAAAGTGTTCCAGAGTGTCACCTTGAGTGTTTCTTTATGTGAACAGGTCTTCATTCTTAGTTTTGCAAACTTACTTTGACATCCAGAGTCATTTTATTCAGTGTTTTGATTTTTTGTTTGTCACTTACAGAGGAAGTTTTTATCCTGAAACAGAGTCACGATGAGCACCAGCACTCATTACGGCAGAACAGAGAGAGAGAGAGAGAGAGAGAGAGAGTGTGTGAGTGTGTGTGTGTGTGTGTGTGTGTGTGTGTGTGTGTGTGTGTGTGTGTGTGTGTGTGTGTGTGTGTGTGTATGTGAGAGAGTGCATGAGTGCGTGAGTGTGTGTGAGAGTGAGTGAGTGTGTGAGTGTGTGTGTGTGAGAGAGTGAGTGAGTGTGTGAGTGTGTGTGTGAGAGAGTGAGTGAGTGAGTGAGTTTGTGTGTGTGTGTGTGTGTGTGTGTGTGTGTGTGTGTGTGTGAGAGTGTGAGTATGTGAGAGAGTGCATGAGTGAGTGTGTGAGAGTGAGTGAGTGAGTGAGTGAGTGAGTGAGTGAGTGAGTGTGTGTGTGTGTGTGTGTGTGTGAGAGTGTGAGTATGTGAGAGAGTGCATGAGTGTGTGTGTGTGTGTGTGTGTGTGTGTGTGTGTGTGAGAGTGTGAGTATGTGAGAGAGTGCATGAGTGTGTGTGTGTGTGTGTGTGTGTGTGTGTGTGTGTGTGTGTGAGAGTGTGAGTATGTGAGAGAGTGCATGAGTGTGTGTGTGTGTGTGTGTGTGTGTGTGTGTGTGTGTGTGTGTGAGAGTGAGTGAGTGTGAGTGAGTGAGTGTGAGTGTGTGTGAGAGTGAGTGAGTGTGTGAGTGTGTGTGTGTGAGAGAGTGAGTGAGTGTGTGAGTGTGTGTGTGAGAGAGTGAGTGAGTGAGTGAGTGAGTTTGTGTGTGTGTGTGTGTGTGTGTGTGTGTGAGAGTGTGAGTATGTGAGAGAGTGCATGAGTGAGTGTGTGAGAGTGAGTGAGTGAGTGAGTGAGTGAGTGAGTGAGTGAGTGAGTGTGTGTGTGTGTGTGTGTGTGTGTGTGTGTGTGTGAGAGTGTGAGTAT
>CM065140.1:32702500-32832500 GCA_033026305.1 Cirrhinus molitorella | reverse complement strand
TAATTTACAACATGAAGCGCATTAAACATTTTATTACATCAAGGTTTGCCAAACTAGGGTTCGAACAGGAACTGCAGAGGGTTTGTGGGTTTAATGGAAAGCTAACAATTAATTAAATCATGAAAAAGTTTAAAACAAAGTCTCTTTACTTGGTGGCCATATTTGCAACGCCTTCGGGCAGCTCATACAAGACCGAGTCCTATCTTAATGAATCCTGAAATCTCAAAAACTGCTTGCATGTATCAGATCAGCAACAAAAATCTTAAATTAATTGCCCTATGAATGTTGTTTCTTATGCTCAAATAGTGTTTAAAAGGCATATTTTTCTCAGGTTTCTATGGGAAATTAGTCTCTTTCATTTATAAGGTGGGACTATTCCTCCATGTTGCGTGTTGCAGTTTCTCCCATTCATAAGTACAGGAGTGAACCTTTGACTATCAGAATGCACTGCTGAGCTCAGATCAGCTCAGGTGTTGTTGTCATTACGATGATATAGTAATATTGATCAGTGTAAGATGTGTGTGCTGTGGGGCACCTTCTCCTGCAGCAGCTGCATTGATTTCTCAAAGGTTTTGGGTGCTGCCCTCTGGTGGTTGCAGAGGATGGCCACAGCTCTGTTGGCTCGATTATACGACAGGATCTTCTCCTCCACCGTCATATCCTCTGAAACGCCACACACACACTCAGAACACTGAGTATTTATGAGTTTTACTCAATTTAATTTAACATGCAACCAAAATAGTAATCACTAAAATGTGCTACAAATATTCTAAATGCACAAATAAATGTGTCCCTGGACCACAAAACGTCATAAGTGTAAATTTTTTGAAAATGGAGATTTATATATCATCCGAAAGTTGAAAAATTAGCTTTCCATTGATGTGTGGTTTGTTAGGATCTGACAATATTTGGCTGAGATACTACAATTTGAAAAATCTGCAATCTGAGGGTGCAAAAAACTAAAAATATTGAGAAAATCGCCTTTAAAGTTGTGCAAATTAAGTTCTTACCAAAGCATATTATATAAGATTTGATACATTTATGGTATGAAATTTACAAAATATCTTAATGGAACATGATTTTTACTCAAAATCCTAATGATTTTTGGCATACATTTTTTTTTGATAATTTTGACCATGCAATGTATTTTTGGCTATTGCTACAAATATACCCCAGCGACTTAAGACTGGTTTTGTGCTCCAGGGTCACAAATGGTAAATAAAAAAAATAATGAAAAGGCTAAAACTTTAAATAAAAGTTAAAACAGAAAGGTGTACATTTATTATTTTTTCGCTCCAAAAACCAAACACACGTTTTAACACACTATAGTCAAATCACGGTAACCACAAATGAACCGTGTTTTTTCTACACTAAGCATAGATGCAGATCATTCATTTCCGATATAATCGAACTCAAATGATGCAGGTCGGGTCAGAGGTCAAAGGTCAGACGCACCTGTGGTGAGTTTGTTGAGCTGATCCTGCAGCGTGGTCGAGGCGTTGTAGGTTCGAAACACTTTTGCCGTCAGCCCAGACATGGACTCGTTCAGGGTTTTGTTGAGGTTTATCGTCTGAACACAACAGAAGCGAAACCATCACGATTCACACAATAAACACACAGCTGGGACACCAATAGACGACTGAATGCTGCCGCGATAGTAAACAACTCAAATCGAATGATTTGCGAACCCATTTAAAGTTCTGATCTGAATCAAATGATTTGCGAACCCATTTAAAGTTCTGATCTGAATCAAATGATTTGCGAAACCATTTAAAGTCCTGATCTGAATCAAATGATTTGCGAACCCATTTAAAGTCCTGATCTGAATCAAATGATTTGCAAACCCATTTAAAGTTCTGATCTGAATCAAATGATTTGCAAACCCATTTAAAGTTCTGATCTGAATCAAATTATTTGCGAACCCATTTAAAGTTCTGATCTGAATCAAATGATTTGCGAACCCATTTAAAGTTCTGATCTGAATCAAATGATTTGCGAACCCATTTAAAGTCCTGATCTGAATCAAATGATTTGCGAACCCATTTAAAGTTCTGATCTGAATCAAATGATTTGCGAACCCATTTAAAGTTCTGATCTGAATCAAATGATTTGCAAACACATTTAAAGTTCTGATCTGAATCAAATGATTTGCGAACACATTTAAAGTCCTGATCTGAATCAAATGATTCACAAACCCACTCTAAATTACCGATCTGAATCAAGTGATTCACAAACCCACTCTAAAGTCCCGTTATGAATCAAATGATTCACAATGTTCACTCCGAAGTCTGGATCTACAGCAAATGATTCAATGAGTGAATCATTCTGAGATGCAATGGTTTAACCGAAGCTCCGATTCATTCAATATACGTGCCTTGCCGAAATTCGAAAAGGAATGGCTCTTTTAATATGATCTGATCAAAAAATATAAAACCTGAAAAACTGAAATGAATAAAAGTGATAATGGTAAAAGAAGACTGGTGACAACTGAATGATGTATGACAGTGATGTTCAAACACACTTACTGTAATTCGATCAAACAAATCATCTTCTGGATCTTTATACTTTATGAACAGCTTCAGGTTTTTGAAAACCTGTGAGTGAGAATCACATTAAAACACAATCAATCACGACACACACAAACACAGCTGATACAATCACATTATATTCATAAATCATACATTATACTACAATCATATCACACTGCAAACGAAGATAAACTCATGTAAACTCTAGTAGTATCTGACTGCTGCTTTAATCAGATGTGAGACCTGTTTCTCCACCGGGACTTTGTTGTAGTAGCGGATGGAGTCTTTGCCCAGGAAGTCAAACTCCACCACATACTCCTGTCCGTCCAGACGCCGATGGAGCGAGATGTGCTCCACACGCAGAGAACAGCAGCCCACCGTATCAGCAGACTCATCGTCCTTCTCGTTCCCCGCTCGCAACGCCAGCTGAACACACAATACAGAATACACACATAAACACATGCAGACAGAAACAGAAGGACTTGCAATTTTAATCATTTGACAATTCCCTTTTTTTTTTTCAACGACTATAAACAGAGATCTCACTTAGCAAACAATGTCTTTCAAATTCTAAAACTGAATCAAGTGATTCGTGATCTGCGATTTGAAGCCCCAATCTGAATCAAATGATTCATGATCTATGATTTGAAGTCCCAATCTGAATCAAGTGATTCGTGATCTGCGATTTGAAGCCCCAATCTGAATCAAATGATTCGTTATCTGCGATTTGAAGTCTTAAAAACTGAATCAAATTATTTGTGATCTATGATTTGAAGTCCCAATCTGAATCAAATGATTCATGATCTATGATTTGAAGTCCCAATCAGAATCAAATGATTCATGATCTATGATTTGAAGTCCCAATCTAAATCAAATGATTCGTTATCTGCGATTTGAAGTACCAAACTGAATCAAATGATTCGTGATCTGCGATTTGAAGTACCAATCAGAATCAAATGATTCATGATCTATGATTTGAAGTCCCAATCTGAATCAAATGATTCGTTATCTGCGATATGAAGTCTTAAAAACTGAATCAAATGATTTGTGATCTATGATTTGAAGTCCCAATCTGAATCAAATGATTCATGATCTATGATTTGAAGTCCCAATCTGAATCAAATGATTCGTTACCTGCGATTTGAAGTACCAATCAGAATCAAATGATTCATGATCTATGATTTGAAGTCCCAATCTGAATCAAATGATTCGTTACCTGCGATTTGAAGTACCAATCAGAATCAAATGATTCATGATCTATGATTTGAAGTCCCAATCTAAATCAAATGATTCGTTACCTGCGATTTGAAGTACCAAACTGAATCAAATTATTTGTGATCTATGATTTGAAGTCCCAATCTGAATCAAATGATTCATGATCTATGATTTGAAGTCCCAATCTGAATCAAATGATTCATGATCTATGATTTGAAGTCCCAATCTGAATCAAATGATTCGTTACCTGCGATTTGAAGTACCAAAATGAATCAAATGATTCGTGATCTGCGATTTGAAGTACCAATCAGAATCAAATGATTCATGATCTATGATTTGAAGTCCCAATCTGAATCAAATGATTCGTTATCTGCGATATGAAGTCTTAAAAACTGAATCAAATGATTTGTGATCTATGATTTGAAGTCCCAATCTGAATCAAATGATTCATGATCTATGATTTGAAGTCCCAATCTGAATCAAATGATTCGTTACCTGCGATTTGAAGTACCAAACTGAATCAAATGATTCGTGATCTGCGATTTGAAGTACCAATCAGAATCAAATGATTCATGATCTATGATTTGAAGTCCCAATCTGAAACAAATGATTCGTTATCTGCGATATGAAGTCTTAAAAACTGAATCAAATGATTTGTGATCTATGATTTGAAGTCCCAATCTGAATCAAATGATTCATGATCTATGATTTGAAGTCCCAATCTGAATCAAATGATTCGTTACCTGCGATTTGAAGTACTAAACTGAATCAAGTGATTCGTGATCTGCGATTTGAAGTCCCAAACTGAATCAAACGATTCGCGATCTGCGATTTGAAGTCCCAATCTGAATCAAACGATTTGTAATCAGCAAAATTTAAGTCCCAAACTAAAACTATTTTAAAATCATTAATAGCTCTTTTGACCCGTTTTTTCCATAGGGTTACAAGTTTGAATCAATCAGAACGATAATAGCATAAATGAATCACATTGAAAAAAACGCTTCTTACTTAGATTGTTTCCAGCCAAAATATCTAAAAATTCTTAAATCACGAAGGATTTTCTAAGCAAGACAGTTTTTACTTGTTTTCAGAAGAAGTAGTTAAGATTAAGTGAGTTTTTAGCTTGAAACAAGCAAAATAATCTGACAATGGGGTAAGTAAAATCATCTAGTTTTCTGCTTGAAATAAGATTATTTAGCTTGCTTTTTTCCCCTAAAAACAAGACCAATTTTTACTTGTCTAGAATCTATTTTCCATTCCAAAGATAACATCCAACACAAATCTAGGAACATATTGAGGTGAGGCAAGCGGTTTACTGCGATTCACTACAAAGCCTTTGATTTAGTTTTAACGAGTGAAACACTCCATTAATGTGACGAGCTGCAGCTCAAAATACATGTTCGATGGAAACATTGTGCATTATGATGGAGTTTATTTGAAATATTTTTGCATGAATATCTTGAATTTTGAGCTCATATAACTGCATTCTAAAAGACTCCATCACACAGTGGTCCAGAATCAAATGTCCAAGATGAACAGACAGTTTTGGATATTAATCACATGAATTAGGGCTGCATCATTTGAGAAAATGTTCATATTGCGATTACTGAGGTCAATATTGCGATATGCGATTATAACAAGCGGCATCGTTAGTAAACTTGATGGGGTTTTTTTACACAGGTTAGCAATAATGTCTATTTGTAAAACTAAAAATGGTTGCAAAATAAATAATTTTTACAAAATTAAATAACATTTGCATTAAAAAATTTTTGAAGTCATTGAAAACTAAAGCCTTGAGAATATGGTTGAGATGGCCAATATGAGCCAGATGCTGAATATACTGCGAAAATCATCTGCTCAAATTGAATCCTTGTTTCAAAAGGTAACAAAACGTGCCTTATTTTATGCTTCTCTAATTGTTCTTAAAATATTAAGTGTTTTTTGCTATTGCAGAAGTTATAATAATGACTGGCCAAATATTAATGCATTTAAGAGTTAATGTAAACTTCTATAAAAAAGTGCTAGCTTAAATAAAGCAATAAATAAAAGCATGCACATTTTCACAAAAATAAGATATTTTAAAACATTTTGTCCAAACATTTATGCAGAATGTAACTTACTCTCTAGAAACTGAACAATTATTTTATATACAAACTCAAACCAACAAATTTTTTGTTTTCTTTTGGAAAATCAGCAAACTGTTCTCAGAAAGCATGCTTTCTCAAGTCCACACACTTATTTAATATAATCGCAACATTTTCCCATCATTTAATTGCACAGGCTGACATCGCCATTGCGATACGATTAATCGTGCAGCACTAATATTTTTATTTATTTATTTCATTTATTTATTGCCAAACACCCTAGTTGTTTGAAATTTTGCTTGGTGAGCTCATACACAACAAAAAAATACATTTAGATACAAACATAAAAACATACACATATGTCCCATCAATTATAAGGTGTGAAATGTAGATGCAAAAACACCAGAGGAATTAAGAGCATGAACAATCCTACAGTGCTGTTCAAAAAGCGTGTAGACTTAGTTTTAATTGCTCTAAGACGCCTACCTGAAGGGAGAGGTGTCTAGCTGGATGTCAAGGATCCTTCATGATTGCTAAACCTTTTTTCTTTTTAGGAGCTACCAAACCACACTATAAGTGAGAAAGTCAGGATGCTTTCGATGACTGCTCGATAAAAATTAGATACGCCAAACTTTTTAAGCGGCCTTTGGTGGGATATTTAAATAACGCCTCTTAAGTTGTCATCCCACTTTAACGTAGAAGAAATGGTAGTCCTCAGAAACTTAAAACACTGAACTAGGCCTGTCACGATTATTAAATAACCGTCTGATCGTGATTATTGTGTCTAACCGCGGTCAATTCAGACAACCGCGATTATTGCGCAAAAAGGGCTGTTCATATACTGCAAAAAATGCTTTTCTTACTTAGATTTTTTGTCTTGCTTCCAGCCAAAATATCTAAAAAAAATCTTAAATCAAGGAGGATTTTCTAGACAAGTAAAAATGTTTGTCTTGTTTTCAGAAAAAATATGTCAAAATTAAGTGAGTTTTTGCTTGAAACGAGCAAAATAATCTGCCAATGGGGTGAGAAAAATAATCTTTTTTCAAGATGAAAGATAGATAATTTTTCTTAACCCATTGGCAGATAATTTTGCTCGAATAATAAAGAATAGACGTGATAGCAAAATAAATCAATAAATAAATAAAGTAGTAAATGGAAGGGCACAGCAAATTAAAGAAAAATCAACTGGGGTGGATGTGTGTTTATGGTTTTCAGAAATGTTTCACTGTTATTTTGTCCGAAATTACAATCCTTTGAAACAATTTATTTAATAAAGTGCAAAAAATGCGTGTCAAAACCATGAAACGGACAATTAATCACCATAGTGGTCATAATTGTCAATGACCTAAATTAGACAATTAATCGTCATTAATCGCAATTATTTCCTAGACAATTAATCGTCAGCCAAATTTCATAATCATGACAGCCCTACACTGAACATGAATGCGTGATTTTTTCTGTAATGATGGCGTTAACCCTTTAACTGTCACTCTCTATTGTGAACATAGACATGAAAATGCACTATCCAAATATAATTATAATTCATGAACAAAAACATTTTGTAATATGATTTTCATGTACAATTTCCATGATAATGCAATGTCTGATTTTAAAATGGTTTCCAAAGGATGAATTTTGAAATTTTAAGTCTTCCAGTGATATATAATGTCTTATGATTTCTAAAACGTGACAGAAAAAAAAGGCAATAAGGAAAGTCTTTTTGTGAAAAAGGTCTGAGCTCCTGTTATGAAGTACATTTTTTGAGGTGCACTCTTGTCATAAATTAATCTATTACTTTTCCTACATGATTTGTAACACAAAACAGTGGTAAAATATCTATTTAGGAGTCTTAGACCTTTCCAACGATATACAGGTCCTTCTCAAAAAATTAGCATATTGTGATAAAGTTCATTATTTTCTGTAATGTACTGATAAACATTAGACTTTCATATATTTTAGATTCATTACACACAACTGAAGTAGTTCAAGCCTTTTTTTTTGTTTTAATATTGATGATTTTGGCATACAGCTCATGAAAACCCAAAATTCCTATCTCAAAAAATTAGCATATCATGAAAAGGTTCTCTAAACGAGCTATTAACCTAATCATCTGAATCAACTAATTAACTCTAAACACCTGCAAAAGATTCCTGAGGCTTTTAAAAACTCCCAGCCTGGTTCATTACTCAAAACCGCAATCACGGGTAAGACTGCCGACCTGACCGCTGTCCAGAAGGCCATCATTGACACCCTCAAGCAAGAGGTCTGTGGGAAGGGAAAAGTGTGGCAGAAAACGCTGCACAACGAGAGGGGGACCTGCGGAAGCAGTGGACTGAGTCTGGAGTAGAAACATCCAGAGCCACCGTGTACAGGCGTGTGCAGGAAATGGGCTACAGGTGCCGCGTTCCCCAGGTCAAGCCACTTTTGAACCAGAAACGGCGGCAGAAGCGCCTGACCTGGGCTACAGAGAAGCAGCACTGGACTGTTGCTCAGTGGTCCAAAGTACTTTTTTCGGATGAAAGCAAATTTTGCATGTCGTTCGGAAATCAAGGTGCCAGAGTCTGGAGGAAGACTGGGGAGAGGGAAATGCCAAAATGCCTGAAGTCCAGTGTCAAGTACCCACAGTCAGTGATGGTCTGGGGTGCCATGTCAGCTGCTGGTGTTGGTCCACTGTGTTTTATCAAGGGCAGGGTCAATGCAGCTAGCTATCAGGAGATTTTGGAGCACTTCATGCTTCCATCTGCTGAAAAGCTTTACGGAGATGAAGATTTCATTTTTCAGCACGACCTGGCACCCGCTCACAGTGCCAAAACCACTGGTAAATGGTTTACTGACCATGGTATTACTGTGCTCAATTGGCCTGCCAACTCTCCTGACCTGAACCCCATAGAGAATCTGTGGGATATTGTGAAGGGAAAGTTGAGAGACGCAAGACCCAACACTCTGGATGAGCTTAAGGCCGCTATCGAAGCATCCTGGGCCTCCATAACACCTCAGCAGTGCCACAGGCTGATCGCCTCCATGCCACGCCGCATTGAAGCAGTCATTTCTGCAAAAGGATTCCCGACCAAGTATTGAGTGCATAACTGAACATAATTATTTGAAGGTTGACTTTTTTTGTATTAAAAACACTTCTTTTATTGGTCGGATGAAATATGCTAATTTTTTGAGATAGGAATTTTGGGTTTTCATGAGCTGTATGCCAAAATCATCAATATTAAAACAATAAAAGGCTTGAACTACTTCGAGTTGTGTGTAATGAATCTAAAATATATGAAAGTCTAATGTTTATCAGTACATTACAGAAAATAATGAACTTTATCACAATATGCTAATTTTTTGAGAAGGACCTGTATAGTTTGTCATGATTAGATTAGGATTTATTTGAAATATGGTGAAGTAAATGTAGGCGTCCCGGTGATGGGACGGTGACAGTTAAAGGGTTAAATCGCAGTGCAGTATCTGTGATGGTGGAGAGTGTGACCTTGTCGATGAAGTAGATAGCGACTCCTCTTTGTCGGATCTTCATCTCTCTGGACTTCCAGTCGCGTCTGTACTGCTTCCTGATGGAGTTCACCCTCATCTTCAGTCGCCGCGCCGTCTCGTACTTCTGCCAGTCCTTCTCACCCTGAACACAGACCATCATCATCATCATCATCATCCTCCTCCTCTTGATCAGTGAGAGCGTGACACACCTTGAGTTTGGAGCTGGGGTTGAGCATGATGTATTTGGGTCGTCCGTGAATGTTCTCCAGCCACGACGCCAGCCATGTGACTGTATTATCGTGCTGAACGCGCTTCCACCGGTGACCTGCAGGGGGCTCTGGGATCTTTGAGTTTCTGCCAAAAGAAAACGAGACGTCAGGATTTTTTAGGATTTTTTTCCTTCGTTTAGGAGTCACCTTCTTCATGGTCAAAAGTGACCGAAGCCTTGAAATGAAAAGCTTTCTTTTTTTCCCAGGAAAACCAATGCGATAGATTTTTGTTTTCAATAATTTTCTTTATTATTATTTAGAATTTTGAATTTTATGATACTGTCCAATATTTATAAAATAAAATATATTTTCCATTGGAATTAATAAATATTTTTGTATTTATTTAAATATTATTTCTCAATAAATTTAGAGCGCCAGCCCTCGATTGCGGTGCACTTTTTTTCTGCACAGTGGAACCACCAATAGATTCTGAGTTTTCGTTTTTTTTTTTGTATTTCCCATTAATTTCCTATGTCACTCATTTTTGACCGCAAAGAAGTCAAGTGTGATTTTTTTTTTTTTGACCATTTAAAACATCCAAATCATGTCCATTATTTTTTTTGTGTGTTCACATTGCTAATGAGACAAAAGTCACCAAGCTACGATTTTTTACATTTTAAAATAAAAACTTTTGGTGAAAAGTGACACATTTAATAAAAAAAAAAAATATATAATATAAAAAAAATATAAAAATGATATACAATAATATAAAAATAGGGCCCTGTTTATTATTTGTATTATTTAAGTATTCTGTAATCTTTGCTTTATCATTTAATACAAATTTACCATAAAAACTGTGGTCATATATTATTATCTGGGATCTTCAAGTTTCTGCCGAGAAAAAAAAAACAGACATCAGGATTTTTATTCGTTTTTTTTTTCCTCCTCTGAATTCTGTTGTAATACTTCAAAAAGTAAATCTAAGCATAATTCGTTAAACCTTAACCCTCCAGCCCTCTTCGTTTAGGAGACACACTCACCTTCTTCGCGGTCAAAAGTGACCGAAGCCTTGAAACATAACTTTCTTTTTTTTCCAGGAAAATCAATGCAATAGTTTTTTGTTTAATAATATTTTTTGATTATTATTTAAAATTTTGAGAAGATTTTATGATACTATGCTTATTTGTGCTTATTTTTTTTAATTCTTCATGGAATCGTTTTTTTTTTTAAAAAATAAAAGATTATCACCAGAAACAGTGGTCATCAAATAAATTCATAAAACTTAAAATCATTACAATTTTGACAATAATAGGGCCCTGTGAAAACAGTTTAAGTTAAAATTTCTGGAATCTGTGCTATATTACTCCATGCAATTTAATTAAAAACATTAACATTTAATAAATTAAAAATAATTAACATTAACATTAAAATGGCCCCGTGTTTTTGTGTTTTTATTTATTACCTTTGTTTAATTAAAATGTCCCATCAAAAACAGGTAAAATTAATTAGTTTAATCAATCTACAGTTTAATAAACCATTAAAATTGTCAATAATAGATCCCTGTGCTTATTTTTTTTTATTTCTTAATGGAATCTGAGTTTTATAATTTAATACTAAATTATCACCAGAAACAGTTGTCATCAAATAAATTCTCAGAAAAGTTCTCAATTTAAAGTCATTTAAAAAAATCAGCTCTTTTACAGCAAAACAAATGTACTGTACACAGATGAAAATAAAATGATAGTGTGGTTGTTCTTAAAGCATGTTTTGGTGTTATTGTGATGATTATGGTGTTTGCGTGAGTCTCACTCGCTGCAGTTGATGGCCACATCCTCCGGCTGGATGCGTTTCTTCAGTTTGCCCATCTTGGGATGTTCTCCTCGTCCGCGGAACAGCCCCGGCGGCTCCAGCTTGAAGTTGCCGATCTTCTCGCGGTGTCCGTCCAGCAGACAGTAGCCGTACTCCTCCGTCAGCCGGCTGGCCTCGTCTTTCAGGACCTGATTGAGACACGTCCGCAGTCAGACCGACGTCCTGCGCATCGACAGGAGCCCCGAGAAACACGCACACAAACCTGCTTCTCCTCCTTCGTCATGTTCTTACGCTCCTCAGACTTCTCCACGAAATACTTGTGGATCTGACTGAAGTCACATTTGGAGAGCGTCTGGATCAGCTCACTCTCCTTTGGAGTCATTTCCTGAACACAATTCAATTCTGTACATTTATCACTGTCTGATCACACTCTATGGTTATCATCATCATTAACAAAAAACTATTATTATAATAAAATCAAAGCAAATCCACCAAAAAAAAGATTAATACTTCAAATAAAAGAAACATTAATTGAAATAAAATGCAATTGCATTAACTTAACCAAATGTAAATATTCTAAAATAAATCAAAAGTAAAAAAAATATTTGAAATTAGTTTTTAATTAAATTATAGAAAAATAAATAAAAACATACATACATTTAAAAAATGTAAATAAATCATTACTAGCTACTATTAACAGAAATAAAATACTAAAAACATTACTTGAAAAAAAGAATGCTTTTTTTTCCAGCTACTTGTAAAGGCAATATTTCTTATTTTTATTTAGTACTAAAATAGCTAAATAAAATTTAAATACTAAAATTAAAACAAAAAACAAATAACAATTTTTTTAAAATAAATCACTACTATTAAAAAAAAAAAAATAAAAAAAAAAATTGTGTTTTATTTTAGCTACTTGCCAAGGCAATATTTCTTATTTTTATTTAGTTTAACTAAAACTAAGTACTAAAACTGCTCAAATTAAATAAATAAATAAATAAATAAAATACATACATACATACATGAAAAATAAAAGTAATTTAATTTAAATAAATCAAAATAATTGCTAACGGAAATAAAATACTGAAGTTTCATCATTTCAGCTAGTCAAACTTCTTATTTTCATTCAGTTTAACTTAAAGTACAAAAATAACCAAATGTAACCGTTAACTGTATAAATAAACAACAATCAAAAAAAAAATTACTTACATTTTTTTTTATTTCAGCTACTTGCCAAGGCAATGTTTATTATTTTTATTTAGTTTAACTTTAAGTACTAAAACTGCTAAAATAAAAACTAAAATAAATACATAAAAAAATAAAAGTAATTTAAATCATTACTAAAAATAATGGAAATAAAATACAGCAGTTTCATTATTTCAGCTAGTCACACTTCTTATTTTCATTCAGTTTAACTTAAAAAAAAAAAAAAAACTAAATGTAAAACTTAAATAAATAAATAAATAAATAAATAAATAAATAAATAAATAAATAAATAAACAAACAAACTTTACCTAAACCTCAAGTTTTCAAGTTCTAAAAAAACTAACTAAACTTAAAAGTTAAAACAGAAAATGCACAAATAAAATGTAAATCTAATTATGAAACACTTCAGTAACTGTGTGATAGCAGATGCTGGTTCTGACCTCCTTCCAGTCGCTGAAGAAGTTGTTCTGAAACACCTCTTTAGTGGTGTATTCGTGATCCAGCATCTTAGCATAGAAACTGGCGATTTCCTCCGTCGCTGGACTCAATTTCACCGGCTGACCTGAACACACACACACACACACACACACACACACACACACACACACACACACACACTTAACGAAAGCGCTGTAGAAATACACTAGCAGTCAAAAGTTTGGACACAGCCTCACATTTAATGTTTTTAAAAGACGTTTCTTCTGCTTATCAAGGCTGTTTTCACTTGATCAAAAATACAGAAAAAAATATTTAATATTGTGAAATATTATTAGGATGTAAATCAATGTTTTTCTATATTAATATACATTAAAATTTAATTTAGATCTGTAATTAAAGTTGCATTTTCAGAATCATTACTAGTCTTCAGTGTCACATGATCCTTCAGAAATCATTCTAATATACTGATTTATTATCGTTTTTTATTTTGGAACCTGTGATAATTTTTTCAGGATTTTTTTGATCAATAAAAGGTTAAAAAAAGAACAGCATTTATTTAAAATAGAAAGGTTTTCTAACAATATACACTACTGTTCAAAAGTTTGGGGTCAGTACATTTATATTCTTTCTTTTTAAAAAAAACAAACAAAAAATACTTTTATTCAGCAAGGATGTGTTAAATTAATAAAAAGTGATAGCATAGATTTACATTGTTAGAAAAGATTTATATTTTTAATAAATGCAGTTCTTTTTAACTTGTTATTCATCAAAGAATCCTGAAAAAACAATCACAGGTTGCAAAAAAATATTTGATAATTGTAATAATAAATCAGCATATCAGAATGATTTCTGTGATCAATGATCATGTGACACTTAAGACTGGAGTAACAGCTGATGAAAATTCAGCTTTGCATCACAGGAATAAATTATATTGTAAAGTATATTAAAATAAAAAACAGTATTTTATATTGTAATAACATTTTGCAACATTACTGTTTTTTTCTGTATTTTTGATCAAATAAATGCAGCCTTGATGAGCAGAAGAGACTTCTTTAAAAAACATTAAATGAGAGGATGTGTCCAAACTTTTGACTGCTAGTGTAAAAAAGTGAATATTATATAAATATTCATATATATATTCATATATATATATATATATATATATATATATATATATATATATATATATATATATATATATATATATATATATATATATATATATAATGTATATTAAGTGTTTACCATCATAACAAAAGCAGACATTATCTGGCAGTGGCTCATATTCGGGAGCAAAATACGGTCCTTTGTGCTCCAAACTGCTCCATTTCTGAGTGTCTGATAATTTTCCCTCTTCCCACCTGAACAATCAATCACAGATCAATCACAAATCAATCAAACACACAATAATACAGTACAGACACGCTACAGAGACAAACTGATGAACAATTACACTGAATAAAGTGAATATAATGCACCACAGTTATATCAGCAGACTCAAAATGACTAAATATAAACAAAAAATTATTTTATAAAAATAAATTAATTTTATATATATATATATATATATATATATATATATATATATATATATATATATATATATATATATATATATATATATATAAAAATAAAATTATATAATTATAACTTAGTTAAATCACAAATAAAAAAATATTAATATCTATATAATAATAATAATAATAATAATAAATATATATATTTTATATATACACATTATATATATATATATATATATATATATATATATATATATATATATATATAAAAATTGTATAGCACTTTTCATAAATAAATACAACTCAAAGTGCTTCACAAGCATAAAACAAAAATGAAAATAAAAAAATACACGGAGAAAAAACAAAACAAGTATAAACCATATAAACAAGTAGATAAAAAAGGTCACATAAAAACATGCAAAATTGCACACACTTCACAAACTATTATGCTCATAAGCAGCTTTAAAGACATTATAATAATAAAACATTAAGGTTAATATTTAATGATCTCTAAAAAAAACCCAACAACAACTCAACAGTAATTCAGTTTAAAGTAAAGTTTAGCATGTCAATAAAAATAAAAACTCAAGCGTGTATGTTATGTTATAGTTAATAAGTGGAGACGAGATAACACTAATAATAATTATTATTACTAATTAAAATGAACTCTGAACTCATGTAAACTCGTTTATTTTGAACTGACCTGCAGTCTGACAGAGTTTTTGCGGCTCCAGCATAATAATGTCTGACAGAGGTAACGACTGCCGCGGTTTTATTACGTTTCGCTGAAATAGAAATGAATCGCGAAATGAAACGCAAACATGTTTTCATCTGCAAGCCGGCATGTGTTCATTTGCGCATGCGCAGTGCGCACTCCCGACACCGCCGACGCGCGTCACCGGTAAACGCGTCCGACTGACAGACAATTACAGTTCCGCACATTCAGAGCGTTTGTGACAAATGTAACACATACGTTGAAGATAGTGAACATTTATTTTTTTATTGCTCTTTTGCCATTTCATTTTGTATTGACTTTAAAGTAGACAAAGAAATTAAGCCCTTCATTTAGATTCTCACAACATTTTACTGTTTTCAAAACCCATATTTTTCTGATAGGCAGATTTGTGTGATCCATCTTTAGATTATCTTAGCAAAGTCGTATATTCACAAATCAAAAGTAGCTCAAAACAAAACCATATATTTCATTTTGTAACACTGACCTTAAAATTGACTTTGAAATGCTTTCTAATATGAGATCTCAAAATAAGAAGCTCATAAAAACTAAAAATATTCTTGCTTTTCTAGACAGATTTTTAAATTTATGTAACTGCCCTGGAATGTTTATCCATTTTATTTTATTTATTTTTTTTAGTTTTTATTTTTTTGTTCCTATAGTTGTTCTTTTTGCATAATTTGAGATGTGCAATGTTGCCTACATTTGCCTTGTACTTACGTTTGTTGATGGAACTGAATTAAAAAAAAATTAAAAAATAAATAAATTAGTTCTGCACGATTTACGTCCTTCTCTATTTTATTATTCAGTCAATATTATGTTAAATAATGTGACCCTCTCATATTTAGCTGAGATGCAACTATTTGGAAAAACTGGAATCTGAGGGTGCATAAAAATCTCAATATTGAGAAAATCTCCTTTAAAGTTGTGCAAATTAAGTTTTTGGCAATGCATATTACATATTAAATTAAGTTTTGATACATTTATGGTAGAAAATGTACAAAATAACTTAACGGAATACAATCTTTACTCAATATCCTAATGATTTTTAGCAAAAAAAGAAGAAAAAAACAACAACAACAACAAAAAATCTATAATTTTAACCCATGCAATGTACTGTTGGCCATTGCTACAAATATACCCGAGCTACTTAAGACTAGTTTTGTGGTCCAGGGTCACATACTACCTTATTTTTCACAAAAAAAGCCTCATATACTAACCAAATACAGGTCAGATTTTACAAACTGGCTACTTTCTTTCCACTGATGTATGGTTTGTTAGGATAAGATAATATTTGACCAAGATACAACTATTTGAAAATCTGCAATCTGAGGGTGCATAAAAACCTAAATACTCAGAAAATCGCCTTTAAAGTTGTGCAAATTAAGTTCCCCGTCTGTCGTTCACGTTCGACGTTGTGTCGAAGTGACGACTAGGGGTCGCTCTTGAGAGCCCGAATACCTCTGACAGCTTTGAGAAAAGGCCAATGAGAATTGGTATGCAGTATTTGCATAGCCCGCTCCGCCCCGGAGATCCGGGCATAAGAGGGGGGGGCTAGGCAACACTCATTGTTCTGTTTCTTCGGAGCCGAATGCAGCGTCTCTTCATTGAGAAGCAGCGTTACTCACCTCTCTCGTCGTTGGATCTACGGCACGGGCAGCGGTCTCTTCCTTCTCGAACGCAGTAGCAGTGAGAGTCCCCTGGGTGCTTCGACGGCGAATCTTGAAGAGCAGATTTCCTCTTAATAAAATCTAAAGAGCAAATTTCTCTAAAAGAGTGCAGACACGGTGGGTTTGTGTGTTTACTATGCCTTTCCTTCCGTGTCCTTCTGGTTGCGGCTTCTTTCTCTCCCAAAACGATCGGCACGAGCTCTGTCTTCAATGTTTGGGTCGTGACCATGCTGAAGCAGCGTTCGGCGAGGGCGGATGTCCTGCTTGCGAGGACATGCCCCTCAGCACACTTCGTTCGCGAGTCGCGTTCTTTACTAAAAGACCGCGGCTCGCATCAACCGCTACCGCGGCTCGTCCTTCTACTTCCGGGTACGAGGCTGCCGCGGCGCGTGTTGATGAAGAGCGAGAGAGCGCGAGCGTTTCGCCGGGTAATTCCCCGCGTCCCTCGCGCTCTGTGTGTCTGCCGGTCGAGCTTTCGGATGACTTTGAAAACTCGTCTCAGTACGGGTTGGATTGGTTATTCGGGGCTCCTGCGGGGGAGGAAGAAGTGTCTGCAGCATCGGAGAGTGGGCAGCCATCTGAAGCAGACGCGCTATCTGAGGCACCCGCTGCGGGGGCGGGTTCTCAGTCAGTAGCAGACGCGGAAATGGCGGCCATGCTCGAACGGGCGGCCAAAGCAATCGGGATTGAGTGGAAGTCTCCGCCCCATCCTGAGCGCTCACGGCTGGATGATTGGTATCTGGGTAACGACCGTGGTTCTCGGCCACGTTCTACCCCAGTTCCTTTCTTCCCGGAAGTGCATGAGGAACTGACTAAGTCGTGGAAGGCTCCTTTTTCAGCCAGAACGCGTCTTAGCGGTTCTTCCTCTCTCACCACCCTCGATGGAGGTCCAGCGAAGGGGTATACGGAGGTTCCCGCCGTGGAGCGTGCGATCGCGGTGCATCTTTGCCCGCAGACCGCCGCCACCTGGCGGGACCGCCCAAAACTCCCGTCCAGGGCATGTAAGGCTTCTTCCGCTCTCGTGGGGAAGGCTTATGCTGCTTCTGGACAAGCTGCGTCCGCCCTTCACGCTATGGCCGTCCTGCAGGTCTATCAGGCCAAGGTTCTTAGCGAGTTGCACGAGGGTGTTCCCAAACCAGAGCTTTTGCAGGATCTGCGCTCGGCGACTGACTATGCTCTACGAGCTACGAAGGTCACGGCGCAGGCTCTGGGGAGGGCGATGTCCACTATGGTGGTCCAGGAGCGCCACCTTTGGCTGAATCTGGCGGAAATGAAGGACGCTGAGAAGGTTCGCTTTCTTGACGCCCCCATTTCTCAGGCTGGTCTCTTTGGCGACACTGTCGAGGAATTTGCACAGCAGTTCTCCGCAGTGAAGAAACAGACGGAGGCTATCAAACACATCTTGCCTCGTCGGGCGCCGCCCCCCGGGCCCGCACCCCCGAGGCAGCAGCCTCCGCCTGTTTCACGCCGAGGACGACCGCCTTCCAGACCGGCTCAGGGCCCGCCACAGGCTGGTCCTGCACCTAAACCAGCCTTGCGGTCGAGCTCTCGCAAGAAGGTGGCGCCGTTAGCTCAGTCTCAGGCCGCTAAGAACCCTCGTCAGGCTTCGAAGCGTTCCTGAAACGAGCAGCCCGGAGGAGAGAGATCTGCTGACCTGTCTGGATCCACACTCGGCGAGGGGACGAGTGTGGGTTTCGGCTCCACCCCGGCTGTCTGCCTCTCGGCAGACGGCCACCACATGGTCAATAAAAGAGCAATTTTCTTCTCTGGGCGAAAAAATCTATGTGACTGCGTCCCTCCGGGGTACCCAGCCACTAAAACATGTCAAAGCATGCTCAACCGCAGGGCCTGCGCTTCGGCATGCTTTGACGAATCAAGTGCATCCATCAGTCGATCCCCTGAGCTCAGGCGATCTTCTGATGGATCCTTGTCTGTCGGTTCCGATGGTCGATCCTCCCATGGCTGGGTCCCTCCGGGGTACCCAGCCACCAAAACACATCAAAGCATGCTCAACCGCAAAACTTGCGCTTCTGCATACTTTGACAGAGAAACAAGCGCATCCGTCAGTCGATCCCCTGAGCTCAGGCGATCTTCTCACGGATCCTTGTATGTCGGTTATGGCGATCAAAGCACCTTGTGTCCTCCGGGACAGCACGCCCCCGAACAAAGGGCTTTCACCACAACTCAGTCACACCGTACCCACCCGAGGTACGTCGGTGGTCCCCCTGAGACCGTTGGCAGAGAGTTTTACAGCTTGGCTCGAGATACCCAACCTCTCTCGCTGGCTTCTCAGAACCATCCGACTCGGCTATGCTATCCAATTCGCACGCAACCCGCCCAAGTTCAGCGGCATCTTCTCTACCGCGGTTCGGGACGAGAATGCTGCGGTTCTTCGGGCGGAGATCGCGACCCTTCTGGTGAAGGACGCGATAGAGCCGGTCCCCTCGGCCGACATGAAGAAAGGGTTCTACAGCCCCTACTTCATTGTACCCAAGAAAGGTGGCGGTTTAAGACCAATCCTGGATCTGAGGATTCTGAATCGGGCCCTTCACAAGCTCCCCTTCAGAATGCTAACGCTCAAACGCATTCTCACGTGCATCAGATTCCAGGATTGGTTTGTGGCGATAGACCTGAAAGACGCGTACTTTCATGTCTCGATTCTTCCAAGACACAGGCCCTTCCTGCGGTTTGCCTTCGAAGGTCGAGCATTTCAGTACAAAGTCCTTCCATTTGGGCTCTCCCTGTCTCCCCGCGTCTTTACGAAAGTCGCAGAGGCAGCCCTTGCCCCTCTCCGGGAGAGGGGCATCCGCATTCTCAATTACCTCGACGACTGGCTGGTCATAGCACACTCTCAGGAGTTGGTATGCAAACACAGGGATGTGGTTCTCAACCATCTGGCCCATCTGGGGTTTCGGGTCAACTGGGAAAAGAGCAAGCTCGCCCCGGTACGGAGCATCTCTTTTCTCGGTATACAACTAGACTCGGTTGCCATGAGTGCACGGCTCTCCCCGGAGCGTGCACAGTCAGTGCTGAGCTGCGTCCAGAAGCTCTCACGCAGCCCGACGGTCCCCCTCAAACAATTTCAGAGGCTCCTGGGTCACATGGCATCCGCAGCCGCCGTCACGCCGCTGGGCCTGATGCACATGAGACCGTTACAACACTGGCTGCGTTCCCGAGTCCCGAGATGGCCATGGCGCCAGGGTTCATACCGGGTGCACGTCACACCCGTATGTCTAAAAACCCTCGGTCCTTGGAAAGACATTTCGTTCCTACGGGCCGGGGTGCCCTTAGGACAAGTGTCCAGGCGCATTTTGGTTACGACAGATGCATCCAACACAGGCTGGGGCGCCGTATGCAATGGGCAAGCAGCTGCAGGGCTCTGGTCGGGCCCTCGGCTGCATTGGCATATCAATTGCCTCGAGCTGCTGACAGTGTTTTTGGCCCTGAAGAGGTTCCGACCTTTGGTTCAGGGCAAACACGTGCTGGTCCGCACAGACAGCACTGCGACTGTAGCCTACATCAATCACCAGGGCGGTGTACGCTCCTTTCGCATGTCACAGCTAGCCCGCCATCTCCTCCTTTGGTGTCGAAACAATGTCAAGTCTCTACGAGCCACCCACATACCGGGCGAACTCAATTGGGTAGCGGACGCGCTCTCCCGACAGACTTCGCTTCGGGGCGAGTGGAGACTTCACCCTCAGACGGTTCAGCTGATCTGGAGTCTTTTCGGTCAGGCCCAGGTCGACCTGTTTGCCTCGATAGAGAACACTCACTGCCAGTTGTGGTACGGTCTGTCCGAGGCGCCCCTCGGCACAGATGCACTGGCACACAGCTGGCCTCAGGGCCTCCTCAAGTATGCGTTTCCACCAGTGAGCCTAATTGCACAGACCCTGTGCAAAGTCAGGGAGGACAGAGAACAGATCCTGCTGGTGGCCCCCTACTGGCCCAACAGGGTTTGGTTCTCAGAGCTGGTGCTCCTCTCCCCCGTTCCTCCCTGGCGCATTCCCCTGAGGAAGGACCTCCTTTCACAGGGGAAGGGCACGATATGGCACCCGCGCCCAGATCTCTGGAACCTCCACGTATGGTCCCTGGACGCGACCAGGAGGATTTCAGAGATCTCCCACTGGCAGTGGTAAACACTCTGTTGCAGTCGAGAGCTCCTTCCACGAGGCGGCTGTACGACCTCAGATGGCGCAAATTCACAAACTGGTGTTCCTCCCGGGGGGAGAACCCACGGAGATGTGGCATCCGAACGGTGCTTTCCTTCCTCCAAGGAGGACTGGATAGACACCTTTCTGCTTCAACACTTAAGGTCCAGGTAGCCGCTATTGCCGCTAACCACGACCTGGTGGAAGGTAGATCGGTTGGGAAGCACAATTTGGTTATACGATTCCTTAAAGGTGCACGCAGGCTGAACCCCGTCAGACCGCGCCTTGTCCCCTCTTGGGATCTGTCTGTGGTCCTCCGGGGCCTACAGTCAGATCCCTTTGAGCCGCTCCAGTCAGTCGAACTCAGTGCTCTCTCCCAAAAGACGGCTCTCCTGACTGCGCTCACATCGATCAAAAGAGTGGGAGACCTCCAAGCCCTCTCCGTCAGTGACTCGTGCCTCGAATTCGGGCCGGCTAACTCTCACGTTATCCTGAGACCCCGGCCCGGTTATGTGCCCAAAGTGCCCACCACTCCCTTCAGGGACCAGGTGGTCACTCTGCAAGCTATCCCTTCTCAGGAAGGCGACCCCAACCTCTCCTTGTTATGCCCAGTCCGTGCCCTGAGCATTTACTTGGAACGTACTGAAAGCTTCAGACGGTCGAGTCAGCTCTTTGTCTGTTTTGGAGGACAGCAGAAGGGGAAAGCTGTCTCCAAACAAAGAATTTCCCACTGGATTGTGGATGCGATTCGTTTGGCCTACCAGGCCACAGGGGTGCCCTGCCCGCTGGGGGTGCACGCCCACTCCACCAGGGGCGTCGCAGCGTCGGTTGCGCTGGCGAACGGGATCTCTTTAACAGACATTTGCAGAGCTGCAGGTTGGGCTACACCTAACACGTTTGCCAGGTTCTACAATCTGCGTGTAGAACCAGTCTCTTCGGGAGTCCTGAACGCAAGCCCAGTAACTCCTGAAGCTGACACGGTGTAGAAGCTTGCTGAAGCGTCGTTCCCCACGGGTGATGACGCTTCCCCAGTTCAGTAAGTTTCCTGGCGTGAACCCTGAACGACAATTTCCATCATGTTGCACCCGCAACGTAGCTATGTTCAGCGGAGGAACTAGCTATCAGAATCTAATATGAGGTTAGGTTGCCTCTTGTGAACTCTCATATTAGGTTGGTGCCCCACATGTAGTGGCTCCTAATGCGGCCCCATGTGTGTATCTCCACCTATACTCCCAGAGATGCGGTGTTTCCCTTAAGACAAAACTTGTCTCCGACCCTGAGCTCAGCAGTCTCTCCTCATGCGGAGCCTGCCTCAGGATCGTCCCCTTGTTGTGCTCCCCTAGTGCGAGCCCTCAAGTGTATTCTCCACACAAATACCTCCCTCCGGGCAGGGTGTGGTCTCCGTAGTGCCCATCCCCCCCCGGGGAGGACGGACACTGGCCCAATGTTCTCCAAGATGTTCAACCAAAGGTGAGGAAAGGCTGGCTGAAGCTCTTGGGCATTGGAAGGTCACGTAGAGGTGAGTGACATTTATCTAACACGCAAGACCTGTTAATATTTGCACTCCATGCACTCGTGACGCGGTCCGCTGGTTGTGGCGTTTTCAACTGGGACCCCTAGTCGTCACTTCGACACAACGTCGAACGTGAACGACAGACGGGGAACGTCTTGGTTACGTATGGTAACCCTCGTTCCCTGATGGAGGGAACGGAGACGTTGTGTCCCCCTTGCCACAACCTCGGACCGCCTCTGAGTGTAGCCGGGTGCTTCGGCTCCTCAGATCAGAACAATGAGTGTTGCCTAGCCCCCCCCTCTTATGCCCGGATCTCCGGGGCGGAGCGGGCTATGCAAATACTGCATACCAATTCTCATTGGCCTTTTCTCAAAGCTGTCAGAGGTATTCGGGCTCTCAAGAGCGACCCCTAGTCGTCACTTCGACACAACGTCTCCGTTCCCTCCATCAGGGAACGAGGGTTACCATACGTAACCAAGACGTTTTTGGCAATGCATATTACTAATCAAACATTAAGCTTTGATATACTTATGGTAGAAAAGCTACAAAATATCTTCACTGAATACAATCTTTACTTTTGGCAAATAACAAAAAAAAAAAAAAAAACTGTAATTTTGACCCATGCAATGTTTGTCTATTGCTACAAACATATCTGTGCTACTTAAGACTACTTTTGTGTTCCAGGGTCACATATTACCTTATTTATGCATTTTTTTTTAAAAGCCTCATATATTAACCACATATGGGTCAAAATTTACAAACTGGCTCCTTTTAGTTCATGAGTGTGAAATTTGAATAAACACAATTTCACAATGAACTGAACTTGAAGAAATGTGTGACCCTGGACCACAAAACAGTCATAAGGGACATAATTTCATAATTCATAACACAGGTCATATTTTTACACATCTGATCGCTGGATAAATTACCTTTTCATTAATGTATGGTTTGTTAGGATAGGAAAATATTTGACCAAGATGCGACTATTTGAAAATCTGCGATCTGAGGGTGCAAAAAAACCTAAATATTGAGAAAATCTCCTTTAAAGTTGTGCAAATTAAGTTTTTGGCAATGCATATTACTAATCAAAAATTAAGTTGAGATACATTTATGGTAGAAAGTGTACAAAATAACGGAATACAATCTTTACTCAATATCCTAATGATTTTTAGCAAAAAAAGAAGAAAAAACAACAACAACAACAAATCTATAATTTTAACCCATGCAATGTACTGTTGGCCATTGCTACAAATATACCCGAGCTACTTAAGACTAGTTTTGTGGTCCAGGGTCACATACTACCTTATTTTTCACAAAAAAAAGCCTCACATACTAACCAAATACAGGTCAGATTTTACAAACTGGCTCCTTTCTTTCCATTGATGTATGGTTTGTTAGAATAGGATAATATTTGACCAAGATACAACTATTTGAAAATCTGCAATCTGAGGGTGCAATAAAATCTAAATATTGAGAAAAACTCCTTTAAAGTTGTCCAAATGAAGTTTTTGGCAATGCATATTACATATTAAATTAAGTTTTGATATATTTATGGTAAAAAAAAGGGTACAGAATTTCTTAATGGAATGCAATCTATACTTAATATCAATGATTTTTGGCAAAAAATAAAATGCAATGTATTTTTATCTATAGCTACAAACATATCTGTGCTACTTGAGACTACTTTTATGTTCTAGGGTCACATATTACCTTATTTATTTATTTATTTTTTAAAAGCCTCATATATTAACCACATATGGGTCAAAATTTACAAACTGGCTCTTTTTAGTTCATGAGTGTGAAATTTGAATAAACACAATTTCACAATGAACTGAACTCCAGTGATGTATTGTTTGTTAAAGATACAACTATTTGAAAATGTAAAATCTGAGGGTGCAAAAAAACTAAATATTGAGAAAATGGCCCTTAAAGTTGTGCAAATGAAGTTCTTAGCAATGCATATTACTAATCAATAATTAAGTTGAGATATATTTACAGTAGGAAATTTACAAAATCTCTTCATGGAACATAATTTTGACCCATACAATGTATTGCTACAAATATACCTGTGCTATTTAACCCTTGGGCCCTCTTCGGTCACTTTTGACCGAAAAGTTGTAGATTTAAAAAAAATCAATAAACCGTAGCTTCATCGGAATGAGATGACACTTGGTGACTTTTGTCAAATTAGCAATATGATATTTTAAAGAGTAAAAACAAAAAAAAACACACTTCACTTCTTCGTTTACAGCAATGCACATTACTCATCAAAAATTAAGTTATTTACTGTAAGAAATGTACAAAATATCTTCATGGAACGATCTTAACATCACAGTGTTTTTTGGCATAAAAGCAATATCAATAATTTTGACCCATACACTGTACTATTGGCAATTGCTACTGAAGACTGGTTTTGTGCTTCAGGGTCACAAGTTTGTCAAAAAGTCATTCTGCCACAGAACATTAAAAAAATAAATGAATACATAAATTCAATTTTTTTTAATTAATTTGCATTATGTGACAGAAACAAGCTTCCATCAGTTAGTTCTGACTAATTAAGCCTATTTTTTCTTTTTGATTTCAAAGCAAGGTTCATTATTTAACTCTCGTTATAGTCTAAATCAATTATAGAGCATCAAATCAATCAAACGGATCACTGGAGACTACCTGAAGGAGACCAGCGCACACATACCACTTCCACTTATCAGACTCCTGGTCTTTCTTGTCCTCCTTCTTGGCCTTTTTCTTCTTCTTGTCGTCCTCGTCTCTCTCTATGTTTTTGCTCTTCTCCGCTTTGTCATGTTCAGGACTTTGCTTTTTCCTCTTCTTCCCAGACGGCTGATTCTTATCGTCTGGGCTCTTTTCATCTTTGACTTTCTTCTTCTTTATCTTGACAGGTGCGGCGGCCTGAGGTTCGTCCGTCTCCTGCTTCCTTGTGGCCTCAGATTCACATCCCTGACCCTCGTCTGCCTTCGAGAAGACAAACACACCATGCGCAGATCAGCCTTTCATCTGTCCTAACGGTTACCCATCATCAGTGTTGGGGAAAACTCAAGTTATGTAATAATATGACTTTTTTCAAGCAACTAGAAAAGTAATGCATTACTTTTTCATTTCCAAGAAAATATCTGAGTTACTTTTTCAAAAAACTAACACCAGTTACTTTTTGTTTCCTTTATGTATTTAATCCCATTTTATTAACCAATGACTTTGCTGCTGACCTTTGATCCAATTCAACCGTACACTGCAAAAATACTGTTCTCACTTAAGATTTTTAGATTTACAGCCAAAATATAAAAAAAAAAAAATAAGTGACTTTTTGCTTAGAACAAGCAAAATAATCTGCCAATGGGGTAAGCAAAACAATCTTATTTCAAACAGAAAACAAGATTATTTATTTTAAGCTTGTTTCAAGCAAAAACACTTACATTTTGACAAGAATTTTTACTTTTCTAGAAAACCTTTCTTGATTTAAGAAATATATATTATAAATATATTATTAAGAGATATTTTGGCTGGAACCAAGACAAAAAAAATCTAACAAAAGAAAAGCATTTTTTTGCAGTGTACCAATAAGCAAAACTTACTTTAGATTAACATTTGTGTTTTTCTTCTCATTGCTGAAGAGTGTTGAACTTTCTTTTCCTACAGTTCCACTGTAAAGATGGGAATTTATTTATTTATTCACTTCATTTCATTTTGGTGTGAAAGGGCTTTTACATTAGCTAAGAATAAATCTTTTTATATTAAAAACAAACAAGCAAGCCCTGCCCAGATTTAAAAAGTAACGCAAAAGTAACGCACAAGTAATGTAACGCATTACTTTCCATAAAAAGTAACTAAGTAACGTAATTAGTGACTTTTTTAGGGAGCAACGCAAAATGCGTTACAATAATTTTCCATAAAAACTAACCAAGTAACGTAATTAGTGACTTTTTTTAGGGAGTAGCGCAAAATGCGTTAAAATAACTTTCCATAAAAAGTAACTAAGTAACGTAATTAGTGACTTTTGTAGGGAGCAACGCAAGATTGTAACACATTACTTTCCATAAAAAGTAACTAAGTAACGTAATTAGTGACTTTTTTTAGGGAGTAACACAAAATGTGTTACAATAATTTTCCATAAAAAGTAACTAAGTAACGTAATTAGTGACTTTTTTTAGGGAGTAACACAAAATGTGTTACAATAATTTTCCATAAAAAGTAACTAAGTAACGTAATTAGTGACTTTTTTTAGGGAGTAACACAAAATGCGTTACAATAATTTTCCATTAAAAGTAACTAAGTAACGTAATTAGTGACTTTTTTTAGGGAGTAACACAAAATGCGTTACAATAATTTTCCATAAAAAGTAACTAAGTAACGTAATTAGTGACTTTTTTTAGGGAGTAACACAAAATGCGTTACAATAATTTTCCATTAAAAGTAACTAAGTAACGTAATTAGTGACTTTTTTTAGGGAGTAACACAAAATGCGTTACAATAATTTTCCATTAAAAGTAACTAAGTAACGTAATTAGTGACTTTTTTTAGGGAGTAACACAAAATGCGTTACAATAATTTTCCATAAAAAGTAACTAAGTAACGTAATTAGTGACTTTTTTTAGGGAGTAACACAAAATGCGTTACAATAATTTTCCATAAAAAGTAACTAAGTAACGTAATTAGTGACTTTTTTTAGGGAGTAACACAAAATGTGTTACAATAATTTTCCATAAAAAGTAACTAAGTAACGTAATTAGTGACTTTTTTTAGGGAGTAACACAAAATGTGTTACAATAATTTTCCATAAAAAGTAACTAAGTAACGTAATTAGTGACTTTTTTTAGGGAGTAACACAAAATGCGTTACAATAATTTTCCATAAAAAGTAACTAAGTAACGTAATTAGTGACTTTTTTTAGGGAGTAACACAAAATGCGTTACAATAATTTTCCATTAAAAGTAACTAAGTAACGTAATTAGTGACTTTTTTTAGGGAGTAACACAAAATGCGTTACAATAATTTTCCATAAAAAGTAACTAAGTAACGCATTTTTTAGGGAGTTACGCAATATTGTAACGCATTACTTTTAAAAGTAACTTTCCCCAACGCTGCCCATCATCAGTCAAACGTCATTTACCTGTGCTCTAAACCACACCTGATTTGAGTCTCCATCCACAGGCTTGACATCTGCAGTCTGCTCGCTCTTCTCCTTACGATTGTGACGCTCCTTGCTGCTCTTTGATTGAGTCTGAGAATCAACCACAAGCAATTCATCAAAGCCTGTGCACTACAGCAAAGTCAAATCATAATACCTTCTGTTTGTTGTTGTTCTTCTCGATGTTGTTGTTGATTTCTAGTGAACCTGATTTCTCATGTCCATCATGTTGAGCTCTGATTTAAAGAAACAGTACACTATCAGTTCTCACTTCAGAAAAATGAACACAAAGTCAAACAGAGATCTCTTGCCTTTCACTGGGATCTGCTTTGACATCCTGCAAAGTGATTAAACATTAAAAATTCAACATTTTAAGACTGAAACCAAGTATTTCTCATATATTTTAATTAGCGCTGTCAAGCGATTAATCGCATCCAAAATAAAAGTTTATGTTTACATACTATATATTTGTGTACTGTGTATATTATGTATATATAAATGCACACACGTGCATGTATATATTAAGGAAAAAATATCTAAAATATTTATAATCTAAATTGTATACAGGTATAAATATATATACATATAAATATTTTGTTTTAATATATGCATGCGTGTGTGTATTTATATGTACATAATAAATATACAAAGTAAACACATATAGTATGTAAACAAACTTTTATTTTGGATGCAATTAATTGTTTGACAGCACGAATTTTAAGTGAATCATAAGCATTTACCTCATGCATGTCACCATCTCCTGCTTCACATTTCACTGCGCTGCTAAAAATCATTAATATGAGACTATAGAGCGACACAGAACTTCACAGCTAACAGAAAAAAAAAGAGCCTTCCATTGATGTATGGTTTGTTAGGATTGGACAATATTTGAAAATCTAGAATCTGAGGGTGCAAAAAATCTAAATATTGAGAAAACCACCTTTAAAGTTGTTCAAATTAAGTTTTTAGCAATGCATATTGCTAATTAAAAGTTAAGTTTTGAAATATTTACTGTAGGAAATTTCCAAAATATCTTCATGGAACAAGTGCATTTGTGGCATTAAAGAACGATTGATCATTTTGAACCCATAATGTATTTTTGGCTACTGCTACAAAATGAAGAGTTCAGATGCAAAATCCTTTAAATCCATCTGACACCTTTCTTTAAAAAAAATGCATTTGTATCAGGCGCCGATGTATAGGTTTCTATGTACAAGTGCAGCTCAACTTTTATTTTTTTTTTTTATTGTAACTCATTTAAAAAAATATATATATATATTCTATTCATTACATATAAAAGTAAAACATTTCAAAAGTTTTTATTTTATTTTATTTTGATGATTAGAGCTTACAGCTAATGAAAGTCAAAACTCCAGTGTCTCAAAATATTAGAATATTTACATCCGAGTTTCATTAAATGACCATCCCTACAGTATAAATCCTGGATATCCCTTAGTCTTTGAAAGCACACTAATGGAGAAGACTGCTGACTTGGCAATGCTCCAGGAGACAATCACTGACACCCTCCACAAAGAGAGTAAGTCACAGAAGGTCATTACTGTTTACACAGTGATGTATCAAAGCATATTAAATGCAAAGTTGAATGGAAGGAAGAAATTGGGTAGGCAAAGGTGCACAAGCAACAGGGATGACCGCAAGCTTGAGAATACTGTCAAGTAAAGCTGATTCAAACACTTGGAGAGCTTCACAAGGAGCAGAATGAAGATCAAGAGTCTCCACACTCAGACGTCTTCAGGAAAAGGACGACCAAGACACTTCTGAAACAGAAACAACGTCAGAAGCATCTTTCCTGGGCTAAGGAGAAAAACAACTGGACTGTTTAGTGCTCCAAAGTCCTCAATTTTGCATTTGATGTTGAAATCATGCTCCCA
The DNA here is from genome assembly GCA_033026305.1 of Cirrhinus molitorella. Lineage (NCBI taxonomy): Eukaryota > Metazoa > Chordata > Actinopteri > Cypriniformes > Cyprinidae > Cirrhinus > Cirrhinus molitorella. Next base: position 32,802,909 of record CM065140.1, on the reverse strand, counting down.
GAGTCTGAAGGAAGACTGGAGAGACAGAATCCATGCTGCTTGAAGTCCAGTGTGAAGTTTCTGCAGTCAATAATGATTTGGGGTGTGTGACGTCTGCTGCTCCGTTGTGTTTGATCAAGTGCAAAGTCAATGCAGCCGTCTACCAGGAGATTTTGGAGCACTTTATGCTTCCATCTGCTGACAAGCTTTATGGAGATGCTGATTTCCTTTTCCAGCAGGACTTTAGCACCTGCCCACAGTATAACAAACACTTGCTGACCATGATATTACTGTGCTTTATTGGCCAGACAACATGCCTGACCTGAACCCCATTGAGAATTTATGGGATATTTTCAAGAGTAGATCCAACAATATACAGACGATCTGAAGGCAGTGCCATAGGCTCATCACTTCACTGATGCTGTCATTTGTGCTAGGAGCAAGTCATTTGCTGTAATATGTGCTGACGAACAAGTATTAAGTGCATAAATGAACATACTTTAAAGAACTTGAACTTTTCTGTTTTGCAAATCATTTTTTGATTGATCTTAGGAAATATTCTAATATTTAGAGACACTGGATTTTTGACTTTCATGAGCTGTAAGCTCTAATCATCAAAATCAAACCAATTTATTTGTTTATTTTTTAATATTTTACTTTACATGTAACGAATCTATAATATATGAAAGTTTCAGTTTTTGAAATAAGTTATGATATTCACATTTTTTGAGCTCCACCTGTAAGCAGTTTTGGGGGTAACGCATTACAAGTAATGCAAGTTACGTAATAATATGACTTTTTTCAAGTAACTAGTAAAGTACCGCATTACTTTTTAATTTCCAAGAAAATATCTGAGTTACTTTTTCAAAAAACTAACGCCAGTTACTTTTTGTTTCCTTTATGCATTTAATCCCATTTTATTAACCAATGACTTTGCTGCTGACCTTTGATCCAATTCAACCGTACACTGCAAAAATACTGTTCTTACTTAGATTTTTTGTCTTGTTTCCAGCCAAAATATAAAAAAAAAAAAATCTTAAAATCAAAAAGGGTTTTCTAGACAAGTAAATTATTATTTTCTTGTTTTCAGAAAAACAAGTCAAAATTAAGTGAGTTTTTGCTTAGAACAAGCTAAATAATCTCCCAATGATATAAGAAATAAAATGTTATTTCAAACAGAAAACAAGATTATTTTGCTTACCCCATTGGGAGATTATTTTGCTTGTTTGAAGCAAAAACACTTAATTTTGACTTGTTTTCAGAAAAAACAAGACAATGTTTACTTTTAGATATTTTGGCTGGAAACAAGACAAAAAAAAATCTAAGTAAGAAAAACATTTTTTACTTTAGATTTACATTTTTTTTTTACATTTTTTTTTACTTTAGATGAACTAACATTTGTGTTTTTTTCCTCGTTGCTGAAGAGTGTTGAACTTTCTTTTCCTACAGTTCTACTGTACAGACGTCAGTTTAATTTTCCTTTAGCCTTAGCCTTATTCACTTCATTTCATTTTGGTGTGAAAGGGCTTTTACATTTGATAAGAATTGAACTTCTTTATATTAAAAACAAACAAGCAAGCCCTGCCCAGATTTAAAAAGTAACGCAAAAGTAATGCAACGCACTACTTTCCATAAAAAGTAACTAAGTAACATAATTAGTGACTTTTTTAGGGAGTGACGCAATATTGTAACGCATTACTTTCCATAAAAAGCAACTAAGTAACGTAATTAGTTACTTTTTTAGGGAGTGACGCAATATTGTAACGCATTACTTTTAAAAGTAACTTTCCCCAACGCTGCCTGTAAGTAGTGGTACTTCTGATTGGGCTGAGGGTGTGATTTCAGTGATTTTGAAGTAAAAGTATTCAATGGATGTATATGTGTCCAGAGCATTCACTCACTATCATTATCTCATTTTTGACCCAGATGGCTTTTAGCTGGTTTTGCATCTGAACTCTTCAAATACATCTGTGCTACATAAGATACGCAAGGTTTTGTGCTCCAGGGTCACAAATGTTCTTCCAGTAAAGTTCATTTGAAGTTATGCATGCATTATTAATGGGATGATTTGGTGAAACATTGTAGCTGAACATTCATCTAACGTTTTATTAAATGTTACTAATTTGAGAACGTTCAGAAACATTAAAAAGCAACATTCCCATAATATTTGCAAGATTGTAAAATTGAAGGACATTTTGAACATTCAAAAGAACGTTTTCCGAACATGTTTTGGTGTTTTACTGTAATAGAGACTCACCTGCTGACTGCAGATGGACTGTCTGACTGCTTCACCTGTTAATGACAGAATCATTAGACTCACATCCATCAGTCCTTCATTAATGATCTCCTGTCGCGATGGTTTTACCTTTGAGGAGGGTTTGTGTTTGCCATTGGGCTCCTTCTCTCGGTCTTTAGAGGAGAGTTTGATCTTTTTCTTCTCTCTGACACATAAACATCTGAGTTACATCAACAGCAACGTCTCTGTTCTGTTCGACTCATGGGATTAAATTACCTTTTATCGTGTTTTTCCTTTTCCAGTTTCATCCTGCAAGTTTGCGTTTTCTGCTCAAGTCACTGTGAGGATAGCAAATTAGTGTCTAATTAACGATTTGCATTAGAAGTACACTCTAATCCTGCGAATAAAAATCTGTAGAGCTCGAGTTAATGAGTTTAGTCTAAACCCAACGCTTTTAAATGTCGATTATTTATGGCTCGTTTGTCTCCAGATGTAACGTCTCCTCGTACCTGAGAGAATCTCACAGCGGCATCAAAATGCATGTCACCTGTCACACCTGAAAGTTTTTAAGTTCCACTTGCAATCAAATGCGCAAAATCAGCCACAGCGCCACCTGCTGGAGCAAACACTGAACATGAACAGCAAGAGCTCAAGACTATGGCAAGCCGTTTTCGCTTTTATTCATTCGCAGGATATGAATTCTTCATATCAACAATTCAATCTTCACTAGTTAAAATTATAACTCTTGATATCAGAAATTGGATTTTAACTAGTAACAATGGCAATTTTTGATATCAGGAATTACATTGTTACTAGTGCAAATGTCCATTCTTAATATCAACAATTCAATTGCTACTAGTGACAATGTTCATTTCTGATATCATGAATGCGATTGCTACTAGTAAGAATGCATTTTAGATATCTGAAATGACTCTCCTAATTATTGATAACACAAATATATTTTCAGATATCAGAAATAAGAAATGTAACACGTTGAAATACATTTACAGATATCAACAATTGACATTTCAACTAGTATGGCAAGCTGTTTTGACTTTTATTCATTCGCAGAATATGAATTCTTGATATCAACAATTCAGTTTTCACTAGTTAAAATGCTAATTCTTGATATCAGAAATTGGATTTTTACAAGTAACAATGGCAATTGTTAATATCAGGAATTACATTTCCACTAGTAAAAAGGTTAATCATTGATATCAACAATTGAATTCCAACTAGTAAAACTATAATTGTTGATATGAAGAATTGTATTTTCACTAGTTAAATGTCACCATAGACTCCCATTCAAATTTAATTCTTGATATCAAGAATTGATTTCTTACTAGTTAAAATTCATATTTCACATATCAGAAAAAATTATCACTAGTAAAAACCTTATTTTTGATATCAATAATTATTGTTACTAGTGCAAATGCCAATTCCTGATATCTGTAAATGTATTTCAACGTGTTACATTTCTTATTTCTGATATCTGAAAATATATTTGTGTTATCAATAATTAGGAGAGTAATTTCAGATATCTAAAATGCATTCTTATTAGCAACAGTCGCATTCATGATATCAGAAATGTAGCAGTTGAATTGTTGATATCAAGAATGGACATTTGCACTAGTAACAATGTCATTATTGATATCAAAAATAAAGTTTTCACTAGTGAGAATTATTTCTGATATGTGAAATGGACATTTGAATTCTTGATATCAACAATTAAATTTGAATGGGAGTCTATGGTGACATTTAACTAGTGAAAATACAATTCTTCATATCAACAATTATAGTTTTTACTAGTTGAAATTCAATTCTTGATATCAATAATTCTTTTTACTAGTGGAAATGTAATTCCTGATATCAAAAATGGCCAGTTACTAGTAAAAATCCAATTTCTGATATCAAGAATTATAATTTTAACTAGTGCAAATTGAATTGTTGATATCAAAAATTCATATCCTGTGAATGAATAACAGTTAATATGGCTTGCCATAGTAGACAAGCACTTACCTTCATCCCCTGTGATCTCAAACATCAGGAACAATGCATTCTCTTCACTAGAGGAAACTGACTCTCTTTAAAGCTGTTGATCTCAATTGAGGTGCAAACCACTAAACCACAGCCTGCTTTCTGTAAATATAAAATATGCTGGTTTCACAGACAAGGCTTAAGTGTACTCCCAGAATAAAATGCATGTTTGAGCTGTTTTAACTGAAAGAAACTTGCACTTTAATATCTTAAAATATCTCATTTGTATCAAATGAGATATTTTAAGTGACTTAATATTTTAAGTGAGAATAAATGACTTAAATGCCCTCATTTAACTAAGGCATACTCCTGGATTCATTTAAACCCTGTCTGTGAAAGCAGGCCATAGTCTTTAAAAGTGTTTTAATTTAATGATTTGGTGGCAGTTCAATAAATAGCCACTATTTTAACAGGGTTTCTGTAGGTTTTATGAAGAAAAAATTAGGATTTTCCCAGAGGCAATTTAAGAAACAGAACAAGTCGTATAAGACTGATCTATTAAATAATTTTACAAAAAAATAGCTTTGCTAAAGTAATTTTAAGTTTACCTACTTATCACATTGCAAAATGTTCTTAAATCAAGATACATTTACAGCGGAAGCAAAATGATAGAAATATTGTTTTATGGGAAACAAATAAAAATTAAATGAGTTTATGATTTAAACAAGTACAAATATCAGATAAAAGGGCTTAAAAAATATTTAATTCAAATGGAAAACCAGTTTTCATCCTCTGTTGACAGATATTTGTTTTTGTTTTAATCACTTGATTCTTGAACCAGTTATAGCAATAGCCAAAAATACATTGTATGGGTCAAAATTATTTTTCTTTTATGCCAAAAATCATTAGGATATTAAGATCATGTTCCATGAAGACATTTAGTAAATTTCCTATCATAAATATATCAAAACTTAATTTTTGATTAGCTTAGAACTTCATTTGGACAACTTTAAAGGTGATTTTCTCAGTGTTATTTTTTTGCACCATCAGATTCCAGATTTTTGTTGTTTTGACCAAATATTGTCCTATCGTACATCAATGGAAAGCTTATTTATTCAGCTTTCAGATGATGTATAATTATCAGTTTTGACAAATGTACCCTTATTGTGGTCCAGAGTCACATTTGTACTGGAAAATAAGACAAAAACACAGAGGAAGATATTAGTTTTTAGCAATGCATACAACATTTGATGAAAATTACTGATTTTTCTTTTATGCCAAAAATCATTAGGATATTAAGATCATGTTCCATGAAGATATTTTGTAAATTTCCTACAATAAATATATCAAAACTTCATTTTTGAATATAATATGCATGGCTTAGAACTTCATTTGGACAACTTTAAAGGCGATTTTCTACATTTTTTAGCACCCTCAAATGACAGATTTTCAAATAGTTGTATTTTGACCAAATATTGTCCTATTATACATCAACAGAAAGCTTATTTATTCAGCTCTCAGATGATGTATAAATGTCAGTTTTGAAAAATGGACCCTTATTGTGGTCCAGAGTCACATTTGTACTGGAAAACAAGACAAAAACGCAGAGGAAGATATTAGTTTTTAGCAAAGCATACAACGTTTGATGCAATGATTTTTTTCTGCTGATTTAAGACCTTAAAACCCTGTCATAAGAACTGGTTAACCAAATAAGATTCAGATTTAACCAATCTACCAATTTAAAAAAAAAAAAAAAATGGACTTCAGTTTGAGAAATGGACCCTTATTTAGCAATGCATAACTGCAACATTTGAGTTTTTTCTGCTGATTTAAGACCTTGATTTGTGGAAGCATGAATCAAGACTTCTGAAGAGCCGCAGAAACCCTGTCATAAGAACCGGTTAACCAAATAAGATTCAGATTTAACCAATCTACCAATTTTTTTTTAAAAAACGGACTTCAGTTTTGAAAAATGGACCCTTATTTAGCAATGCATAATAGAAATATTTGATGCAATGAGTTTTTCTGCTGATTTAAGACCTTGATTTGTGGAAGTGTGAATCAAGACTTCTGAAGAGCCGCAGAAACCCTGTCATAATAACCGGTTAACCAAATAAGATTCATCTTGAATTTAAAACCGAGCCGTCTAACCCTTAAGACTAGTCCAAGCAGGGCGAGCGGCCGCCGATCGACAATTAAAACAAACCACCAAACGATGATTCACCAGTCTTTTATTACAGCAAAAATATCCGGATGTGCAAACCGCCACACCCTCTCGCAACAAACGGATGGAACGAGTAACCAAAAGCTCGCTCCATCCGTCCGCCAACATCACGAACGCGTCCATTTTTTTTTACGCTGCGCGAAAGGGCAGAACAACTCGTCGTCCGTCAGCTGCCTTAAATACTCAAACACATTTGGTATGAACTGTACAAGAAGAGAAACGTCTTTTCTGCACCATTGACATATAAAAGAAGGCAAAAAAACAAGTTCTAAAATTAGGAGGAGGAAAAAACGAAAGCGATTAGGAGCAGGCGATGGACTCCAGCTGCTGCTCGGCCTCGGCGGCCATGGCCGCGGCTTGCAGCTGCTCGGTTTCGCTCTGCAGGCCGCCGCTCAGCTGTTTGCGCTCGCTGTGCATGTTGTTCTCGTGCCTCTTCAGGTCGGACGCTTTGGCGAAGGCCTTGGTGCAGGAGCCGCACACGAAGGGCTTCTCCCCCCGGTGGCGGCGCTCGTGGTCCTTCAGGTGCGACTTGTGTTTGAAGGCCTTCTCGCACATCTGGCAGCTGAAGGGCCGCTCGTTGCTGTGGACGCGCTCGTGCTTCTTCAGGTCCGGCGCGCGGATGAACGACTTGCCGCAGGCCTCGCAGCGGTACGGCTTGAAGCCCGTGTGGATCTTCAGGTGCTCCTTGAGGTGCGCCTGCGTGGTGAAGGCTTTGGTGCAGATCTCGCAGACGAACGGCCGGTCGGCCGAGTGGAGCTTCTCGTGCTTCCGCAGGCGGTTCTCGTCGACGAAGCTCTTCCCGCAAACTTGGCAGGCGAGCTGATCCCGATGGCCGTAGAGGAGATACTCGAACTTCATGTCGGCGGTCGCCGTCGTCCATCCGGGGGGCTGCTCGTCCTTCACGTCGCCCATGCTGTCCGCGAACGAGAGCGTCTGCGTGTGAGCCGCCAGCTCTTTGGGCTCGGGGTCCATGGCCTCCACCTCCTGGTCGTAGCAGCTCACCTTGTGCACCTCCTCCTGCGCCAGCTCCTTCAGGATAGCCTCCTGCACCCGAAGGGCGTTATTAGGCGATTTGTCCAGGTCGTGATTGCCTTGCGGCTCCTCGGCGATGTCCTCCGAAGGCGGGTCGTCCTGCTCGCCTAGCACCTGGACGTCGCTGTCCTGGCTCAGAGGCGGGTCCTCCGCGGGAAGGCCCATTTTAACCATGTCATAGGGGAACTTTGCGCTCCTTGGGTCGCTTTTCTCGTCGGGCGACATGTCGCGTTTCTGCGAGCAGAGTTTGTCTAGGAAGCGTATGCCGAGGATCTGTCCCGAGGACATCATGAGGTTCACATCCTTCTTCTTGACCGAGATCTTGGCCGTGTACATGTAGTTCAGCACCTCCTCGAAGATGTCCGAGCGGATGAAGTCGATCTCGATGACGGACGAGCTGTCCACCTCGTGCTTCTTGAAGAGCTTCTTGAAGTAGTTGCTGCACGCCGCCAACACACAGCGATGCGCCCTGAATTTCACATCCTCCACCACCACGGCGATGTCGCAGTGCTCGCCTTCCAGTCGCTGCTCGTTCAGTAGCTTCAGAAAGATGGTCTTGTGCTCATCGTCCACATACTTCACAGTTTCGGACATACTGGAGCGGGATCCTGCGGGAAGACAACGCCGTGAGTTTCAGTATCAAGGATACTACTTTAATACTTCAGGTACATTCACACAATAATGTACTGAAAACAACAAAAAAAACATTTCTGACGATCCGACTACTGCGCTGTACTGCGCATGCCAGGCCACTAGGTGGTGATGTCACTTTGTAAAGAATAGCTACACAATGTGCATTACTATAAACTTTATTAAAATATTGGGAATAAAGTTGAAATATTACCAGAATTAGGTCAAAATATTACAAGAATAAAGTCACAATATTCTGTGAATAATGTCGAAATATTACAAGAATAAAGCTGAAATATTACGAGAGAAAAAAGTCAATATTCTGCGAATAAAGTCGAAATATTCCAAGAATTAGGTCAAAATATTACGAGAAAAAAGTCAAAATATTCTGCGAATAAAGTCGAAATATTACAAGAATAAAGCCGAAATATTCTGCGAATAAAGTCAAAATATTACAAGAATAAAGCCGAAATATTACAAGAAAAAAAGTCTAAATATTCCAAGAATTAGGTCGAAATATTACGAGAATAAAGCCAAAACTGCGAGAAAGTTGAAATATTATGAGAATAAAATCAAAATATAACGAGAATAAAGTTGAAATATTACGAGAATTAGGTCAAAATATTACGAGAAAAAAGTCAAAATATTCTGCAAATAAAGTCGAAATATTACAAGAATAAAGCCGAAATATTACGAGAATAAAGTCAAAATATTATGAGAAAAAAGTCAAAATATTCAGCGAATAAAGTTGAAATATTACAAGAATAAAGCCGAAATATTACAAGAATGAAGTCGAAATATTATGAGACTGAAGTCTAAATATTATGAGAATAAAGTCAAAATATTACAAGAGTAAAGTTGAAATATTACGAGAATAAAGTCGAAATATTACAAGAATAAAGTAAAAATACAATGAGAATAAAATCTAAATATTTTATTCTCTTTATAGACTTTGTTCTTGAAACATTTCTAACTTATTCTTGTAGTACTTTTGATTTTACTCTAAATATTTAGACTATTCTTGTAGTAATTAGACTTCTCATAGCATTTCTGCTTTATTCTCATAATATTTCAGCTTTATTTTCTTAATATTTTGACTTTATTCTCGTAATATTTTGACTTTAATCTTGCAATCTTAGATTTTTTTTTTTACATGGCACTAAAATGCTGTTGTACATATATACACACACACATATACATTATATATACACACACATATACATTATATATACACACACATATATATATATATATATATATATATATATGCATGACGTCACTGTTTCCACAAATTCATATTTTTGTAGCCAACACTAAAACAATATAGGCATCGTTTTTAAAAACGCACTCCGAAAGTTTTCACCCCCAAAAGGCACACCAGTTTGTTTATATTTGTAAGCTGTGCTGTGTAAACACCCCCTTAGCTCCAAAAATAACTTAAAATAGCTAAATATTCAGTTTAAGAGGTGTATTTGCTACACATTTAAAATTCTGAGGTAATTTCAACGCTTTGTTTACATTATCCAGGAATAGAAATTAATAAACTGAAGCATGTTTATGTGTCTTCAACTGAATGAAATCCGTACACGCATAATAATATAATAATAAACAATCATTAAATCACATCTGATAACACAATATAAGCATATAGATTAAAACACAATCCACGATGATACCTTGATGGACTCATGATGTTTGTGGTTTGTTCTGAAGGGACTGAAACGGGCCACAAAACGCAGAAAATACTTCGTTTAAACACTCCCAAACAGACTAGATGTCTTTGTATCTTAATAAAAAACGGATTTGGTTTCTAAAAATCCCGTTCTGTGTACAAACCGAAGTTAATTCGGCTATTTAGCCGTTCGTTTCTGCTAGTCTGCTTCGGTTCTCTTGAAGCTAATCTTAGCATTAGCACAAAAACCACCGCCGATGGCTTTAATCGACAGGAACCGAGCGAAATATCGAGCTATCCGCCTCGTTTCCCACCAAACGAGCCCGCAGAACCGAAGAGCGCCGATCAGCACCGGAGAGCAGCGGAATGTGCTCGGTAAACGGGCGCTCGATGTGGATCGCGGCGCGCTGAGGCGGATTTAGTGGCGCGAGCTGCGCGGGCCATGACGAACACTCCCGCGCCGGGCGCGCGCAGCCATCCCGCGCAAAACATTATGCAATAATTCAGCGGCCGCTTCGATCCGCTCCAAAAATCTATTTCTTACCTTTATTGTGCTTTTGTGATCCACTGGGAACGTGTGTGTTGAATGTCACGAAAGCCAGTGCAGAATTTTATACTTTGTTGTTGTGTGCGAGGCCGAGGCCGAGGACGAGCACAGGCGGAAGGACGCGCTGCGCCAGCACGGAACTGCAGAGAGCGAGTGACCGAAGCTCGTACGTAGCCACGGGCACAGCTGCGCAAACAGCGTAGCAGCCGCTCACTCGCACACAGGGAGATGCGCAGGCACGCTTACGCAAATGACCCAGCGCAAACCTCCGGAGCGCGAACCGCACTGTGACGCGCGGGAGGAGCGAGCGCACGTTCTTTTACTACAGAACTACATTCCTATTTGTCATTTATTGGAGCTGAACTGTTAACCATTTAACATACTGAACCAAAAATAAATTCGTTCTCAATTATAAAATAAGCGGAATTTAAGAAATTATACTGGCTATTTATCCTTAAAGGGACAGTACAGACAAAATGTACATCTGTATGACTTTCTTCTGTTAGAACACAAAAGAAGACATTTGTTTAAAATGTCTAGTTTCGGGACAGGACTTTCAGTGTTTCTATTCTTTAAAAAAAAAAAAAAAAAAAAAAAAAAAAAAAATTAATAAATAATTTTTGTCATCTATCTTTTCTATCTTTTCTAAAAAATAAAAAAAATCTCTATTTTTTTGTCATCTATCTTTTCTATCTCATCTTTTCTAAAAAAAAATATCTTTTTTGTCATCCGTCTTTTCTATCTTTTCGTTTCTAAAAAAATTATCTGTTTTGTCATCTATCTTTTCTATCTTTCTATCTTTTCTAAAACAAAAAATCTCTATTTTTTGTCATCTATCTTTTCTATTTTATCTTTTCTAAAAAAAATCTACATTTTTTTCATTTATCTTTTCTCCTATCTTTTCTAAAACAAAAAAATCTCTATTTTTTCTTATCTATCTTTTCTATCTTTCTATCTTTTCTTAAGAAAATCTTTTTGTCATCTATCTTTTCTATCTTTCTATCTTTTCTAAAACAAAAATATTTTTTGTCATCTATCTTTTCTCTTATCTTTTCTAAAAAAATCTATCTTTTGTCATCTATCTTTTCTATCTTATCTTTTCTTTAAAAAATCTTTTTGTCATCTCTTTTCTATCTTTCTATCTTTTCTAAAACAAAAAAAATCTCTATTTTTTGTCATCTATCTTATCTTTTCTAAAACAAAAATCTCTATTTTTTGTCATCTGTTTTTTCTATCTTTTCTTAAAAAATCTCTATTTTTTTGTCATCTATCTTTTCTATCTTTCTATCTTTTATATATATATATATATATATATATATATAACAATCTCTTTTTTGTCATCTATTCTATCTTTCTTTTCTAAAAAAAATCTCTATTTTTTGTCATCTATCTTTTCTATCTTTCTATCTTATATACATATATATATATATATAAATCTATATTTTTTGTCAAATTTTTTTAAATTATTTTTATCTAAAAAATAAAAAAAATCTATTTTTTGTCATCTATCTTTTCTATCTTGTGTGTAAATAATTATAGGTTTTTTATTTTTATGTGGATTATTCCTTTACTGTGGTACGACCATGGTACAGTGATAATAAAATATTGTTTTTACCATGGTGCTCCTAAAAGATTATAACGGTATCACAATGGTGTTTGAAATTACCATGGTATTATTTACCAAACACTACATTTATATCACCAAATGTGACCCTGGGCCACAAAACCAGTCATAAGGGTCAATTATTTATTTATTTATTGATAATAAATTAATTTGGTAATGAATAAGCTTTCCATTGATGTATGGTTTGTAATGACAGGACAATATTTGGCTGAGGTACAACTATTTGAAAATCTGGAATCTGAGGGTGCCAAAAAAAAAAAAAAAACATTTTAAAAATCAAAATATTGAGAAAATTGCTTATAAAATTGTCCAAATGAACTTCTTAGCAATGCATTACTAATAAAAAAATATGTTTTGATATATTTATGGTAGGAAATGTACTAAATATCTTCATGCAACATGATATTTGCTTAATATCCTAATGATTTTTGGCAAAAAAAAAGAGAAAAAATGTATAATTTTGACCCTTACAATGTGTTTTTGGCTATTGCTTCAAATATAAGACTGGTTTTGTGCTCCTGGGTCACAAATGTTCTTTAAATATGAAATGACTTGAGCAATATTCAAATAGATCAGTGAATGTGAACTACACATACTAATAATCTTGTATACCATAAATATGAATTTGTTCTTTAAAATTGTTTATTGGTTTGTATGTAAGAGATGCTATAATGAATGCATATTCAAACGGATGAATGGAAACAGCAAAATGATCAGAAATGGAATTGAGATTTTATTGGAGTTGCTTGAGTGGGAAACAGTCAGCAGGACGGCGAACAAACACATAAACACACATTGGGTTCGTCTGTACAGTTTAAGGCTCAGATGTGGCACTCTGGGCAAGGAGAACTCTGGGATTGATATTCAGGCTAGCAGTCGTCATTACAACAGCTCTCAGGAAAGTTGCGTTCCTCTAAACTCAACGTTCACAAGTGACAGTTTTCAAAAAGAAAAGAAACAGGTGTATAATTCAAGTAAAAACAACAGAACATGTCTCTAACATACATGTGTGGCATATTCATATCCTCATGAGCAGATCGGAGATGAGCCGATGGAGCGACACGTGTGGATGGCACATCTTTGCGAGGTTAAATATTGTGCAAAGTTTGTCCTTTTTTTTTTTTTTTAAAGTGAGCAGTATTCAGTAGAATAAATAAATGTAGATATCTGTAACCGTTATATTTCTTCTCACACATATTCTTCAGTCCCTTTATGACGAGCTCGTGGTTTGACTATACACACTGCGTTCATAGAGTATTTACTAAAATGTCTATATACTTTAGTCTCCTCACAAAAAGCAGAATTGTTCCCTTGTCATGCAGTAACAGTGATCCAGTGCGGCAGACGGAGCCCATAAGCGTTTGTGTGTGTGTGTGTGTGTGTGTGTGTGTGTTACTCCAGACGTGTTCAGATGAAGTTTGCTGCGATTCATTCGTTAATGCTGCTGTTTCCGTGGCTGATCTCTCTGAAGCATCCTTCGTTTTCCACAGCGTGAACACATGAGTTCCTCCAGAAAGCGTGAAGCTGATGTTAATCCTGAAAATAAATGAAACAGAACATTCGGTCAATAACAGGAACACTCTGTGCTTCCTCCAGGATCAGAGAGAACCTTCGCCGGAGCAAAGCGTGACGCAAGTCTGTCAGTGATGATGTCAAACACGTCATGCATTTCAGTATTAGTTTACGCCGACAACAACATAAGAGAAAATACAGGTCTCAGTAACATGCCTCCGGCTCAACATTACATCACTCAAACTAAACATCTACATTTTCCTCAGGAAAATGTCGGTGGGGTTTCCCGTGCAAAACCCACGGCCACAATGACAGAGTGATCCGGGCGGTTGCCAGGGCACTGCTATGTGGTTGCTATGGTGTTCAACGCACTTGCCATGTGGTTGCTAGGGTTGTTATGGTGCTCTAGGTTGTTGCCAGGGTGTTCTGGGCGGTTGCTAGGATGTTCTGGGTGGTTACTAATGTTGTTATTGTGTTCAGGGCAGTTGCTATGTGGTTGCTGGGTTGTTGTGGTGTTTTGGGTGGTTGCTAAGACTTTTATGGTGTTTTTGGTGGTTGCTATGGTGTTTTTGGCAGTTACTACATGGTTAATAGGGTTGTTCTGGTATTCTGGATTGTTGCTAGGTTGTTCTGGTCGGTTCATAAGATTGTTATGTGTTCTTGGTGGTTGCTATATTGTTCTGGGTGGTTTCTATGTAGTTGCTAGGGTTTTATGGTGTTTCTGGCAGTTGCTAGGGTGTTTTGGGTAGTTGCTACATGGTTGCTAGGGTATACTGGTTGGTTCTTAGTGGTTGCTATGACATTCTGGATGGTTGTTATGTGGTTGCTAGGGTTTTTATGGTGCTTTGTGTTGTTGCTAGGGTGTTCCGGTTGGTTCGTAAGAATGTTATGTGTTCTTGGCAGTTGCTATGACATTCTGGGTGATTGCTATGTGGTTGCCAGGGTTGTTATGGTGCTCTAGGTTGTTACCAGGGTGTTCTGTGTGGTTGCTAGGGTGTTCTGGGTGGTTACTAATGTTGTTATTGTGTTCAGGGCAGTTGCCATGTGGTTGCTGGGTTGTTGTGGTGTTTTGGGTGGTTGCTAAGGCTTTTATGGTGTTCTTGGTGGTTGCTATGGTGTTTTTGGCAGTTACTACATGGTTGATATGGTTGTTCTGGTTGGTTCATAAGATTGGTATGTGTTCTTGGTGGTTGCTATTTTGTTCTGGGTGATTACTATGTAGTTGCTAGGGTTTTATGGTGTTTCTGGCAGTTGCTAGGGTGTTTTGGGTAGTTGCTACATGGTTGCTAGGGTATACTGGTTGGTTCATAAAATTATTATGTGTTCTTAGTGATTGCTATGACATTCTGGATGGTTGTTATGTGGTTGCTAGGGATTTTATGGTGCTTTGTGTTGTTGCTAGGGTGTTCCGGTTGGTTTGTAAGAATGTTATGTGTTCTTGGCAGTTGCTATGACATTCTGGGTGATTACTATGTGGTTGCTAGGGTTGTTATGGTGTTCTGGGTTGTTGCTAAGGTGTTTTGGGTGGTTGCTATGTGATTGCTAGGGTTGTTATGGTGTTCTGGGTTATTGCTATGGTGCTCTGGTTGGTTTGTAAGATTGTTATGTACTCTTGGTTGCTAGGGTTGTTGCTAAGGTGTTTTGGGTGGTTGTTATGTGGTTGCTAGGGTTGTTATGATGTTCTGGGTTGTTGCTAGGGTGTTCTGGTCAGTTCGTAAGATTGTTATGTGTTCTTGGTTGCTTGAGTTGTTATGGTGTTCTGGGTTTTGCTAGGGTGTTTTGGTTGGTTCGTAAGATTGTTATGTGTTCTTGGTTGCTAGGGGTGTTATGGTGTTCTGGGTTGTTGCTAAGGTGTTTTGGGTGGTTGCTATAGTTGTTATTTTGTTCTTGGTGTTTGCTATGGTGTTCTGTGTAGTTGATATGTGGTTGCTAGGATTGTTATGGTGTTCTGGGTTGTTGCTAAGGTGTTCTGAGTGGTTGCTAGGATTGTTATGGTGTTCTTGGTGATTACTATGGTGTTTTGAGCGGTTGATATGTTGTCGCTGGGGTTGTTATGGTGTTCTGGGTTGTTGCTAAGGTGTTCGGGGTGGTTGCTAAGGTTGTCATGGTGTTCTTGGTGATTACTATGGTATTCTGGGCAGTTGATATGTGGTTGCTAGGGTTGTTATGGTGTTCTGGGTTGTTGCTAAAGTGTTCAGGGTGGTTGCTTAGGTTGTCATGGTGTTTTTGGTGATTACTACAGTAATCCGGGCAGTTGACATGTTGTTGCTAGGGTTGTTATGGTGTTCTAAGTTGTTGCTAAGGTGTTCTGGGTGGTTGCTATGGTGTTCAGGGCAGTTTGGTTACTAGGGTTGTTATGGGGTTCTGGTTAGTTGCTATGTGGCTGCTAGGGTGTTCTGGGTGGTTGCCATGGCATTCTGCCCAGTTGCTATGTGATTGCTATGGTATTCAGGGAAGTTGCTATGGAATTCTGGGGGGTGGCCCAGATTAGTAAAGAGTCAACACTATAAATCTCTGTGAGTGTCATCATGTGGTCACATGACTCAGAGAGATGATCTGCAGTACCACTCTCTACCAGTAGAATGCAGTGTGTTCAACCACATCTGCTTCTGATCATGTCACACTGTTAGAGGTGTGAGGAGTTAGTTGACATTCTGAAAGCAGCAGTCAGACGTCCGCAGATGTAAACAGCCAAAGCGGCACCAGTGTTAGAACAGCAGCCAATAGCAGCGCTCCAAAGTGCAGCGCAGCAGCCAATCAGCTCGCAGTCAGCCAAGCCTAATCAAGCTGTGATTGGCTGTGGTCTTACCTGCGTCACTCCTCCGGCGTGATCTCCGTCTCTTTGTGCACCACCACTTTGGTCACTGACATGTCGGGATGTTGTTCTTTAGCCTCTTTAATGGCCTGAGCCAGAGCCTGACCCACAGCGACACCACATCATCAGCACAACCATGCCCTCAACACTCACATCATCATCACACCCCCAACACACATACACCCCAACATCCACATCATTATCACAGCATGGCCGTGCCCCTCAACACTCACATCATCAGCACAGCCACGCCCCTCAACACTCACATCATCACAGGCCACACCCCCAACACACATACATCCCAACATCTACATCATTATCACAACATGGCCATGCCCCTCAACACTCACATCACAGGCCACACCTCTCAACTCACATCATCAGCACAGCCATGTCCCCCCACACTCACATCACAAGCCACGCCCCTCAACACTCACATCATCAGCACAGCCACACCCCAATACTCACATCACAAGCCACGCCCCTCAACACTCACATCAGCAGCACAGCCACACCCCCCAACACTCACATCACAAGCCACGCCCCTCAACACTCACATCATCAGCACAGCCACACCCCCCAACACTCACATCACAAGCCACGCCCCTCAACACTCACATCATCAGCACAGCCACACCCCAATACTCACATCACAAGCCACGCCCCTCAACACTCACATCAGCAGCACAGCCATGTCCCCCCACACTCACATCACAAGCCACGCCCCTCAACACTCACATCATCAGCACAGCCACACCCCAATACTCACATCACAAGCCACGCCCCTCAACACTCACATCAGCAGCACAGCCACACCCCCCAACACTCACATCACAAGCCACGCCCCTCAACACTCACATCAGCAGCACAGCCACACCCCCCAACACTCACATCACAAGCCACGCCCCTCAACACTCATCACCACAGGACACAGCCACAAACCACATCAGCACAAACCACACCCCTCAAGACTTGCATCATCAGCACAGGCCACACCCCATCACCCACATCATCACAGGCCACCCCTCCCCCCCAATATTTACATCAAATCACAACCCCACCCCCCAACACTCACACCATCGTCATCACAGCCACACCCCTCACCACCCACACCACCATTACAGGCCACACCCCTCAACACCCACATCATCACAAGCCATGCCCCTTAATGGCTGCTGTCACATTCATAAGAACTGATGCAAACGGCTGAATCTAGTCATTAGAGTTCATACAGGATCATTCTACAAAACCACAGTCACCATCTGTAAACAAATCAGCAGCTGATCAACTTTACTATGCTACGATCACACAGTCATTTTTAAAAACTAAATACTTTTTTCACTTTTTATTTATTTATTAATCTTTTAATCTTTCTTTCAGGAAGTTAGCTATTAAAGCACAGGTCTTATATTACAATATTCCTTGTGTTTTAGGTTGGTCAGTAGAGGACGAGCTTTAAATGTCAGCACTGTTTTTGTACAAATATCATATCAGCAATGAACATTCTAAGTTCACGTCCATGTAATATGGAATAATTATATCTCTTCATATGATTATTTTTAAAACTCATTTGACAGAATGACCCTGAAAGAACCGTATTAAAGTGTCACCTCATCATGATCGATGTCTGCATCTCCTGAGATCACGATTCTCTTCTCAATCCGTGTTTCTGAGATGCCGCCCTTCACCGTCTGTCAAACACAAACACTGTGGTCATGGCACTGGTCAGCAGTTGTGGTTCTGATGGTCAGGAGTACAGTGGCGTCAGTACCTTGGTGATGTGTGTGGTGGTGGTGGTGCTGGTGGTTTCTGATGTGATGGTCTGAGCGCTCAGCAGAATGCCAGGATCAGTGTCAGTGTCTCCATCCGCATCGCCCTGAAACCATCCAACAAACACAAAACAGCTGTACGTCACATTCAGGATGTTGATGATTCCAAAACAAATCTCTTCTGCTCACAGAGGCTGCATTAATATGTGACCATGAACCACAAAAATAAGGGTGCATTTTTTGAAATTGAGATTTATATATTATCTGAAAGCTGAATAAATACACTTTCCATTGATGTTTGGTTTGTTAGAATAGGACAATATTTGGCCGAGATACAACTATTTGAAAATCTGAAATCTGAGGGTGCAAAAAAAGAAAATCACCTTTAAATTTGTCGAAATGAAGTTCTTAGCAATGCATATTACTGATCAAAAATTACGTTTTGATTTATTTATGGTAGGAAATTTACTAAATATCTTCATGCAACATGATCTCTACTTAATATACTAAAGATTTGTGGCATTCGATAATTTTGACCCATACAATGTATTTTTGGCTATTTCTACAAATATACCCGCGCTACTTAAGACTGGTTTTGTACTCCAGGGTCACATATTTGATAAAAAATACAATAAAAATGTAAATATTATTACAGTTTAACACAGGTTTTTTCTATGTGAAAATCTCTTAAAGGAGAAGTTCACTTCCAGAACAAAAATTTACAGATAATTTACCCCCTTGTCATCCAAGATGTTCATGTCTTTCTTTCTTCATTCGTAAACAAATTATGTTTTTTGAGGAAAACATTTCAGGATTTTTCTCTGTATAGTGGACTTCTATAATGGTTACAAGTTTGATCTTCCAAAATGGAGTTTAAATGCAGCTTCAAAGGGCTCTAAACGATCCCAGCCGACTAAGAAGAGTCTTATCTAGCAAAACGATTGGTCATTTTTAGAAAAAAACAAAACAAACACTAGCAGTCAAAAGTTTGGACACACCCTCTCATTTAATGTTTTTTTAAAAAGTTTTTTTTTATGCTTATCAAGGCTGTTTTCACTTCATCAAAAATACAGAAAAATGTAATATTGTGAAATATTATTACGATGTAAATCAATGTTTTTATATATTTATATATGCATTAAAATTTAATTTATATCTGTAATTAAAGTTGAATTTCCAGAATCATTACTCCAGTCTTCAGTGTCACATGATCCTTCAGAAATCATTCTAATATACTGATTTATTATCAGAGCTGGAAACTATTTTTTTGGAACCTGTGATACTTTTTTCAGGATTACTGGATCAATAAAAGGTTAAAAAGAACAGCATTTATTTAAAATAGAAAGGTTTTCTAACAATATACACCTCTGTTCAAAAGTTTGGGGTCAGTACATTTGTATTCTTTCTTTTTTTTGAAAGAAATTAGTACTTTTATTCACCAAGGATGTGTTAAAGTAATAAAAAGTGATAGCAATGATTTACATTGTTAGAAAAGATTTAGATTTTGAATAAATGCTGTTCTTTTTAACTTGTTATTCATCAAAGAATCATGAAAAAAGGTTGCAAAAAGATATTTGGCAGCACAACTGTTTCCAACATTGATAATTCTAATAATAAATCAGTATGTGTCAGAAAACAAGGCCGAATTGAGTTCTCTCTTGCGTCGTCAAATTTATCCATATGTCTGCACTTCTCCTACATATTGACATTTTTTAATGTTTTATAAGATGAGCAGCAAGTGTATTTTAGCTTGTGTCCTGCCAATTTGTACGCATCTAATCAGATTTTTCTGAATGAACCTGTTTCCAAATCGTCCCTCCCTAACATTTTCATCTCGTTTTTATTCATTGACAAGAATGCCAGTAGATTTTTTGTCATAGTTTTTGTCATCCAAAAAGAATTTTAGTTCATTATCATTTCGTTTTCGTCTGTGAAAAAAATGACGTTGACGAAAAATTATGACGAAAATTAATCAGCAATGAAACTAACACTATTTTAGAGGAATTTGTCAACTGCAGCAGTGTTCATTTTGACAGCATATTTTGATTTAGTTTTAGTCAGACTTTTGACTAAAATGCCATTTCAGTCATCTCAATTGTTTTAGTCTAGTTTTAGTCTACGAAATATCATAAGATTTTAGTCGACTAAATCTACAGTAAATTTAGTCTGCTAAAATGTAATGGTTTTATTTACAGTGCAATGCATTTATTAAGAATTTTTCTAAAATTTCCAAACTCATTATATAGGTTTGATATTAAGGTTTAATCATGATAACTGCGGTGATACACAACATGCCTTAATATTAAAATGAAATAAAACCACTTCTCATAAAGAACATGGTCTTCTTTTGAATGTAATCTCAATGGTTATATCGGCTAATGATGCATTCTTTATAGTCACTTGTTTACCATATTCTTCATTCTTTCAAACAGACATGTTTATTTCTATAAATTAATTTAGATTCATCTTTAGGGTACATAAGTGATTCAGTCAAGAGCAGTGTTTGCTTTCTGTCTTTCTTTTGTTTCTTGATGAACATCAGTGACTCGGACAATAGACACTAAATGTGGCTGCTGTCCCTTTAAAACCCAATGCAATGGATGCAATGCACTGATACACTTTCTCTCTACTGTTTACGTTCATTTAAGACATAATCAGCTGTTTTTACATGAATACTCATCAAAATGGACAATTCCAGATCATTTGGTGTGTATTTCTCAGTTCATGAACGTGAAAGAGTGTGAGGTGTGTTTTCTGTGTTTGCTTCAGTGTCTGCGCTCAGAAAACAAGACCCAATTGAGTTCTCTCTTGCGTCGTCAAATTTATCCATATGTCTGCACTTCTCCCACATATTCACATTTTTGAGTGTTTTATTAGACGTGCAGCAAGTGTATTTGAGCTTGTGTCCCGCCAGTTTGTACGCGTCTAACCTCCTACTACGCAAATCGTCCCTCCCTAACATTTTCATCTCGTTTTTATTCGTTGACAAAAACGCCAGTAGATTTTTGTCAGTTTTTGTCATTCAAAAAGAATTTTAGTTCGTTGTCATTTCGTTTTCGTTTTTGACAAAAATATTCGTCACTGAACTGCAGTAATAAAATAACTTTTTCCCAACATTTTTTTGCATTATTTATTTTTGCACCAGATTATAGAGAGTAGTATGGATAATGTAAATGATACCCATCCCTACCACAGAATCGACTGCACAATCCACCTTGCAAATGGCCCCCAAAACACTAAACACGCCCCAAAAAACAATTTCTTTACGACTGAAGAAAGACAGACATGGACCTCGCACTGCAAAAACTGCTTTTCTTACTTAGATTTGTTGTCTTGTTTCCAGCTAAAATATCTAAAAATTCTTAAATCAAGAAGGATTTTCTAGACAAGGAAAAATTAGTATCTTGTTTTCAGAAAAAATATGTTCAAATTAAGTGAGGTTTTGCTTGAAACAAGCAAAATTATCTGCCAATGGGGTAAGAAAAATAATCTAGCTTTCTGCTTGAAATAAGATTATTTTTCTTACCTCATTGGCAGATTATTTAGCTTGTTTTAAGCAAAAACTCACTTAATTTTGACTTCTTTTTTCTGAAAACAAGACAATAATTGTTACTTGTCTAGAAAATCCTCCTTGATTTAAGAATTTTTAGATATTTTGGCTGGAAACAAGACAAAAAATCTAAGTAAGAAAAGCATTTTTTGCAGTGCGTGGATGACAATGGGGCGATTTTCTGTAAATGTTTGCTCTGGAAGTGAACTTCAGTGTGTTTGTAGTGAATGTGAAGAGTGTGAGCGACACACACCTGCAGAGACTCGTATGTGATGGTCTTCATCTCTGTGTGGATCACAGGTGTGTCCTCTGTGTCCTGTGTGTCTGCATCTCCTGACAGAGCCCTGGAGAAACTCACCACAGCCGACTGCAGAACCACAGAGAGAAGAGAGACTCGTCAGACACACAAAAATACAAATATCACATCATACAGTCAATTATTTAATCTTATGAACTGCTCTAGTCTACATCAATCAGGTAATCACTTAAATAAATAAAGAGTGCCAATAACTGATGGAAACAGATAGTGGGAAGGAGACGAGGAGGAACGAGGAGTTCTAGGAGAGAACAGACTGAACACAATATCATTGAGAGGAAATGCTTATGAAGCAGCTGCAGTCAGCAGGAAAACTGTCAACTCACTGAGAGCAGGAGATCTTTATTATTATCTACTTATTTATTTATTAATCGTCAGTGTTGGGGGTAACGCATTACAAGCAATGAAAGTTAGGTAATAATATTACTTTTTTCAAGTAACTAGTAAAGTAACATTACTTTTTATTTCCAAGAAAATATCTGAGTTACTTTTTCAAATAGTAATTTTTTGTTTTGTTTCCTTTATGTATTTAATCCCATTTTATTAACCAATGACTTTGCTGCTGATCTTTGTTGATCCAATTCAACCGTACACTGCAAAAATACTGTTCTTACTTAGATTTTTTGTCTTGTTTACAGCCAAAATATGAAAAAAATCTTAAATCAAGAAGTGTTTTCAGAAAAAACAAGTCAAATTTAAGTGAATTTTCAGAAAAAAAACAGGCTGGAAACAAGACAAAAAATCTAAGTAAGAAAAGCATTTTTTGCAGTGTACTAATAAGCAAAACTTACACTGCCAAAAATGCTTTTCTTACTTAGATTTTTTGTCTCATTTCACGCCAAAATATCTAAAAAACCTTAAATTAAGAAGGATTTTCCAGACAAGTCAATTTTTTCTTGTATTCAGAAAAAAGAAGTCAAAATTAAGTGAGTTTTTGCTTAGAACAAGCAAAATAATCTGCCAATGGGGTAAAAAAAAACTTCTTTCAAGCTGAAAACTAGATTATTTTGCTTACCCCATTGACAGATTATTTTGCTTGTTTCAAGCAAAAACTCACTTAATTTTAACTTACTTTTTCGGAAAACAAGACAATAATTTTTACTTGTCTAAAAAATCCTTCTTGGTTTAAGAATGATTAGATATTTTGGCTGGAAACAAGACAAAAACCAAAAGAAAATAATTTTTTTGCAGTGTACTTTAGATGAACTAACATTTGTGCTCAATTTTTCTTTTTCTCATTCACTTCATTTCATTTTGGTGTGAAAGGGCTTTAACATTTGCTAAGAATCAAACTTTTTTTTATATTAAAAACAAACAAGCAAGCCCTGCCCAGATTTAAAAAGTAATGCAAAAGTTATATAATGCACTACTTTCCATTAAAAAAGTAACCAAGTAACATAATTAGTTAGTTTTTTAGGGAGTAACGCAGCATTGTAACGCATTACTTTCCATAAAAAGTAACTAAGTAACGTAATTTAATTACTTTTTTAGGGAGGAACGCAACATTGTAACGCATTACTTTCCATAAAAAGTAACTAAGTAACGTAATTTAATTACTTTTTTAGGGAGGAACGCAACATTGTAACGCATTACTTTCCATAAAAAGTAACTAAGTAACGGAATTAGTGACTTTTTTAGGGAGGAACGCAACATTGTAACGCATTACTTTCCATAAAAAGTAACTAAGTAACGTAATTTAATTACTTTTTTAGGGAGGAACGCAACATTGTAACGCATTACTTTCCATAAAAAGTAACTAAGTAACGCAATTTAATTACTTTTTTAGGGAGTAACGCAACATTGTAACGCATTACTTTCCATAAAAAGTAACTAAGTAACGTAATTTAATTACTTTTTTAGGGAGGAACGCAACATTGTAACGCATTACTTTCCATAAAAAGTAACTAAGTAACGCAATTTAATTACTTTTTTAGGGAGGAACGCAACATTGTAACGCATTACTTTCCATAAAAAGTAACTAAGTAACGCAATTTAATTACTTTTTTAGGGAGGAACGCAACATTGTAACGCATTACTTTCCATAAAAAGTAACTAAGTAACGTAATTTAATTACTTTTTTAGGGAGGAACGCAACATTGTAACGCATTACTTTCCATAAAAAGTAACTAAGTAACGTAATTTAATTACTTTTTTAGGGAGGAACGCAACATTGTAACACATTACTTTCCATAAAAAGTAACTAAGTAACGGAATTAGTGACTTTTTTAGGGAGTAACGCAACATTGTAACGCATTACTTTCCATAAAAAGTAACTAAGTAACGCAATTTAATTACTTTTTTAGGGAGTAACGCAACATTGTAACGCATTACTTTCCATAAAAAGTAACTAAGTAACGTAATTTAATTACTTTTTTAGGGAGTAACGCAACATTGTAACACATTACTTTCCATAAAAAGTTACTAAGTAACGCAATTCGTTACTTTTTAGGGAGTAACGCAATGTTGTAATGCATTACTCTTGAAAGTAACTTTCCCCAACACTGATAACGGCATGGTATTGTATCACATTGCAAAGGGACAGAGAACACACACACACACACACACACACACACACGTTATGAAAACTCAGTATTCTAATAAGAAGCTTTTTGCTGCTCTCAGGGTCGTCACAAACACACGGTATGCCAGCACTAGTGAGGAGAGGGCGGTTGTTCTAAATGTTCTGGGGTTTCAGGTTTGAGGTCAATCTGTTGGTTTGGGGTCGTGGGGTCATGAGGTCATAAGGTCACCTCTAAACCGGCGGTCAGTTCTACCTCCCCACTGTGACCCTCAGCCACACCCCTCTGCTCGGATGGGCTCATGTTTGGTGACTGCTCATCATCATCATCATCATCATCATCATCATCATCATCGGTGGACAGAGAGAAGCTCTCTCCTCCAGACTCGCTGTCGCTGTGAGAATCGGCCCTCGCGGGGCCCGCGTGTGCGAGGGGCCCGGAAAAGTTAGCCGAGTTTATGCTGCTGGAGTCGCTGGTGTCGGCGTCAGACTCGGATTCGGCCTCGTCGAGGGCTCGCACTGAGCTCAGCGGCTCCACACACGCAACACACGCTTGATAATACACCGCAGGCTCCAAGGGGCCCTCCGGAGGTTCGGGTACCTGAGGCTGGTCCAGCGGTTCCTCTGCCGGCGGCGGCTGCTGATCCTCTTCTTTAGCCGGATGCGTCTCTGGACCCTCTGATGGCTGCCAGAGAAATAAAGAACGTATTATCAACGGGAGAAAATAACCAGGAAACCAATGACAAAAACTCAATTTTATATTGTCTAGTTAGCAAAATACAGATTTGTCTGTTTGAATCAAGATTAAGCAAACTCTCATTTCACTTAACTCTCACTTAACTCGGCATTTATTTAGCTTCTTTAGCTCAAATCAAACTCTCCAAACAAAAAAGTGATTGGCTCATTTGACTGAAAGGCCGGACTTCCTTATTTACTGTGATTTTATTATTACTTTAGTACTATTATAGCATTTATGAATATTTTTAATTAAATTAAATATATTTATTTGTGTTTATTTCAGTCATTTCAATGCTTTTAATTTTGAAGTTATGTTTAATTTTGTTTAAATCAATTAACACGATTTTATTAGTTTTAGCTTTAGGCAGGTCAATAATATATGGAGTTTAATATATATATATATATATATATATATATATTTTTTTTTTTTTTTTTTTTTGTCATTTCCAGCATAAATATCTAAAATTCCCTAAGCAAAATAATTTACATGTAGTCATTTTGCAGATGTAAAAGTGTTCTCTAAACATCCAGTAATATATGGAGTTTAGAAACATGCAAAAATAACTCTCTTCCTTAGTATTTTTTGTCTTGTTTTGTATTGTCTTTTCCAGTACAAATACAAAAAGCTAAACATTTTTAAATCTTGATTCTTCATTTACTTGAGAAGCCAAATAATGTGTTACTTCAGTCATTTTAATGATTTAACTTATTTTTCTTTTTAATTTTCACGTTATTTTGTTAAAATCAATTAACAGATAGAATAGAAAAAGAATAGAGCAAGCTAATGTTAATTGTATACACTGCAAAAAATGCTTTTTTTACTTTAGTCTTGTTTCCAGCCAAAATATCAAAAAATTCTTAAATCAAGAAGGATTTTCTAGACAAGTAAAAATTATTGTCTTGTTTTCAGAAAAAAGAAGTCACAATTAAGTGAGTTTTTGCTTAAAACAAGGAAAAAATAGCAAAATAAATAAAACAAGCAAAATAGATTATTTTGCTTACCCCATTGGCAGATTATTTAGCTTGTTTCAAGCAAAAAACTCGCTTAATTTTAACTTCTTTTTTTTCTTAAAAACGACAGTAATTTTTACTTGTTTTGAAAATCCTTCTTGATTTAAGAATTTAAGATATTTCGGCTGAAAACAAGACAAAAAATCAAAGCAAGAAAAGCATTTTTTGCAGTGCAATAAATAAAAAATATATTAATTTCTGTTCAGATTTAATTAATGTAATATCTTAAATTAATTAATGTAATATCTTGAATGAATTAATGTAATATCTTAAATTAATTAACTCTCTTAAGTGAGTTTATGGTTAAAATAGGTAAAAAAAAAAAAAAATGTTGAATTGCTGATTTTTTTTTCTTGTTTTAAGCAAAACTCACTTCATTTTACTAAATCTTTCCGAAAACAAGACCTAATATCTTAAGCAGTTTTGCTTCTAATGTAAATGTATCTTGATTTAGCCTAATAATATTTAGATATTTCCACCTCAAAAGACAAAAACTAAGCACAGGACACAAATACTAAGGACAACTCTAATGCTCAGTGCTTTCCACAATCAATATTGATCTAAATCAGATTTACAAAGAAGCATCTCTGAGGTGCTTGACTAAAACCTAGAGAGGAACACAAGAAGCTCTTTCTCCTCTTTATACTGTCTCTGACGACGGCCCTCTTGAGACCAAGACCAAATGCTGGGATAGGTCTGCAAATCGAGTCTTTACATATGCTTTGTCATTGCAAATCTGCTCATAATCAGAGCAGAGATGAGGGATGAGCTGAAATGACATGATGTCTGACAGACATAAAGGACAGACGCTCCGATAGAAGGACGCTTCAATCAGAAAAATCTGAATGCATGAACTCAGATCAAAACGCAGACTGCTTTCTAGAGTTTCTTCAGAGCTGCACCTTGTGTAAAGCAATGGTCTGCGTGATCAGAGCAGACGCAGACGCAGGCGGAGTCCAGCTGCGTGTGGACTGCAAGAGCGCTGTGAGCTCAGGAGACATCTCATCGAAACTGGGCTTAGGCTGAATACAGAGAGACACAGTGTTAAAACACACACACACACACACACACACACACACACACACACACACACACACACACACACACACACACACACACACACAAGAGCATTCTGGGTGATTCAGGGAGTGAAGGGTCTCATTTAGGGCTTATTCATAAGAGAATAACAATTTCACAATTTCACAATTTATAACAATAATAAAAAATAAGTTTCGTCTCAGTTAGAGGCTCAAAATACAGCTGCAAGAATCAATTTCTGAGCCAATAGTGTTCTTTATAATGCTTGAGCAGCAGGTGGTGCTAACACCACACTGATGCAATGATGCTTACAAAAAATATAGAAATGAATCGTTAAATATAATTTAATTATTTAAAGCACAAATAAATGTATAAGTTATATATTTATTTAATCATATATTTTATATTTATTAATTTAATTATGTAATTATTTATTATACATTTAATGATTTAAGTATAATTATTTAAATAATTAAATGAGGGCACAAGAAAACAAAATATTGAGAAAATCACCTTTAAAGCTGTCCAAATGAACTCCTAGCAATGCATATCACTAATTAAGTAATCAAAAATTAAGTTTTCATACATTTATGGTAGGAAATTTACAAAATAACTTCATGGAACATGATCTTTAATTATCGTACAAACTTTAATTTAACAAACTTTACAAACTTTTTTTTAATTTGCTGTAAAGCTGCTTTGAAACGATATGTTTCGTGAAAAGCGCTATACAAATAAACTTGACTTGATATCCTAATGATTTTTGGCATACAAAAAAAAAAAACATATTTTGACCCTTACAATGTATTTTTGGCTTTTGCTACACATAAAACCCACAACCGACAACCGCAAACCTCAAAATAAAATGTGGCAATAAATAAATGCATGAATAAATAATTATTTAAATAATTAAATGAGGGCGCAAGAAAACAAAATATTGAGAAAATCACCTTTAAAGCTGTCCAAATGAAGTCTTAATATATTTTTTATTTATTAATTTAATTATGTAATTATTTATTATACATTTAATGATTTAAGTATAATTATTTAAATAATTAAATGAGGGTGCAAGAAAACTAAATATTGAGAAAATCACCTTTAAAGCTGTCCAAATGAAGTCCTAATATATTTTTTATTTATTAATTTAATTATGTAATTATTTATTATACATTTAATGATTTAAGTATAATTATTTAAATAATTGAATGAGGGCGCAAGAAAACTAAATATTGAGAAAATCACCTTTAAAGTCCTAGCAATGCATATCACTAATTAAGTAATCAAAAATTAAGTTTTCATACATTTATGGTAGGAAATTTACAAAATAACTTCTTGGAACATGATCTTTAATTATCGTACATAATTTACAATAATAATAATAGTAATAATAATAATAATAAAAAATCAGTTTAGTCTCAGTTAGAGGCTCAAAATACAGCTGCAAGAATCTTTTCTGAGCCAATAGTGTTCTTTATAATGCTTGAGCAGTAGGCGGCGCTAACTGATGCAATGATGCTTACAAAGTATTGTGTTCATTTGCAAAAGTGCTGCAGGGGTGTTTGGCTTCACTGGCGGATTTATTAGTGTTTTATTAGTCTGGGTTTCAGAGATCGGAGCCAGTTTTCAAACAATGACTGTACATTTTTTAGTATGGAGGGCAGAATTACTCAAAATTAAATCATTAAATAAATGTTGAAATATATAAATTGAAAGCACAAATAAATGTCTAAATTATATATTTATTTTTTTTATTTTTTATTTATTAATTTATGTATTTATTCATTATATATGTAATTATTTAAGCATATATTTATTTAATTATATATTTTTTATTTATTTATGTAATTATTTATTATATATTTAATTAAGTATATATTTATTTAATTATATATTTATTAATTTAATTATTTTCTTTATTTAACTATGTAATCATTTAATTATATATTTCTTTAACTATTTATTTTTTGCATTTATTTATTGCCTGCACATTTCATTTTGAGGTTTGCGGTTGTCGGCACATCACTAAACCGCAAACCTCAAAATGAAAGGTGATAAATAAATAATTAAATACATATATAATTAAACGAATAAATATATAAATAAATAATTAAATGAATAAATATATACTTAATTATATAATTAAATAAATAATCAAATAAATATATATATAATTTAAAAAATATACTTAAATAAATATATAATGAAATAATTGGATAAATAACTAAATGAATAAATAAATAATTAAATAAATATATAATTAATTACATAATTAAATAAATATATAATTTAGACATTTATTTGTGCTTTCAATAATTACAGTATGTGTTTAACGATTTGTTTATATATTTTAACATTTATTTAATGATTTAATTTTGTGTAATTAGGCCCTCCATATTTTAGGAAGAGTAGAATCAAATATATGTTAAAACAGATTAGAGACATGAGACGGTTATGAAAATTAATGATAAAAGTATTCTGCAAACATCCAGTAATATACGGAGTTTAGACACATGCAAAAATAACTTGTATTTTTTTTGTCTTGTTTTGTATTGTCTTTTCCAGTACAAATACCTAAACATTTTTAAATCAAGACACGTTTACTTGAGAAGCCAAATAACTTATGAAAAAAGTTTGTTTAATATAGATAATAAAAGACCACAAAACCAGTCATAAGGGTCCATTTTTGGAAATATATATTTATACATCACCAGAATAAATAAGCTTAGCTAGGATAGGACAATATTTGGTTGAGATACAACTATTCGAAAATCTGGAAATTGAAGGTGCAAAAATAAAAAATAAAAAATTACTCAAAATTAAATCATTAAATAAATGTTGAAATATATAAATAAATTGTTAAATACATACTTTAATTATTGAAAGCACAAATAAATGTATACATTTTATAGTTATTTCATTGTTTATGCAATTAATTATATATTTATTTAATTATTTATTCACTTAATTATTTATCCAATTATTAAATTAAATATTTATTTAATTAAGTATATATTTATTTAATAATACATGTATTCATTTAATTTTTTATTCATTTGATTATTTATGTAATTATTTAATTAAGTATATATTTATTCATGTAATTGTTTATCTATTCATTTAATTATTTAAATAATTATTTATGCATTTATTTATTGCCTTCACATTTTATTTTGAGGTTTGCGGTTGAGTGACGTGCCAACAACCGCAATAAATAAATGCATAAATAAATTTATAAATATATAATTAATTAAATAAATAAATGTATAATAAATAATTACATAATTGAATATTTTTTAAATAAATATTTAATTAAATAAATGTATAATTTATACATTTATTTGTGCTTTCAATAATTACAGTTATATATTTAACAATTTATTTATATATTTCAACATTTATTTCAAGATTTAATTTTGAGTAATTCGGCCCTCCATAGATCTTTACTTGAAATCCTAATGATTTTAGGCAGAAAAATCGGTGCATTTTTGGCTTTTGCTACACACTAAACCCAGCGACTTATGACTGATTTTGTGCTCTAGAGTCACAATTAGCTTTTTTTTTTACTATTTGACCCCTCCTCTTGCATCTCATAATGAGCCAAACCATCTTTGCCGGATTCGGACATCTCTGGTTTGGATATTTGCAGTGAAAAAGACAAAAACAAAACAAAATAAGACCGAAATACCAAGCAAGACTGATGATTTTAGCAGTGCAGTTATTTCAGTGTTATGATCAATTAGTCATGATGACCAGCAGGTGGCATCATCATCATCTTCATCACCATCAAATACACTGTAGTAGCTCATTCTGACCTGCTGGTGGCACTAGAGGCTAAAACTTCAACCAGTGATGAATGTTTATACACAACAGGCTCCATTATAGACTAGTGACTAGTGTTTAAATAATGACTTAGTAAACTAAACCCGCATTTGTAAAAAGCCCTAAAAAAACTAAAATAATATAGACAATCTATTAGTACAGAAACACTAATCTACAGTTAATAAGCAGCTGTTTGACTGGTGAAGATAAAACAGACTCTCTTATGAATAAAACCCTCATATCCAGCAGAAGAAGAAAGAGCAGCAGCCAGAGCGCAAAACAAAGATGCTGCCTTTTGTCAGTCGTGACTAAAGCAAAGCAGCGGCATTCTCCAAAATAATGCAGAAAACAGGGGCTCCTGGCGTCAGGGGTCCGTGAAAGGAGGCTCAAAACACAGGGTTCCCACTCGAAGCCAGAGGTCAAATTCCCTCACTTTTCCCTGACTAAAAATCTATTTCCATGAGCTACAATGAACGGAAATAACAGAATGCATTTCCTTGTTCACAGACAGTTCAAGACTCCTTTCCTACTATTTTCTGTTTGTCAACAAGTCATTGGTCTTTTTATTTCTTCACATTTAGTTTTTCTATCATCTACTTTTCACACCCAGCCTTTGCGGTGTTCATTTTAGCCAAGGCTCTTGAAATGTCCATTTTCCTGGCATGTTTGTCTTAGTTAACAGCTGCGTTAGTTCACCCAAAAATTACAATTCTGTCTTTAATTACAACGTGAAGTGCATTAAACATTTTTATTACATCAAGGTCTCCCAAACTAGGGTTTGAACAGGAACAGGGTTTAATGAGAAGCTAACAATCAATTAAATCATAAAAAAATGTAATAAAATAAATCATTTTAAAACAAAGAATGGCATATTTGCAATGCCTCTGGGAAGCTCATACAAGATCAAGTCCTATCTTAATGAATCCTTAAATCTCAAAAACTGTTTGCTGAACTCAGCATTACATGACATTTATCAAATCAGCAACAAAAAACGTATTTCTTTCGGTCAAATAGAGCTTAAAAGGCTTATTTTTCAGGCTAGACCAGAAAATGCGCATGCGTAGTCATAACGCATACTTATAACTGCGCATGCACATTTTCTGGTCTAGCCTCAGGTTTCTATGGGAAATTTCTCTTTCATTTAGAATACAGATATTTGAAATAATTTAAGACATTAAAAAAAGGGTTGAAATGTGAAATTAAAACCGCCAGTGGGTGGCACAAGTGAGTCACTGAGATTCAAACGATTCGTTCAAACGACTGAATCCTTCAGTAAAAAGCATCTGTGTTACTGAGCGAATCACTGAATCATTTTGATCAACCGATTCGTTCAAACGACTGAATCCTTCAGTAAAGAGCATCTGACTGTGTTACTGAGCGAATCACTGAATCATTTTGATCACCCGATTCGTTCAAACGACTGAATCCTTCAGTAAAAAGCATCTGACTGTGTTACCGAGCGAATCACTGAATCATTTTGATCACCCGATTCGTTCAAACGACTGAATCCTTCAGTAAAAAGCATCTGACTGTGTTACTGAGCGAATCACTGAATCATTTTGATCACCCGATTCGTTCAAACGACTGAATCCTTCAGTAAAGAGCATCTGACTGTGTTACTGAGCAAATCACTGAATCATTTTGATCAACCGATTCGTTCAAAATGCTGATTCATTTAATAAGTAAACACCGTCCATTGCTCAGAGACGCAAAACAGTGCTGTGATCTGTGTTTGGAACTATTTTCGTTGCAAAATTGAGCAAAAACAAGCAATATGATGTCTAAAATGTAAGCCACTTAATTGCTTTACTGAACTTGTATAAAATGATTATTAAATGTGTTTTCTTGCTAAAAACGGTACTCTTTGTGGGATACAGATCAAGTTAATTAGATCAAATAATAGAAATATAAAATACAGAAGCGTTTTATTGTCTACAATTTAGAAAGCCTGTAATTTTGAGTTTTAATACACTAATAAATGGATGTGCTGCACTCTGTGTGTGATTTGGTGATTTAGCCTACTTGATAAGTAAGGGATAATGTAGATCCAGCAGGCTGTTATCTGGGAATAAGACTGTTGTAAGGCTGAAGGGTTTTATTCCCAGATAACAATCTGCTGGATCTACATTATCCCGCTTATTACACGGCTTCTTGCTACAAAAGCAAATAAATAGACAAGAAACATTGATCAACATTGATGAGTAATGTTTCACTTATTTACAAGGTCTTTAAATGAAAGCAAATCTTCCGCAAAAAAAAAGTTCCTGGCTACACGCAGCGCACACCATCTTTACTGGCTACTTTGTAATTTACATGAGTAGGCTAAATAATGGGCAAAATTTTATTTTCAAATCGTAGTTAAGCGTTTAAGCCACAAGATGGCGCCAAACTGTCAGTGATTGATATGCGGCAGACAGCAGCAGAGTGATACGTATAATTACTAACGGTCAATATGATTCGAAGAACCCGGATGAGCCTGTGTTATTAGTTTTAGCGGTTGTTATCTGGGAATAACAACCCTTGGAATGTGGCAACTGACCAATCAGAAGCGAGTATTCCACGAAGCCGTGTAATAATGACAGACCGCACATCATTACAACAAAACTTACCACATTATCCATAAGATATACTGTATATCGCACACTACAGACTCCACTTGAGTGTAAATGAATCATCTGGTTGTTTGTGTAACTTGCGAGCGCCAGACACTCATTGGTCAAACCTGCTTTCCTGCAGTCAGTGCTCTTCTGACTATTTTTAATAAGTAACGAATATGCTTTAGGGAAATGTATTGGAGTCAAAGTATGCACTTTAATTAGGAAATGTAGTGGAGCAAAAGTAAAAGTAGGCTGAATTAGAAAAACTCTTAGTAAGTAAATACTTAAGTACTGTAACAAAGTATTATTACTTCGTTACATTGGACCACTGTTAATGACAGAATTTTCATTTTTGGGTGAACTAACCTTTTAAATGATCACCAATTGACATCTGGGACGGGAATAAAGTGGCACTGAACAATAGCCTAACCATAACAGTAGGCAAAACATGTGAGAAAAGAAATACGTATAGAAAAAATTACCTTTTGCCAAATGGAAACTAAAATTTAAAGCAGCAAACGGAATTTCCCTAATATTCCAATGACTCGGACAAAAATTCCAAGCTAAAATTCCAAGATATTCCAGAAATTCCATGACCCGTGGGAACCCTGAAAACAAGAGTGACAGCAAATTCCAGCCAATTTGTGTCGAACCAAAACAACTCAAACTCAAATCAGGAGCGCGAGTGAAGCTCTGGCTTCGGAGTTCGTCTGAGATTTCAAAGCCAGGCCGAGGAGGAAGCGAGACGTCGGGAAACCCTACCACTCTGGCCGTCGGGGAGGTTCTGCCGAGATCCGCCAGGGATCTGATGGGAGATCTGAGCGGAGAGCGGACCGTCGGAGAAATTCGGCCAGTCAGCAGACGCAGCTCCGCCGCAAGAGGTTCTCCTCCGATTTCCTCGGCGGACGGCGATGGTGTCCGCACCTCCTTGACCGTGATAACCGGAGCGCCGCTGCTGGGATACTCCACCGTCACCGGAATCACCTTGATGGTGGCGGCGACCATCTGCTCCGAGAGTTGGGAAGGAAGATAA
Source organism: Cirrhinus molitorella (assembly GCA_033026305.1). Lineage (NCBI taxonomy): Eukaryota > Metazoa > Chordata > Actinopteri > Cypriniformes > Cyprinidae > Cirrhinus > Cirrhinus molitorella. Next base: position 32,768,272 of record CM065140.1, on the reverse strand, counting down.
GCAGACGGCAGCTCGTCTTTGGAGCGAACGCTCACCTTACTAGACTCGTACGATCGACCGAACTGCTCGGACACAACGGAGAAACCTTCTGGAGCTTCGGCGGACGCCGCCGTGCTCGAGGCGGACATGAATCTGTAGCTGGCGGTGTGTTTCTTCTCTGGAACCTTTGGAGGGACCTTCAGTGGTACTTTCGGAAGAACATCTTCAGGAGAAACAACCTTTATGGGTTCAACCTTTCCACGCACCACCGTAGAAACCTTTTCTGGCACCTTCGGGGGAATTTTCTCTGGTGTCTTTGAAGGAACCTCCTCAGATGCGACAGGAACCTTTTGCTTCTCTGGGACCTTCGGAGGAGTTTTCTTTGGCGAAGCCTCTTTGGATGCGACGAAAGGAAAAGTTTCCGGTACTATGGTAGAAACCTTCACTGGTATCTTCGAAGGCATTTTCCTCGGAGAAACCTCTTCAGACACAATGGGAGGTTTTTCCGGAGGAAACTCCAGTGGAGTTTTCTCTTGCGAAACCTCTTCAGATATGATTGGCGAGGGTTTTTCTGAGGCAAAAGCTTCTTGTTCTGTGGTTGCAAACTTTTCTGGTACCTTCAGAGGAGGTTTCTTTGGCAAAACCTCTTCAGATATGATTGCTGAAGGTTTTTCTGGAGGAAAAGCTTCTTGTACTGTGGTTCCAAACTTTTCTGGCATCTTCAGAGGAGTTTTCCTTGGAGAAACCTCTTCAGACACAATGGGAGAAGGTTTTTCCGGAGGAAACTTCAGGGGAGTTTTCTCTGGCGAAACCTCTTCAGATATGATTGGTGAGGGTTTTTCTGAGGCAAAAGCTTCTTGTTCTGTGGTTGCAAACTTTTCTGGTACCTTCGAAAGCGTTTTCCTTGGAGAAACCACTTCAGATATGATTGCTGAAGGTTTTTCTGGAGGAACAGATTCTTGCACAACCTTTTCTCCAATCTTCTGAGGAGTTTCCTTTGAAGGAATCTCTTCAGACACAATGGACGAGGGTTTTTCTGGTTCAACCGGAAGACGTACGGTAGAAACCTTCTCTGGTATCTTATGAGAAACCGTTTCTGATTCGAACAGAGGAACCTTGTTTATAATGACCCACCCGTCAGACTCCTACATGTAACACACAAAGATCACGTTAGCAGTCTGGAGGAAAGCACCGTTAGTCACGCCTGAATCCATGAAGACTGAGACAGACAGACAGACGGATGCTGTTGGGCTCAATGACACGCATCGGTCATCATGATCATGAGCATCTGATGGAGATCAGAGATTGCAGACTAATGCTTCACCTACCACATCAACCTTCCTGTCCGTCAGACTGTCCTCTGGCTCCAAAGCTGCTGCGGCCACTTCCTGTGTCTCCAACACTGCTTCCTGTTTGACCTGAAGCAATAGAAACAAAAAGAATCATTAATGATCGAGTGGAACTCTATGTAATATGTGACCATGGACCACAAAACTAGTCATAAGGGTACATTTTTTTGAATTAAGATATATGCAACACTTACACTGCAAAAAATGCTTTTGTTACTTAGATTTTTTTGTCTTGTTTCCAGCCAAAATATCTATAAAATCTTAAATCAAGAAGGATTTTCTAGAGAAGTAAAAATTATTGTCATTTTTTAGAAAAAAAATAAGTCAAATTTTTTTGTTTGAATAAGATTATTTTGCTTACCCCATTGGGAGATTATTTTGTTTGTTTCAAGCAAAAACTCACTTAATTGACTTATTTTTTCTAAAAGCAAGACAATATTTTTTGCTTTTCTAGAAAATCCTTCTTCATTTAAGATTTTGTAGATATTTTGGCTGGAAGCAAGACAAAAAATCTAAGTAAAAAAAAACATTTTTTGCAGTGTATAAATAAGCTTTTAATTGGTTTGTTAGGATAGGACAATCCAACATTGCCACAAGGCCAAGATACAACTATTTGAAAATCAGAAAACTGAGGTAGCAAAAAAAAAAAAATAATAATAATAAATTGAGAAAATCGCTTTCAAAGTTGTTCAAATTAAGTTCTTATCAATGCATATTACTAATCAAAAATAATTTTGCTAGCATGTTTTAGCAATGATTAGCAAGTTGTTAGCATTAATCTAGTATGATTAGCAAGTTACTTGCATGACTAGTAAGTTGCTAGCATGTTACTACCATTATTGTCAAGTTACTAGCATGTTGCTAGCATGATTAACAAGTTGCTAGCATGTTGTTAACAAATTTCTAGCATGATTAGCATGTTGCCAACATAATTAGCAAGCTACTAGCCTGTTGTTAGCATGTCACTAACATGTTGTTAGCACGTCTCTAGCATGACTAACATGACGCTAGCATGATTAGCAAGTTACTAACATGTTCTTAACATGATTAGCATGTCACTAGCATGTTATTAGCAGGATTAGCACGTTACTAGCATGTTGCTAACATGATTGTAGGATTATTACTAACATGTTTCTAGCATGATTAACAAGTTGCTAGCATGTTTCTAGAATATTAGCATGTTACCAACATGTTTCTAGCATGATTAGCATGTTACTAGCAAGATTTTCAAATAGTTGTAATGCTAGCATGTTACTAGCATTACTGTCAAGTCACTAGCATGTTGCTAGCATGATTAGCAAGTTGCTAGCATTAATCTAGCATGATCAGCAAGTTAATTATTATGTTTCTAGCATGACTAACAAGTTGATAGTATGTTGCTAGCATGTTTTAGCAATGATTAGCAAGTTGCTAGCATTAATCTAGTATGATTAGCAAGTTACTAACATGACTAGTAAGTTGCTAGCATGTTACTACCATTATTGTCAAGCTACTAGCATGACTAGCAAGTTGCTAGCATGTTAATAGCAGTACTGTCAAGTTACTAGCATGTTGCTAGCATGATTAGGAAGTCACTAGCATGACTAGCAAGTTGCTAGCATTATTGCCAAGTTACTAGCATGTTGCTAGCATGATTACCAAGTTACTAGCATGTTTTTAGCATGATTAGAAAGTTGTTAACATGAATCAAGTATGATTAGCAAGTTTGCTAGCATGTTTTTAGCATGATTAGCAAGTTACTAGCATGTTTCTAGCATGACTTACAAGTTGATAGTATGTTGCTAGCATTAATCTAGTATGATTAGCAAGTTACTAGCATGACTAGTAAGTTGCTAGCATGTTACTACCATTATTGTCAAGCTACTAGCATGACTAGCAAGTTGCTAGCATGTTAATAGCAGTAATGTCAAGTTACTAGCATGTTGCTAGCATGATTAGGAAGTCACTAGCATGACTAGCAAGTTGCTAGCATTATTGCCAAGTTACTAGCATGTTGCTAGCATGATTACCAAGTTACTAGCATGTTTTTAGCATGATTAGAAAGTTGCTAACATGAATCAAGTATGATTAGCAAGTTTGCTAGCATGTTTTTAGCATGATTAGCAAGTTACTAGCATGTTTCTAGTATGACTTACAAGTTGATAGTATGTTGCTAGCATTAATCTAGTATGATTAGCAAGTTACTAGCATGACTAGTAAGTTGCTAGCATGTTACTACCATTATTGTCAAGCTACTAGCATTTTGCTAGCATGATTAACAAGTTACTAACATGACTAGCAAGTTTTTAGCATGTTTCCATCATGATTAGCAAGTTACTAGCAAGTTTCTAGCATGACTTACAAGTTGATAGTATGTTGCTAGCATGTTTCTATCATGATTAGCAAGTTACTAGCATGTTTCTAGCATGACTTACAAGTTGATAGTATGTTACTAGCATGTTTTTAACATGATTAGCAAGTTGCTAACATGAATCTAGAATGATTAGCAAGTCGCTAGCATGAATCTAGTATGACTAGCAAGTTGCTAGCATGTTTTTAACATGATTAGCAAGTTGCTAGCATGTTTCTAGCATGGTTTTAGCATGTTCTTAGCATATTGTTAGCATTATTAGCAAGTTAGCTTGAATGAGTTTGAATGGATTAGCAATAGTAGATGAGTCTGAAGGGATTGTGGGAGTTTTGTCAGTGTGAGTTTGAATAGTCTTGGCTCATTTCAACATCCATCAATGGAAGTCTATGGGATTTTTCAGTTTTATTTGTTATTTTTAGGAAAATCGTAAGTCTGATCAGTTCGAAAACCTATAGCAACTGGAGTCAGATCAGTCTGAAGATCTGGGCTGAGTTTGGAGATTGTAGAGTTAAAGCTCTAGGAGGAGTAGCGGATCAGTAAATTGACTTGCTCAAGCCAACTTAATAAAGATCATTTTGACCCATACAATGTATTATTGTCTATTGCTGCAAATATACCTGTGCTATTTATGCTCCAGGGTCACATATATTTTAATAAATACATATAATATTGTATGCATATATATATATATTAATACATTATATTATATTAATACATTATTAGTATATATATATATATATATATAAATTTAGACATGTAGATAAATGTGATTCAAAAAGTGTTACAAATAAAAACAGTGATACATTTTCTAAAACTCAGAGGGATGTTAAGATAATTCCTCATAAACACAGCACACAGATCTGATTAAGGACAGGCTTTTTTCCGTCTTTCCCTGTGTCTGGTTTTATGTAAGCGGCACATAATGATTTTCTCTGATCTGAAGTGCTTAGAGCAGCTAAACGCTGCATCCGTGAGTGTTTGTGGAGCGGATGAACTCTGGTTTTACTGCGGGCACAAAAACTAAATCAATAAGAGGCTTTCTGTCGACAGCAAATGGTTTGTCACTCTCGTCTGAAGCGCTGCATTTCAAAGAACGGCGTTTCTTAACAAACAGACTTAATTACAGCTGCGTCTGGTTTTGCATTCTGAACAATCTGAACATGAAAGCAGCCACGTCGGCGCCCGAAGACATCTATTTCACCTCGTCTGGCACCAGCGGCTCAATCATGGGCGCTTCATCCAGACGCGGCGATCGCAGAGGAGACGAGGAGAGGCGCTTCTCCCATTCGGTCAGACCCGTCCGATCCGTTCCTCCCTCCAGAAACGTCCGCTTTAGCTCACTGATGTTGGTCTGATGCTTCAGCAGCTCTTCAGGCGTTTGCTCGATTTCCTAAACAAAGACAACAAGAGATTCATCCATACTTCAGCTTGGTGCTGCTGATTTTTCAATGAAATGAAGGATTAGGCTATATTTTATGGAGGGCCTAATTACTCACAATTAAATCATTAAATAAATGTTGTAATATATAAATAAATCGTTACATGCATACTTTAATTATTGAAAGCACAAATAAATGTATAAATTATATATTTATTTAATTATTTATGTAATCAATTATTTATTTATTTATTCATTTAATTATTTATCCAATTATTTAATTTTTAATTAAGTATATATTTAATTATATACACTACTGTTCAAAAGTTTGGGGTCAGTAAGACTTGCATTTTTTTTTTATGAAGTCAAGGCGCATTTATTTGATCAAAAATACAGAAAATAAACTGTAATATTACAAAATGTTATTACAATATAAAATAATGGTTTTTATTTTCATATACTTTAAAATATAATTTATTCCTGTGATGCAATGCTGATTTTTCATCAGCTGTTACTCATTTTCCAGGCTTAAGTGTCACATGATCTCTCAGAAATCATTCTGATATTCTCAATTATTAGTAGAATTATCAGTTTTGGAAAGTTTTTTTTTTTTTTTTTTTGAACCTGTATTTTTTTCTTTCAAGAACAACATTTATTCAAACTATAAATCTTTTCTAGCAATGTAAATATATTATGTCACTTTTATAATGTAACAATTTATTCTTTTCTTTCAAAAAAAAAAAAAAAAAAAAAAAAGAATGAATAAACATTTACTGACCCCAAACTTTTGAACGGTAGTGTATATATTAATTTAATTGTATATTTAGTTGATTTATTATTAATTTAATTATTTATTTGTATATTTATTTGTTTCAATTATATATGCATTTAATTATTTATTCATCCATTTAATTATTTAAATAATTATTTATTTATGCATTTATTTGTTGCCTCCACAATTCATGCCGACGTGCCAACAACCGCAAACCTCAGAATGACATATGGAGGCAATAAATAAATGCATAAATAGTTAAATAAATATGTAATTAAAAAAAAATAAATAAATAAGTATATACTTTAATTAAATATATAATAAAGAATCAAATATATATTTATACATTTATTTGTGGTTTTAATAATTAAATGATACATTTAATGATTTATTTACACATTTCAACATTTATTTAACATTATTTATTTATTTATTTATTTAATATTCAGCATTTTAGGGCATTTCAAGGCAAATTACATTTGTGGAATAGTTATCATCCATTTAGCACCTGCTAACCACTTTTTGAATATAGACCTAAAAATTAGATTTTTAACTTCCAAATGATTTTCCAACACAGTCATAAATCTGAAATGTTTGGTTCAAGTTTGTTCTCTTTTTAATGAAGACTAGATTTAGATTACTGCTAAAGTGAACAAAAGCTGGAAAAAAATAAACAAAAACACTATTTTAAAATTGTATATGAAATATCAATTTTGAAATTTTATACTCTAAAATACAATTTAGACATGTTTCACTCTAAAATGTATAATGCATACATGCATAAATCTAAGCGAGAGTTCTACATTTGAGGTTGATATCAGAAAAAAATCAGCTTTCAGTCAGATTTTGTTTGGGTGCAGTACCAAACGCTTCCACTAGATGACATTTATTTCCCATTTGTTTCCAATGTGATCATTTTGATGCAATTATGTCCATGGCAAACCTTGCATATCATTCCAATTGAAGTACAAAACTTTTTTTTTTTTTTTTGCAAAAAAAAAAAACAAAAAAAACAAAGTACCATTTTTAACTAGAGCAACCAAAATAAAATCCTTTAGCAATAAAACATTGCCTTTACAGTGAACATATGAGAATCGAATGCAATCAAACCAGCACACAGAGACGATCAATGCAGTGGCCTCTTTCTGACAAACACATTCACTCCTTTGATGCGCTTTATAAAACTAATTAAATGCAATCAAACGATTGCATGGAAACGATCAACAGACACAGACACTCTCTGTTCAACTGCTACACGGTTTGATATTTATTGCCAGTGAAAGCACTTCAATGTCACTGCAAACACTCCCAATCACACACATTAGTGCTGCTGGGATAAATCAAGACATGAAAAAGCAGCAAGTGTGCAGAATCGAGTTAAAACACATCCATGCAGCGATTCCTTACCAACCTCTAACATCAGCTTACTGTGTCTGACAAACACATTCTCTCCTCTAATTCGCCTTATGAAACTGAGCTGAAGGAAACACAGATTCAGTCACTAATTCTATTGAATATATATAAGAAATAGTATTTTCTTGTCAAACAGACTCTAATTTATTTACAACTTTGAAAACCCTATTCAGTGTAGAAGTGTATAGAAATTCAAGTGCAGATTGTTGAGTCTTACCTGCGTCTTTGCTTCAGATTCGTCGTCCTGATCCGACTGCACAAAAGACACAAAAAGCGTGTGAAATTATGACATGAATGAAAACACATGAGAGTAAAGCCTGATATGCAGGCATGAGACGTTTGGGATCAACAGGAGGCTAAATTCATTAACATCACAGGCTTAATGTTTCCATCTGCAGAGGAACAATTATGATTATTGGCCATTATCAGATTAAAGTTTAATAAGAGCATCAACAGCCCTGGCGTTATCTTAATTAGCAATCTAATTGCTGCTATCTGTCATTGCATTCTTGTTTTTCTCGAACGTTCAGGAGCCGTCGGTCTGACGTCATCTGATCTGATCGTGTCTGGCGTTAATCATCAGATCAGATGAGAATCGAGCTCAGATTACAAACCTCGGTGCCCGTTAACTCTCCATCGATAGCAGTGTCTGTGAAATCAGTCTGATCCAGCGAAAGCATGAACATAAAGAGAAGCAGAACACGGTAAAACACGGTAACGTGACCATGGTTTACTGCACAGAATCTAATGCACAAATCTCCATTAGAGGAATGAACAGAGAGTCACAGAAAACACACACATTAACCAGCAAACCATCGACTGTGCTGCAGTTCAACAGCTGACATGAACCTACTAGTCAAAAGACATAACTACCCATTTACCACAGGTTAAGGTTAGGGTTAGTGATTGAAATATCTTTAATATCTGCTCTGAATCAAACTGAAAGTCATCAACAGCCAAGAGTTTCTTCTGCTCACCAAGACCGCATTTATTTAATCAAAAATACAGTAAAAACAATGTGGGTGGGTTAGTTAGTGTTGGTTAGGGTTTGTTTACCCAGGTGTCCTGCCGGGCTGCTGTCAGTGGGTTAGCTAGGGTTAGTTAGGGTTTGTTTAACCAGGTGTCCTTTTGAGCTGGTGTCGGTGGGTTAGTTAGGATTAGTTTAACCATGTGTTCTGTCGGACTGGTGGGTTAGTTAGCGGTAATTAAGATTGTTTACCCATGTGTCCTGTCAGGCTGGTGTCGGTGGGTTAGTTAGGGTTTCTTTAATCATGTGTTCTGTCAGGCAGATGGGTCAGTTAGTGTTAGTTAGGCTTTGTTTACCCAGGTGTCCTGTCGGTGGGTTGGTTAGTGTTAGTTTAACCATGTGTTCTGTTGGCCCGGGGGGTTAGTTAGTGTTAGTTAGGGTTTGTTTACCCATGTGTCCAGTCAGGCTGGTGTCGGTGGGTTAGTTAGGGTTTGTTTAACCATGTGTTCTATAAGGCCGGTGGGTTAGTTAGTGTTAGTTAGGGTTAGTTTAATCATGTGTCCTGTCAGACTGGTGTGGGTTAGTTAGTAGTAATTAGGATTTGATTACCTGTGTCCTGTCGGGCTGGTGTCAGTAGGTTAGTTAGGGTTATTTAGGGTTTGCTTACCCATGAGTTTGTTTACCCAGATGTCATGTCAAGTTGGTGTCGGTGCATTAGTTAGTGTTAGTTTAACCATGTGTTCTGTTGGCTCAGTGTTAGTGGGTTAGTTAGTATTAGTTAGGGCTTGTTTACCTGTGTGTCTTGTCAGCCCAGTGTTGATGGGTTAGTTTGTGTTAGTTAGGGTTTGTTTAGCTGTTTGTCCTGTCAGGCTGGTGTCGGTAGGTTAGTTAGTGTTAGTTAAGGTTTGTTTACCCATGGGTTTGTTTACCCAGGTGTCCTGTCAGGATGGTGTCGGTAGGTTAGTTAGTGTTAGTTAGGGTTTGTGTCCCGTGTGTCCTGTCAGACTGGTGTGGGTTAGTTAGTGGTAATTAGGATTTGTTTACCTGTGTGTCCTGTCGGGCTGGTGTTGGTAGGTTAGTTTGGGTTATTTAGGGTTTGTTTACCCAGGTGTCCTGTCAGGCTGGTGTGGGTAGGTTAGTTAGGGTTAATTTAACCATGTGTTCTGTCAGCCCAGTGTCGATGGGTTAGTTAGTATTACTGTTAGCTGTTTGTCCTGCCGGTGTCGGTGGGTTAGTTGGCGTTTGTAAACCCATGTATTCTGTAGGTTTTTTATTGGTAGTTAGGATTTAGGTTAGTTAGGGTTTGCTTACCCACGTGTCCTGTCAGGATGGTGTCAAGTGGGTTAGGTTAGCGTTAGTTAGAGTTTGTTTACCCGTGTGTCCTGTCGGGCTGGTGTCGGTGGGCTCGGGATCGATGGTTCCGTGGCTTTCGTGGTCTCGTCCTCTTCCTCCAGCACCACTACACTCTCCACCAGCACCGGTCGAGTCTCCTCACGCTCCTCCTCGCGCGTCTCCTCTACTTTCTTCTCCGGCGTTATCGTGGTGATGAGGTCACTCATAGCGATGCCTTTGGCCGTGCCGTACAACGCTGTACCCATCTCTACACACACACACACACACACACACACACACACACACACACACACACACTGTGTCAGTACTGCATGTGTTTTCAGAGTGAACACTGACTGCATTATAACTAAGGCTCCAGAAATATTTTGTTCTATATCATGTTTATTCAAAAATACTATTATTTACATACACCATTTAAAAAAAAAGTTCAAAACGGGCGTTTCTGCAGTATTTGTCTGATTTATCAAATAACCTTTTATTAAACAGCTCTCAAAAAAACAATTTGGTTTCTAACAAATAATAATGTAAAAATGTTTTAATAATCTTAAGAGACTTTTCCCTATTTTTTTAAAGGTGTCTTTATTTTTAAGAGTGCAATGCATAAACTACAGAAAAACTACTAGAGAAATTGATTTTCTGTACTTTTCACAAACAAACACTTCAATGCACTAAGAAAACACATCTAATCAACTAAATTCATAGGAAATCATGAATCTTCATGGTTATGATGAGCTCAGCTCACACACCAACACACCACACACGTGAGCGGAGCAAAGCACATTCATTCGGTTACATGTGAAGAGGTTAGTCAGTCATTACAGAGGTCGTTCATGAGAACTAGTTTAATTATAATCGCCAAAGAGAAGCTGGATAATGATCAAGGGAAAACTAAATGACTGTTTCTGATGCAATAAAGCCTTGCATTGCTGCATTTCACTGTCCCTGTACTTATACTCCGCACAATGACAATAAAGCCAAATCTAATCTAATGTAAGTAGAGCTCAGGGAAAATAAATGAATGTGCATGATATGGTGCTTTTAACTTCTGGAACTCTACAAAGTCAATTACACAAAGTTTGCAAAAGTAATTACTGTAACTTGTCTAGGATGTGACCATGATGGATTCACTGTTAGCTGCTCTAAAAGCTCCAAAGAAGCTGTAATTAAAGCTGATTGTACCACGGTACAATATTGAGTGATTTCTCCAGAAGAACTGAGTTTGAATATGATGCTGGTTAAGTGATGCAGTGCTAGTTTTCCTCATTTATGCCTGAAATATTGAACCCTGCACGAATCAATAAACCAGAACAAAGAACACACATAATGACGTTTCAGTGAGAACAGATACAGACTCATAAACCAAGAGAGATGAAACACTTTGGCTTATTTTAACCAGGCCTATGTTACATTCTGAGACATTTACAGATTAAAACTGATTTAAAATATGAATAAAAAGTATTAGTATCTCAATAAATGTAAAACAACACTGACGCAGCCACAGCGATGTGCAAAATTAAAAGCGTCTGAAGCAGAAGCGCTAGAGCACCAGCGCATGCCTGACGCATGCAAACGCAATCTCAGACCATCAGGATCAAACAAGCAAACGGAGGGCTTCTGTATCTACAAGCATCAGGGATACAGAGAAACGTCTCTACCTGTTGGTCTAGTGCCATTTACATTGACTGTCGCTGTGTTGACTGGCGTCCGCTGAGCTGAGGAGCAAACACAGTACCAGACACTAGCGCACACTAGATCACATGCAAAACATACATGGCACTACATACTTCAGCACTGCATCTTTTGGTTTAACACTTCAAACACAACTAACTACATTTTCTGATTATAAAGTGTGTTTGTGCATCTTTATACACAACAAATGTTACTTGCATTGATGTTTTATAACTGATGAAGTGACATTCAGACATTTATGTGGTTGACTGAAGTGTCCAAAATAGTTGTTGACTATTTGTCAAAAAACAAGAGAGTTACTTTAAAACCTTTCTACCCTATGTATAGAAACCAGACTCTCTGCACTGAACTTGAGTTTCCATTCAAACTGTGGATCATGTGTGTTCATGTTAGTATTCAAGCAGCGCAGTGCAGTAATGCTCTGAGACCGCCGGCTTTATGCTGCAACACAACAGAAATTCTCCAATTAAACCAGAAGCAGGAAATGAAACGAACGTGTTCCAGCCCTCAGGAGCCGAGATTACAGGTTAATGAGCTGAAAATCCCTGTTCTGCCGCGAGCCTCTGTTCTGTCTGTAAATTCTTTCATAACGGAAGAGAAAATAAAACCGGGCTGTTCAGAGAAAACAGACGTCTGCTAATGACTGATACCGAGGATGAGGAGAGCAAACGGGAAGCCCAGCAAAGCAGATGACAGACACGCAAACTCCAGTGAGACTCAATGAGATGATGACGCCAGACGAACGGCAGACAAACGAAAGACAGACATGGGCCATTTGATATCGCACTAAAGTTACAGAGTAAAACAACTTATATTAAATATCTACACATTGATGATAGATAGATAGATAGATAGACAGATGACAGACAGAAAAACAGAGGACAGACAGAAAGACAGATGACAGACAGACAGAAAGACAGACAGACAGACAGACAGACAGACATACATACATGAAGACAGACAGACAGACAGCAGAAAGAAAGACAGATGACAGACAGAAAAACAGAGGACAGGCAGAAAGACAGATGACAGACAGAGACAGAAAGACAGACAGACAGAAAGAAAGAGAAAGACAGATGACAGACGGACGGACAGATGGACAGAAAGACAGGCGACAGACAGAGACGTAAAAGACAGCTGACAGACGAACGGACGGACAGACAGAAAGACAGATGACAGACAGAAAGACAGGCAGAAAGTTGGACAAATGACAGACAGAGATAGAACGACAGATGACAGTTGGACAGATGGATGGACAGAAAGACAGACAGACAGACGACAGACAGAGACGGAAAGACAGATGGCAGGCAGAAAGACAGATATAAAGTTGGACAGATGACAGACAGAAAGAAAGACAGACAGGTGGATGGATGGACAAAAAGACAGACAGATGACAGACAGATGAAAGACAGACAGACAGACAGACAGACAGACAGACAGACAGAGACAGAAAGACAGATGACAGATGACAGACAGAAAGACAGATAGATCACAGACAGACAGACAGACAGACAGACGGACAGACAGAAAGACAGAGACAGAAAGACAGATGACAGACAGAGACAGAAAGACAGATGACAGACAAAAAGACAGATGACAGACAGAAAGACAGATAGATCACAGACAGACAGACAGACAGACAGACGGACAGACAGAAAGACAGAGACAGAAAGACAGATGACAGACAGAGACAGAAAGACAGATGACAGACAAAAAGACAGATGACAGACAGAAAGACAGATAGATCACAGACGGACAGACAGAAAGACAGATGACAGACAGAAAGACAGAGACAGAAAGACAGATGACAGACAGAGACAGAAAGACAGATGACAGACAAAAAGACAGATGACAGACAGAAAGACAGATAGATCACAGACAGACAGACATATGGACAGAAAGGCAGACAGAGACAGAAAGACAGATGACAGACAGAAAGACAGACAGATGACAGACGGACGGAGGACAGAAAGACAGACAGAGACAGAGAGACAGATGACAGACAGAAAGAAAGACAGATGACAGAAAGACGGAAGAAAGTTGACAGAAAATAGACAGATAGATAGCAGAGAGAAACAAAAACTAACAAACCTCCATCCAGACTCCGTGACATTGTGTAGCGTTTGCTGGACGAACGTTCAAAATACGGCGCCGGGCGGACGATCTGGGAACTGGCCCGTCGGGTCTGAGCTTGAGTTCTGCCGCTGTAGCGGAACTTAGAACCCAGCGTGAGGAACTTCTTCGGTGGCGTCTCTGGAGAAACCAACCTGTCGAGATGCAAACCATGATTACCACTGAACACAGAACACAGCAAACATTCAATAGAACAGAAACACACTCCACAGACCTGAAGAACGTGTGATGCTCCACACACACCTTCCACAGTCTCTTGGCCGCTCTGTGGTTGGGGAGTTTAAAGCCTATCGTGCTTTCAAACTGCTCAAACTAAAGACAAAAACACATTCTCCTGTCAGCAAAGCTCATCAAGACCTCAAGGTGGCCTAGAGAAGACGTGATGATGTCCTCACCTCGCCTGGACGGATCTTGATGTAGAAGTTATTGCGTTTGTAGGAGATCTTGAGGACTTTGGGCCAGGCGAAGCGGTTGATGCGCAGTCTGTCACGGTAGATGAGGAGTCCGGAGGAACACACGCCCAACATGATCTCCACCCCTTCTGAATCCTGACCAACCATTGGATTAGAGAGGTGCCAATCATCATCACACAGTCATGCACAAACAAACGTGTGGTTTCTAAATGAATGAGTGGAAGCCAAACACTTTTGGCCTGAGAGGAACAGAGAGACTTAAAGTGGATCCATCTTCTCATCTGAACCTCTGAGAGGTGGAAATGAACCGGATTTTCAGCAGGTACTTTGAGTCATTATCTCAATTCATCAGTGCATTCACAATCTCACATACAGCTGAAGACAAAATTATTAGCCCCCCTGTGAAATTTAGCATTTTTCTTTTTTAGAATATTTCCCAAGTGATGTTTAACAGAGCAAGAGAATGTTTTCACATTATTTCCTATTACTTTTTTCTTCTAGAGAAAGTCTGATTTTTTATAGTTGCTTGAATAAAAGAATTAAAAAATAGGTAAATAAAAAACTGCTACAGTCAATATTATTAGCCCCCTTAAGAAATGATTAGTTTGATTAGCTATAGGACAAACCACTGTTGTCCAGCGACTTGCCAAATGAACCTAATTTGCCTGATTAACCTAATTAAGCCTTTAAATTGCTCTTTAAGCTGAGGATTGGTATCTTGCGAAACAACTAGTAAAATAATATGCGCTGTCATCATGGCAAAGACAAAAGAAATTACTTTGGACTTGAGAGAACAAATTGTTCATGCTCATAAAGATGGAGAAGGATACACACGTTTATCAAAGCATTTTCAAGTGTCAAAAACTGCAGTGAGATGCATTATCAAGAAGTTTAAAGAGACCAACACAGTGGAGAACAAGACGGGTGAAAGATTTCAAAAACTTTGGAAAGAAAACTAGTGAGAGAGGTTTCTAAAGACCCAAGAACAACTGCCAAGACACTAGTGAATGATCTAGACAAGACTGGAATTGATGTCTTAACGAAGACAGTCACTAGAGCCCTGCACAGGAATGAACTCCAAGAAAGACTCAACTTCTGAAGAAGAGACACCTCCATGCTAGAATGAAGTTTGCTAAGGACAACCTGGGGGAATGTGATGCATACTGGAAACGTGTCCTTTGGTCATATGAGACAAAAACTAGAGCTTTTTGGCCATAGAGATGTTGCCTATGTTTGGAGAAAGAACCCCAAGAACAGCGTTCCCACAGTGAAACATGGTGGTGGCAGTATAATGCTGTGGGGATGTTTCAGTGCGTTTGGAACTGGGAATCTCGTCAGGGTTGAAGGAAACATGACAAAGGAAGACTATAAGAAGATTTTGAAAGACAACCTCAGACAGTCTGCAAGAAAACTTGGTTTGGGTCCACATTTTGTCTTCCAGCATGATAACGACCCAAAGCACACCTCACTTCTGGTGAAGAAATCCCTCCAAATGAGCAAAGTGAGTGTACTTGACTGGCCTGCACAAAGCCCAGACTTCAATCCAATAGAAAATCTGTGGGGCACACTAAAGTCCAGAGTTTGTGCCAGAAGACCAACAAATCTGGAGGAACTTGAGAGATTTGCTAAGGAAGAATGGGCTGCCGTTCCTCAGGAGACATGCTTGAAACTTGTGGAGAATACAGCAAACGACTAAAGGCTGTTATCAAGCAAAAGGGAGACACTATTGACTATTAACATGAGAGGGCTAATCATTTTGACCAGTAGACTTTTTAAAATTCTTGGTTATACATTTATTATACATTTATATATTTGTATTACAAACCCTAAAAGCTTCCTGAAGAAAGTATTATGTTTAAAAATGCTGTGTTGATAAAATCGCCTTTCTGTTAAACAACACTTGGGAGTTATATAAAAAAATATTGAAATATTTTATAAGGGGCTAATCATTTTGTCTTCAACTGTATGCAATGCTACTGAATCCCAATGAACTGATGCCAGATCTGAAATACTTCTGAAGAGCATCGGCTGAACAGATGTGAGAACTTGAGCTCCATTCAGCAGCACTTCTAGAATAATCTACAGAGCTCATTTCCTACGAAAATACATTTGAGTACATCACATCACAGAAGAATCAAGGGGGATTGTGGGAAAAATGGCACAATTCACATCTCTAGTGGGTATTTTGAGCAGGTCTACTGTAGGAAACTGGGTCACGAACAATGATGAAGCTTTCAAAACTTGCTCAGGGGCAAATTGTGTGGTTCAGGCTTTGCTTATTCAAGTCTCTGATGTTTCCTTATAAAATTCATTGGGAAAAAAAAATAAAATGAGACAAATTCTCAAAGGTTTAGTAGATGTTCTGCTATAAAATGTATGTGGAACAGCTTAGATTAAAATGATGAGTTTTGGTTGGACTCTTGCAAATCGAAAAACATCTTGAGTTTTTCTGAAACCCTAGATTATTGTCTTTTTCTCAAGAGAAAACAAATGTATCTTATTACACTGCAAAAAATGGTTTTGTTACTTAGATTTTTTGTCTTGTTTCCAGCCAAAATATCTAAAAAATCTTAAATCAAGGAGGATTTTCTAGACAAGTAAAAATGTTTGTCTTGTTTTCAGAAAAAATATGTCAAAATTAAGTGAGTTTTTGCTTAAAACGAGCAAAATAATCTGCCAATGGGGTGAGAAAAATAATTTCATTATTTCAAGATGAAAGATAGATAATTTTTCTTACCCCATTGGCAGATAATTTTGCTTGTTTCAAGCAAAAACTCACTTAATTTTGACATATTTTGTCTGAAAACAAGACAATAAGTTTTACTTGTCTAGAAAAGAATTTTTAGATATTTTAGCTGGAAACAAGACAAAAAATCTAAGTAAGAAAAGCATTTTTTTGCAGTGTAGCATCTCTGAGGAATAACTAAAGCAATAGTACAGCCAAAAATGACCAGTTTGTCATCATTTATTCACCCTTATGTTTGGGTTTCTTTCTTCTGTGGAACACAAAAGAAGATGTTCTTGAAGAACCAATCCAATTTGGACACCATTGACTTTTACTGTATGAAAGTCAATGTGGTCCAAAGTTGTTTGGTTCCCAAAATTATTCAAAACATGACAAAATGACATGAGGGTGCACAAATGATGACAGAATGATCAGTTTTGGATGAAGTTTCCATTTAAAGAGCTCTCGTGTGTGGTTTTTCTCTTTTATGGGTAGGCCTGGATCCACAGGCGCTCATGGTGAACGGGTTCGACTCTCCTGTGAGCTTCTACTGGGATGTATGAGCATGAAACAGAAGGAGGTTCTCTCAACAAACAGTCTTTGCTCAGACAATGATTTCAGTTCATGGTCATGCACAAAGACACACATAGGGAACACACACACATATACACGAATGCATCTTACCTCTCCTTTAGCTGGAGAAAAGCAGTGAAAGAATCGTCCTATCAACTAGATCATCAGTAAGAGGGGAAGAAGAGAAGAGCGGCTGATCTAACCGAACGTCACGCATACGTTCATGCTTCAGCTGTCTGTCTGCTGTTATTCTGTTTAATGACTACATGAGATGATGGATGATATGAAACATCATCTGTGTGTGAATATCAGCAGAAGGGCTTCAGGACTGCGGCCGCGTTCGCCTGAATCCAATTAAAACAGCCGTATATTAATAACATGATGGATTCAAACGGCCTTAAGAGGAAATTAAGAGATGCCGAACAATATAAATGCTGATCAGTCACCAATCATCCATGATAAATTGATGCTAAAACAATTTTAATGCATAACCTGAAGATCAACATAAAACCAAGTTTAAGTTCACTGCAAAAAAAGCTTTTCTTACTTTGATTTTTTGTCTTGTTTCCAGCTAAAATATCTAAAAATTCTAAAAATATCTAAAAATGTTTTCAGACAAAATATGTTCAAATTAAGTGAGTTTTTGCTTGAAACTAGCAAAATTATCTGCCAATGGGGTAAGCAAAATAATCTAGCTTTCTGCTTGAAATAAGATTATTTTGCTTACCCCATTGGCAGATTATTTTGCTTGTTTTAAGCAAAAACTCACTTAATTTTGACTTCTTTTTTCTGAAAACAAGACAAACATTTTTACTTGTCTAGAAAATCCTTCTTGGTTTAAGAATTTTTAGATATTTTGGCTGGAAACAAGACAAAAAATCTAAGTAAGAAAAGCATTTTTGCAGTGATTCAATCTTCTAAAGCATTCGTTAATCTTAGTTAAAGATAATTCCAACGATTACAGATGCATTGTACATTATTATGTAATTGTTGCATTTTTTTTTTCGTTAAATCTACTGCACATTGTTCGTTAATAATAAGTAATGCATTTACTAATAGAACCTTATTCAGTAAAGTGTTATCAAAATATGCTGATTTTAAGCTACTGAAGATTTCAAAGAAATAAAACACGTTCTGCCAATATTCATTACATTTTTAGACTTCATTCCCAACTATATTGACTATTTGGGTTGCATCTTTGGTCTGAATCCCACCTAAACTCTCTGTCATGTGTGTTTGTCTATATCTAGTTTGTGACGGTCGATTGTGACCCGGTGTGACCGGCCCGAAGCAGAATCGGATTCATTCTGACAATGAGCTGAATATCCGACAGATCGACTGACGCCGGAAACAATGACAACGAATAACACTGAACACCAAACACTGATTGTTAATGTGTCATTCGTCAGTGAGAGTGTCTGAAAGTCCGTCAGTCTGTGTGTGTGAGAATACAGACACACATTTACATGCAAAACATTATTATCCAGTCACTTAAAGAATAGAAAGACTTATGTAAGAAATATTAAAGGAATAGTTTGCCCAAAAATACCATAAACTGAAAATGTGCTTATCTTCACTGCAAAAAATGTTTTTCTTACTTAGATTTTTTGTCTTGTTTCCAGCCAAAATATCTAAAAATTCTTAAACCAAGAAGGATTTTCTAGACAAGTAAAAATGTTTGTCATGTTTTCAGAAAAAAGAAGTCAAAATTAAGTGAGTTTTTGCTTAAAACAGGCAAAATAATCTGCCAATGGGGTAAGAAAAATAATCTTATTTCAAGCAGAAAGCTAGATTATTTTGCTTACCCCATTGGGAGATAATTTAGCTTGTTTCAAGCAAAAACTCACTTAATTTGAACATATTTTGTCTGAAAACAAGATACTAATTTTTACTTGTCTGATTTAAGAATTTTTAGATATTTTAGCTGGAAACAAGACAAAAAATCTAAGTAAGAAAGGCATTTTTGCAGTGTTCAGATCATCCAAGATTAGGATGAGGTCAGATTTGTAGAAATTTTTCATTCCATCACTTGCTCATCATTGCAAAAAATGCTTTTCTAGCTTAGATTTTGTCTTGTTTCCAGATGAAATATCTAAAAATTATTAAATCAAGAATTATTTTCTAGACAAGTACAAATTATTGTCTTGTTTTTAGAAAAAAGAAGTCAAAATTAAGTGAGGTTTTGCTTGAAACAAGCAAAATAATCTCCAAATGGAGTAAGCAAAATAATCTAGTTTTCTGTTTGAAATAAGATTATTTTGCTTACCCCATTTGCAGATTATTTTGCTTGTTTCAAGCAAAACCTCACTTAATTTTGACTTCTTTTTTCTGAAAACAAGACAATAATTTTTACTTGTCTAGAAAATCCTTCTTGATTTAAGAATTTTTAGATATTTTGTCTAGAAACAAGACAAAAAATCTTAGCTAGAAAAGCATTTTTTGCAGTGCACAAATGGATGTGAATGGGTGCCGTCAGAATGAGAGACCAAACAGCTGATAAAAACATTGCAATAATCCACAAGTAATCCACACCACTTGAGAAGACAAAAGCTGAAACAAATCTATCATTCAGACTAAAATACAAGTCCATTATCCATAATAATGGAGCAAAAAAGTCCATCTCCGGTTGTCTCTATTTTGCTTGCAAACAGTGTTTGATAGATGAGACTTCTGACGGCACCCATTCACTGCAGAGGAAGTGATGGAATGCAGCTTTTCTCCAAATCTGATGAAGAAACACTCATCTACATCTTGGATGAACGGAGGATGAGAACATGTTTATTTGTGGATGAACTGTTCCTTTAAGCCTCACCATGTGCACACGGCTGTATTTGTGTCCAAACACACGTGCAGTGTTCATTTTGACAGCAAATTTGAATTTAGTTTTAGTCATATTTTAGTCATCTCAATTGCTTTTAGTTTTAGTCTAGTTTTAGTCGACTAAATATCATAAGATTTTAGGGTTTATTTACAGTGCAATGCATTTATTAAGCATTTCTCTAAAATTTCCAAACTCATTCTATAGGTTTGATATTAAGGTTTAATCATGATTTAACTGCGGTGATACACAACATGCCTTAATATTAAAATGAAATAAAACCACTTCTCATAAAAACATGGTCTTCTTCTGAATGTAATCCAATGGTTATATCGGCTAATGATGCATTCTTTATAGTCACTTGTTTACCATATTCTTCATTCTTTCAAACAGACATGTTTATTTCTATAAATTAATTTAGATTCATCTTTAGGGCTGCGTAAGTGATTCAGTCAAGAGCAGTGAGTGGTTTTCTGTCTTTCTTTTGTTTCTTGATGAACATCAGTGACTCGAACAATAGACACTAAATGCGGCTGCTGTCCCTTTAAAACCAACACAATGGATGCAATGCACTGATGCACTTTCTCTCTACTGTTTACATTCATTTAAGACATAATCGGCTGTGTTTACATGAATACTCATCAAAACGGACAATTCCAGATCATTTTGTGAGTATTTCTCAGTTCATGAACGTGAAAGAGTGTCGTGTTTTCTGTGTGTTTGCTTCAGTGTCTGCGCTCAGAAAACAAGACCCAATTGAGTTCTCTCTTGCGTCGTCAAATTTATCCATATGTCTGCACTTCTCCCACATATTCACATTTCTGAGTGTTTTATTAGACGTGCAGCAAGTGTATTTGAGCTTGCTTTTACGCATCTAACCTCCTACACTGCAAAAATGCTTTTCTTACTTAGATTTTTTGTCTTGTTTGAAGCCAAAATATCAAAAAATTCTTAAATCAAGGAGAATTTTCTAGACAAGTAACAATTATTGTCTTGTTTTCAGAAAAAAAAGTCAAAATTAAGTGAGCAAAATAATCTGCCAATGGGGTAAGAAAAATAATCTTATTTCAAGATGAAAGCTAGATTATTTTTCTTACCCCATTGGCAGATAATTTTGCTTGTTTCAAGCAAAAACTCACTTAATTTGAACATATTTTGTCTGAAAACAAGACAATAATTTTTACTTGTCTAGAAAATCCATCTTGATTTAAGAAGTTTTAGATATTTTAGCTGGAAACAAGACAACAAATCTAAGTAAGAAAAGCATTTTTTGCAGTGTACTACGCAACAGATTTTGCTGAATGAATCTCTTTCCATATCATCCCTCCCTAACATTTTCATCTCATTTTTATTCAATGACGAAAAATCCTAGTAGATTTTTGTCATCGTTTTTGTCATTCAAAAAGAAATTTAGTTTGTTGTCTGTGAAAAATAGTTGTTGATGAAAATTATAACGAAAATTATTCATCAATGAAATTAACACTGGTCACGTGTGTTCTGTGATTCGACTCCATCATGATCATCATGCCATGAGCTGAGCTTCATTAGGACACATAACAAAACGTTCATGCAGTGTGTGTGTGTGTGTGTTTCAGATGTACCTTTGCATGATGAAGGTCAACTCCATACATAGACAGTTTCTTTACATTCTCCAGAAAATGCATCTCCGCTTCAGCCGGCGTCATTCCTCTGAGAAACACACACAGAGACACATGGCATCAGAAACCTCCTAAACTGAAATATTAGTCCAAAGAGCTGATTTTAAACATCAGGAATCTGTAGAATATTCATTGTCACTGTTACTGAATCACAGTTGAACTGATCTGATTTACAGTTGAAATTGGATTAGTTTCATAATTGCTGAATTTTATGACATTAACACTCTTACTGTTTATTACTTTGAAGCGAATTAAATCAATGTGAAATCATACGAACACAGAAGAAACAGAGTGAGATTCACTTGTAGTTCTTGTGCAGGTCCATGATTTTGTCCTCCATCTCTTTGGTCTGATGAGGCGCGAAACGAAACTCGCTGACGTAGTCGGAGCCGTACTCGTCCGGGTCGTAATCGCCCAGCTCCGACTGAACCGAATACGAACCCAGAACCGTGTGAGTGGCGAACGAACACGGCAAACGACCCGATACGATATCGTCCCTCAGCTGTAAACACAGGTAATATCTGACAAACACACAGAGATTCTTTAGTGCTGCCTTAGTTCTCTTTGCATTGTTTAATATTTTCTTTATTTTCCATTATTAATATTTCACCTTTGACATACATCTCATTACATTTGGCAAACACACATGCACACACAAGAACATCTGCAATATATATTCATGAATCATTTGATTCAAATCGAGACTTCGGAATGGGTTCGCGAATAATTTGATTCAGATCGGAACTTCGGAATAGGTTTGCAACTCATTTGATTCAATTTGCGACTTCGGAATGGGTTCGCAAATCATTTGATTCAGATCAGGACCTCAGAAGGGGTTCGCAAATCATTTAATTGACTTTGGAATGGGTTTGCAAAACATTTAATTCAAGTCGGGAGTTCTGAACATGTTCGTAAATCATTTGATTCAAATCGGGACTTCAGAATGGGTTTGCGAATCATTTGATTGACTTCGGAATGGGTTCACAAATAATTTGATTCAAATCGGGACTTCGGAATGGCTTCGTGAATCATTTGATTCAAATCGGGACTTTGGAATGGGTTTGTTAATCATCTGATTCAGATCGGGACTTCAGAACGGGTTCGCAAATCATTTGATTCAAATCGGGACTTCGGAAGGGGTTCGGAATCATTTGATTCAGATCAGGACTTCAGAAAATGTTTGTGAATCATTTGATTCAAATCAGGACTCAAATTGATACTTTGGAATGGGTTCGTGAATCATTTAATTCAAATTGGAAATTTGGAAGGGGTTTGCGAATCATTTGATTCAAATCGGGACTTCGGAATGGGTTCGTGAATCATTTAATTCAAATTGGAAATTTGGAAGGGGTTTGCGAATCATTTGATTCAAATCGGGACTTCGGAATGGGTTTGTGAATCATTTGATTCAAATCGGGACTTTGGAAGGGGTTTGTTAATCATCTGATTCAGATCGGGACTTCAGAACGGGTTCGCGAATCATTTGATTCAAATCGGGACTTCGGAAGGGGTTCGGAATCATTTGATTCAGATCAGGACTTCAGAAGGTGTTCGTGAATCATTTGATTCAAATCAGGACTTCAGAAGGGGTTCGTGAATCATTTGATTCAAATCAGGACTCAAATTGATACTTTGGAATGGGTTCGTGAATCATTTAATTAAAATTGGAAATTTGGAAGGGGTTTGCAAATTATTTGATTCAAATCGGGACTTCAGAATAGGTTCGCAAATCATTTAATTGACTTCGGAATGGATTCCCAAAACATTTAATTCAAATTGGAAGTTCTGAATGTGTTTGTGAATCATTTGATTCAAATTGGGACTTCAGAATGGGTTCGCGAATCATTTGATTCAAATCGGGACTTCAGAATGTGTTTGTGAATCATTTGATTCAAATCGGGACTTCAGAATGGGTTCGCGAATCATTTGATTCAAATAGGGACTTCAGAATGTGTTTGTGAATCATTTGATTCAAATCGGGACTTCAGAATGGGTTCGCGAATCATTTGATTCAAATAGGGACTTCAGACCGCGGATCGCGAATCATTTCGTGAATTGAACGATTTGCTCAAATTGAATGCTCCGAACTCCCGATCTGAAATGATGGCTTTTGAATCATTTTATTGAGATTGGGACTTCAGAACCCGTAATATTAGCTATATATTTTCTAATTTTTTGTCTTTAAAATAGGTCTACATGATAAAAGTATCATAATATACTGTAATAAAATGTGCCCAAAGATGGAGATTTGTTTCTATGAGTCTGAGTGAATGACTCTGACCTGGTGATGTCTTCAGAAAGCAGCGCTGGTTCAGGAGGGTAAAACTTGACATTGAATGAGAAATTCCAAGCGACGCCTGAAGAGAAAAACAATCACACACACAATCAGCTGTTTGGATGGAGAACAGGCGAATCGGACAGATGTTTGCGAGTGTTTTACCTCTAATCTGCTTCTTCATGTCTTTGGCAGGATCCAGCCAGTTCTGAAACGAAGCGTTCAGATGAGTCACGACTCACCGAATCAGTGTTCAAAGCTTCACTGAATGGATATGAACATAACTGTACCTTCTGATTCTCCACATCACGGAAAGTGATACCGAAGTAATCTTTCTCCAGAAGATTGAGATGTTCGCAGACTTTGTCGAACAGAATCTGACCTTTATCACGCTTCTGCGGAAAGACAAACAAACCTCTGAAAAACATGACGCAAGGCCAACACGCAGAAATAAACTACAAACAAAACAACAGTCTGAGACGAGATGAACATTCAGGTTGATTTGTTCTTCTAAAGACTGGAGATGAAAATCAATAACTGATGAGTTCTGAGCCGTTTGTTCTCTTTAAATATGGATGTAAGTGGAGCTGCTGCTGTTTCCCGTCAAAAACTAATATTAAACTCCATCTGTGTGCTCTCGTCTCTCTAATGAGCTCATCATGAGACCCTCTCAAGACCATTCCCATGATGCTCTCTGACTGCAGAAAACACGCCCATTAACACAAAAGAAACGAATCGCACAAACCCTGAGAGAGAGACGGGTTTCATAAAGGCTTGTGGATGAAAGTGTCTTTCTCTCAGTGTTCATCTGTTTCCGAATCTGTTCACAGTCGTCAGGATTCAGTCTGAAATGATGCTTTTGAGCTTCACTGTGATGTTTGTCAATGTGATGATCACACAACTAATTACGTTACTTAGTTATTTTTATGGAAAATAATGCGTTATAATATTGCGTTACTCCCTGAAAAAGTAACCAATTACGTTACTTAGTTACATTTGATGCAAAATAATGCGTTACAATGTTGCGTTACTCCCTAAAAAAGTAACCAATTACGTTACTAAGTTACTTTTTATGCAAAATAATGCGTTACAATGTTGCGTTACTCCCTAAAAAAGTAACTAATTACGTTACTTAGTTACGTTTGATGCAAAATAATGCGTTACAATGTTGCGTTACTCCCTAAAAAAGTAACCAATTACGTTACTTAGTTACGTTTGATGCAAAATAATGCGTTACAATGTTGCGTTACTCCCTAAAAAAGTAACTAATTACGTTACTTAGTTACGTTTGATGCAAAATAATGCGTTACAATGTTGCGTTACTCCCTGAAAAAGTAACCAATTACGTTACTAAGTTACTTTTTATGCAAAATAATGCGTTACAATGTTGCGTTACTCCCTGAAAAAGTAACCAATTACGTTACTAAGTTACTTTTTATGCAAAATAATGCGTTACAATGTTGCGTTACTCCCTGAAAAAGTAACCAATTACGTTACTAAGTTACTTTTTATGCAAAATAATGCGTTACAATGTTGCGTTACTCCCTGAAAAAGTAACCAATTACGTTACTAAGTTACTTTTTATGCAAAATAATGCGTTACAATGTTGCGTTACTCCCTGAAAAAGTAACCAATTACGTTACTAAGTTACTTTTTATGCAAAATAATGCGTTACAATGTTGCGTTACTCCCTGAAAAAGTAACCAATTACGTTACTAAGTTACTTTTTATGCAAAATAATGCGTTACAATGTTGCGTTACTCCCTGAAAAAGTAACCAATTACGTTACTAAGTTACTTTTTATGCAAAATAATGCGTTACAATGTTGCGTTACTCCCTGAAAAAGTAACCAATTACGTTACTAAGTTACTTTTTATGCAAAATAATGCGTTACAATGTTGCGTTACTCCCTGAAAAAGTAACCAATTACGTTACTAAGTTACTTTTTATGCAAAATAATGCGTTACAATGTTGCGTTACTCCCTAACAAAGTAACCAATTACGTTACTTAGTTATTTTTGATGCAAAATAATGCTTTACGTTACTTTTGTGTTACTTTTTAAATCTGGGCAGGGCTTGCTTGTTTGTTTTTAATATAAAAAGACTGATTCTTATCAAATGTAAAAGCCCTTTCACACCAAAAAGTGAAGTGAATAAGCCTAAGGCTAAAGGAAAATTAAACTGACGTCTGTACAGTAGAACTGTAGGAAAAGAAAGTTCAACACTCTTCAGCAATGAGAAAAAAAACAATTACATTTTTTTTTTCTGAAAACAAGTCAAAATTAAGTGTGTTTTTGCCTGAAACAAGCTAAATAATCTCCCAATGGGGCAGGCAAAATAATCTTGTTTTCTTGTTTTGAAATAATATTTTTTTTTTTTTTGCTTACCCCATTGGCAGATTATTTTGCTTGTTCAAGCAAAAACTCACTTAATTTTGACTTGAAAGTAATTATTTACTTGTCTTGATTTTTTTTTTTTTTTTATATTTTGGCTGTAAACAAGACAAAAAATCTAAGTACGAAAAGTATTTTTGCAGTGTACGGTTAAATTGGATCAAAGAAGATCAGCAGCAAAGTCATTGGTTAATAAAATTGGATTAAATACATTAACTCAGATATTTTTATGTAAATGAAAAAGTAATGCATTACTTTACTTAAAAAAGTGCGTTACTTGAAAAAAGTCATATTATTAATGAGTTACCCACAACACTGATCAGCACACAGTACATTGAAAACAGTTTTGTGCTACACGTTTTCTAAAATGTTAAGTTTAAACATGCATTGGACAAAGAAATCTAAACATTGGATAAAGTCATGTTCAAAATTCTTGTGCAATTTTGTCATATTAGAGTTCAGAGTTTTTCTTTTTATCCATACAGACAGAAAACAAACACATTTTCACCCTTTGTATAAACCAGTGTGAATGAAATATGAACAAACCTTCAGAATATAGAGAGGAATAAAACTGTGAAGAGAAAAAACTCTTTAAAGATGTGGATTGTAATTGCAAATACATGAGCAATAAAATAAACACTTGGGGATGTTTTCTTTCCAAAAGTCTGAAAGATATGAAAGATTGTTTTCATTACAGAATAAAAAAAATAAAAAATGTAATTTATTTTACAACTTTTTTTCTTGTAATTCTAGCTATACAGTCAAAAAAAGCAAGATATAATCTCACAATAAAGTGAAAAAAGAGATTTCTAGATTGCAATTACCTTGTTATATTTTTACAAAAAACAGAACTCATTTTCTTGCAATTAAGAGTTCACATCTTGCAATTCTAACTTTGTCATGCAATTCAGTTTTTTTGTTTACACCATGGAATAAACAAAAATAAAAAATGGTAATTGTGACGTTTCACAATTTATCTGAAAGAAAAAAGTCCAAATTGAAATATTACAGTTAAAAACATTACAATGACCTTTATTTTTGATCTGTGGCAGAAACAAGCTTTCACAGAAAGCAGGCAAAATGGAGCAGCGCATGAAAACACACTGGTTTTGCCAGAAGCACTATGAAAACCACTTATTTTCATAAAAAGTTATAGCAATAATTAAAAAAACCTTGCATTTCTAAAATAAAATCCTCTATGTGATGCAACAGAGAGTCAATATGAGAGTCAGAGGCTTGCTCATGTGCTTCAGGTGCAGTTTGGTGTGGTTGCTGTAATATAAAGTGTCTGGAGTTTCATACTCAGTCTCAGGTAGTGACAGATGGATGTGTCTGCAGTCTCACCTCCACCACACAGGTGTAGTCAGACCCGTCCAGCAGCGTCACCTTGCACTGCATGTTCTTGGGTTTCCTGCTGATTTTGACAGGAGATCGGGTGAGTTTACTGGTGGAGGACCAGTGGGACGCGCCGTCGTCCTCAGCCAGCTGCTGATCGCCTTTCCCTTGCGGGACTCCACCGCCCTGACCAACACACACACACACACACACACACACACCGTCACAGATGATTACAGATGATCACAGACGCTCACGTTGAGCATCATCTGTAAACAATCTGATAAAGCCTTTAGTTTTGAATTCATAATCTAAAACTCTACTAGGGATGGGAAAAATATCATTTTGATATGATTTAGTGTTCTTTATTTCTAGAATTACATTCTTAAATCCCAAGACTGATGTTTTAATCTGCTATTTTCAGGTGATGCATGAACAAAATGTCACTAAACATTATTCTTTGATAGGAAACAAACTCTATTCAATTCAGTCAGTTTTATTTTGTAATTCAAACAATAAATGTCGTTTTGATGCTCTTTAATGCTCATAAATACATAATATTTTTAAAAAATAGCAATTGAATTTAATAATTTTGGACTATACTATATTATAGTGGTGTACCAGTTGAAAAAATTCAATCTTTCTTTAAGATAAATTGACATGAAAAAAGGAATCTTTACTGAATCAAATCAGAATCAAATTGAATCAAGAGCTTGTGAATCAGAATCAAATAGTGAAATCTTCATCAATCATCAATAATCCAGCTCTAGTTTTTACACAAATTCTTTCACCTATTATGAATGATTTGATCTTTTAATTTGTGTGAAAATAATCAACTAAAATACTCACTTACTAACAGTGTTTGGGAAATTGCAAGTAATGCGAGTTACATAATCAGATTACTTTTTTCAAGTAATGCATTACTTTTTCATTTACAATAGTTATTTTTTCAAATAAGTAACACCAGTTACTTTTATTTCCCCAGTTATTGAAGTTCTCCTGTCCTCATATTGAGAGAAATCGGGAGGAAGATGTTGGTTTAGTTCTAGAATAAATGTGAACATGATTCATCTCACTCACAAAAAAGCAGATTCAGTATTCCTCAATAAATAAAAACGATGAAATGCAACTCAGAAACCTGCAATAATATGTTAAATAATATGTTAAATAATACAAATATCCTTTATGCATTTAATCCTGTTTTATTAACCAGTGTCTTTGCTGCTGACTTTCAATGATCAAATGCAACCATAATAATAAGCAAAAATTATTCTAGATGAACTAACATTTGTTTTTTGTTTTTTACTGCTAAGAGTGTTTCTTTCATCTTCTGCGTTCTACTGTACAGACATGACTTTACTTTTCCTTAAGCCTGAGGATTTTGGTGTAAAATGGCTTTTACATTTGACAAAAATAGATCTTTTAATATTAAAAACAAACAAACTCTGGCCAGATTTAAAAAGCATCACAAAAGTAACACATCGCATTAGGTAACATAATTAGTCACTTTTTTAAGGAAGTAACTCAATAATGTAATGCATTACTTTTAAAAGCAACTTTCCCCAACACCGTTTACTAAAAAATATTTTAAAAAATAACACATGAATATTTAATATATGAGTGTCTTAGTTTCATTTTCCAAAATAACGCAATGCATTTTTGTGTTAAAAACAAATGCAAATCATTGGAATGAAAAAAAAAAAAGCAAAGTTTACATTTTTTTTTAACTTGAGCGTTTCAGTTTCAGAACAGTGTGTCAAATGCATGTCTAGTGCAAGTTTACATAGAAAAATAATGGAAAAGCAGCTCAGTGGAATGAAAACTGCATTTTACATTTACATGCAGTTATTTAGCAGACGCTTTTATCCAAAGCAACTTACAAATGAACAATGGAAGCAATCCAAATCAACAAAAGAGCAATGCTCTGACAAGTCTCAGATTAGATTAGTGTAGTATACATAGCAAGGTCTTTTAAAATTATATAGCAAATAAAAAGAAAACAGATAGAATAGAAAAAGAATAGAGCAAGCTATTTTTTTGACAAACAGAATATTTTTTTTAGAAAAGAAAAAAATATAAAGTTTAGATAGATGACAAAAAAGAGTTTTTTTAAGAAAAGAAAAGATAGAAAGATAGAAAAATTAGATGACAAAAATAATAGAGGGAAATGTTTTTTTTTTAAATAGAATAGAGAGTGCTAGATTTAGAGGGTCAAATAAAGATGTGTTTTAGCCGATTCTTGAAGATGGCTAAAGAGCTGCTTGGATTAAATTGGGTAGTTCATTCCACCAAGAGGGAACATTTAAGGTAAAAGTCAGTGAAAGTGATTTTGTGCCTCTTTGGGGAGAACAATAATGCACCGCTGACTAGAACATAAGCTTCTAGAGCATAAGACTGAAGTAGTGAATTTAGGTAAAGGGGTGCAGAGCAAGTGGTGGTTTGTAGGCAAACATTAATGCCTTGAATTTTATTTTGAGTGAATAGCAAACAGTACCTGTTCTTTCCTCACAGGTGTGCTGTGGGCGGCGGCAGGAGGAAGCTGGTTGTCGAGGGGCGGGGCTGAATGGGGCGGAGCCGCACTGGCCCCCTGCTGCTCTGATTGGCTCTCTGGTTCTGTCGTCATTTCAAATCAAACTGTCAGAACAGAAACAAACACACATGAAAACCTGCGACATGAACGGCTTACAGCTAAAGAATGGCACAATTAAACTGACGAATGATGCACAGGATCATGAATATTAATGTGAGTTTGTCTTTCTTTGTTTAACGTTTATCTGCAGGACTTCTGCAGACGTCTTGGATCACAGGCATTACTGAGAGCCGGAGAAGAAAATGCACATGAAACTGTTTTACAACTCAACAAACGCATCTGTTTCATATGAACAAAGACCGATCCGGATCCAGAGAGCAGAAAGAGATCAAACGAGAGAGAGTGAAAGAATCCCATCAGATGAGGAAGATGAAAGCCCTTCATCACATCAAACAGTGCAAACAGGAAGCCAGCCGCTGCGCTTCCTGTCCTTCATTAGAATGCCGCTTTCATTTCTGTAGAGGACAAATATAGATTCTGCCGCTGAGGGACTCGAGTGTGTGATCTGAGACGGTCCTGCATGAGCTGAATGAACAATCAGCACTCGACTCCTGAAACAGGAAGATGTGACTGTATGAGAATCTGAGTCACCAGAAGATAGACTAGACCTGTTAGGGCAAAGGCTGGTTGCCAGGGTGTTGCTATGCAGTTGCTAAGGTGTTCTGAGTGGTTGTTGTGTGGAAGTAACAGTGCTATTTTATTGTTTGACGTTTCATATTGATCACGGCATCATCATCAGTGTTGGGGAAAGTTACTTTTAAAAGTAATGCATTACAATATTGCGTTACTCCCTAAAAAAGTAACTAATTACGTTACTTGGTTGCTTTTTATGGAAAGTAATGCGTTACAATGTTGCGTTACTCCCTAAAAAAGTAACTAATTACGTTACTTGGTTGCTTTTATGGAAAGTAATGCGTTACAATGTTGCGTTACACCCTAAAAAAGTAACTAATTACGTTACTTGGTTGCTTTTTATGGAAAGTAATGCGTTACAATGTTGCGTTACTCCCTTAAAAAAGTAACTAATTACGTTACTTGGTTGCTTTTATGGAAAGTAATGCGTTACAATGTTGCGTTACTCCCTAAAAAAGTAACTAATTACGTTACTTGGTTGCTTTTTATGGAAAGTAATGCGTTACAATATTGCGTTACTCCCTAAAAAAGTAACTAATTACGTTACTTGGTTGCTTTTATGGAAAGTAATGCGTTACAATATTGCGTTACTCCCTAAAAAAGTAACTAATTACGTTACTTGGTTGCTTTTATGGAAAGTAATGCGTTACAATATTGCGTTACACCCTAAAAAAGTAACTAATTACGTTACTTATGCTTTTCTTACTTAGATTTTTATCTTGTTTCCAGCCAAAATATCTACAAATTCTTAAATCAAGAAGGGTTTTCTAGACAAGTAAAAATTATTGTCTTGTTTTTTTTCTGAAAACAAGTCAAAATTAAGTAAGTTTTTGCTTAGAACCAGGAAAATAATCTCCCAATGTTTGAAATTTGAAGATTTTTTTGCTTACCCCATTGGGAGATTATTTAGCTTGTTCTAAGCAAAAACTCACTTAATTTTGACTTGTTTTTTTCTGAAACAAGAAAATAATAATTATTATCCTTCTTGATTTAAGAATTTTTAGATATTTTGGCTGGAAACAAGACAAAAAATCTAAGTAAGAAAAGTATTTTTGCAGTGTACGGTTGAATTGGATCAAAGGTCAGCAGCAAAGTCACTGCTTAATAAAATTGAAATAAATATTTAAAGGAAACAAAAAGTAACTGGCGTTACTTTTTAAAAAAAAAGTAACTCAGATATTTCTTGTAAATGAAAAGTAATGCGTTACTTTTCTAGTTACTTGAAAAAAGTCATATTATTATGTAACTTGCGTTACTTGTAATGCGTTACCCCCAAACACTGATCATCACTGCAAGAGAATAAATCACAGAACTAACAATCACAAACGTGATCACTCTAAAATCTCAAATGTTGACTCAGATGAAGTCTGAAGTCTCCTATTTCTCAGATGCTTCTCCTGAGAGATCTTGATGTGAAATCAAACGCTTCTCATTAAAGTGCAGTATGTAATACTGACTACTAGTGGTCGAAATGGGTACTCAGGGTTCCTACACATTTTCCTTCATTTTTCAGACCATATTTAACATAAATGGTTCATAGACCATTATTTTCAGCTTTATATTTGGCATAGAGTACAGTCATCTGAATTTTTTTTTTCTCTAAGTGAATACAAACCCCATAAAATATAAAAATTAATAATAAAAAAAACAAAGACTTTTACTTTTTTTGTGTTCTCAAGAAACTATTCACATGTGCATGGGATTTTTTGCATGCATATGCATTATAATTTCTAGTTTTATATAAACCATCTCCTTTGTGCGTCACTGCCGTCTTACTATGAATACATAAGAGTGTGGATGCACATAAATTAACAGAGATCTGCTTGCTCAAAATTTGGCTTTTCTAATGGTAGTACCTCTGATATCAAGGCCTAATGTTCAATTTAACACATCCTCTGTGGCGGTGGAGAAACCATGACACACAAAATGGGTTGATGGCATTAAATTTTCAAAGTTCAAGGGTCTATAAAAAAGACTGGTAGTGTAAAAATGTGTTTAAGATTTGCCTTTCATTAGAGCAGTATGCCATATTTCAAGGCCTTAGGTCTCTTTACGAAATTGTCCTACCTGTTAAGTTTCATGATTTCTTGTGCATACAAAGTCTGTATTTTTTATTTTTGCAAAAGTCCTTATATGGCTAATACGGTGCTAAAAATATAGTGAGAAGAAACCCAAAATGCTTATAACCAACATTTTGCGAACCTTGAATTCATTCAGTCATATTTGATGACCACTAAAGAACCACAAAACAGCTGCCAGTAAACCTCACTTTTTTTGTACGATACATTTATTTTTGATTAAATTCTTAATTTTCTATTATAAAAAACTAAACGTGACCCTAGAGTCGCTGGGGTATATTTGTAACAATAGACAAAAATACATTGTATGGGTCAAAATTATCGATTTTTCTTTTATGCCAAATATCATTAGGATATTAAGAAAAGATCATGTTCCATGTAGATATTTTGTAAATTTCCTACCGTAAATATATCAAAACTAAAAACTAGCATCGCTAGAACTTCATTTCGACAACTTTAAAGGTGATTTTCTCAATATTTGTATTTTTTTGCACCCTCAGATTGCAGATTTTCTAATAGTTGTATCTCAAATATTGTCCTATCCTATCAAACCATACATCAATAGAAAGCTTGTTTATTCATCTTTCAGATTATGTATAAATGTAAATTTCCACAAACGGAATATTTTTTTCCACAAAAAACTCATTTCTTCTACTCAGACTCACACTCACGTAGGTTGCCAGATTGAGGACACACAACTTTTTTTCAAGAATTACATTCCTAAATTCCAAGATCAATGTTTTAATCTGCTTTTAATTTTCAGATGATGCATGAACAAAATTTCACTAAACATTATTCTTTGACTGGAAACAAACTCACATTTAATCTTAATTCAAACTGTACATGTCATTTTGATGCTCTTTAATGTATCATGACAGATTGATGTCATATTTTTTCAAAATAGCAATTGAATGTAATAATTTTAGACTGAGTTGTTCATTTTAATCTTTGATATTATAGTAACGCACCAGTCGAGAGAAATTTTCTTTCCTTGAGATACATTTTCCATGCTTTTCCAGACCTGGAAAATACCTAAATCAAATTCCATACTTTTCCAAACCCATAAGAAGAGGTTGCCAGATTGAGGACACACAACAGGAACTGGAGCAATGACTGCAAAGCAACCAGCCTAACACTGTAAGCTTATGAGCTGACTTATCCGTGTTTAATATTCCTCCGCTCATAGAGCTCTGTAGATGCATGCTGAAGCTTTTTTAGGTCATGTAGAATCTCTGATCTCTGACTCAATTTGTTTGTTGTTGAAAGCTTCCATGGCTGCAGTACGGTGTGTTTTTTTCACCATCTGGCAACCCGGGGTGTTGCCAGAGTCACCCTCTGGAGTCAAACAGACCAAAACAAAAACAGACATTCCAATTCAAAACAATTCTTAATTCTCAAACAATTGTCTAAGAAACAAGTTTGTGCGCTTAATATGTTTCCTAAATATCTGCAAATGTATTATGACATTTTTATGCTTCAGTACAGGCAAAAAAAAAAAAAAAAAAAAAAAGAACTGAGCTCCTCATTAATTTTTTCCCTAGACTCTCACTGGATGAATCAGTGACTCTTGTGTTTCCGTTTCATTTCTCATACGGAAACAACAGTGACCAGTGTTGGTGGTAACGCATTACAAGTAATGCAAGTTACGTAATAATATTACTTTTTTCAAGTAACTAGTAAAGTAACGCATTACTGTTTCATTTCCAAAAAAACTTTTTAAAAAAGTAACACGAGTTACTTTTTGTTTCCTTTATGCATTTAATCCCATTTTATTAACCAATGACTTTGCTGCTGATCTTTGTTTATCCAATTCACCGTACACTGCAAAAATACTGTTCTTACTTTTTCTTACTTTTCCAGCCAAAATATAAAAAAATAAAAAATAAATTCTAGAGGATTTTCTAGACAAGTAAATAATTATTTTCTTGTTTTTTCTGAAAAAAAGTCAAAATTAAGTTAGTTTTTGCTTAGAACAAGCAAGATAATCTGACAATGAAGTGAGCAAAAAAATCTTATTTCAAACAGAAAACAAGATTATTTTGCTTACCCCATAGGGAGTTTATTTTGCTTATTTCAAGCAAAAACACACTTAATTTTGACTTGTTTTCAGAAAAAGGCATTATTTATTAAACTCCAGAAAGTGCAGTATGCAAGTGTTCCATACTAAGCCAAAGTCTTCATGAATTATGCTTGTTATAGCAAAAAATATCTAGTTTTCAGCTTGAAATAAGATTATTTTCACAAAAATTCACTTCATTTTGACTTTTTTTTTCTGAAAACAAGACTTGTCTAGAAAATCCTTCTTGATGTAAGAATTTTCAGATATTTTGACTGGAAACAAGACAAAAAATCTAAGCAAGAAAAGCATTTTTTGCAGTGTAAGAATCAAACTTTTTTATATTAAAAACAAACAAGCAAGCCCTGCCCAGATTTAAAAAGTAACGCAAAAGTAACACAAAAGCAATGTAACGCATTACTTTCCATAAATAATAACTAAGTAACGTAATTAATTACTTTTTTAGGAAGTAACGCAACATTGTAATGCATTACTTTTAAAAGTAACTTTGCCCAACACTGACAGTGACTCATCATCATCTGATTGTATGATCATTGAAACATGAATGTTCAATCATGAATGAGTTTCTCACTCCTCAGATGTCTCTTGAGTGACAGCTGTCAATCAAATTCCTGTGTGTGATCTTTAATAACAGAGCCAGCACACAAATGGATCTCTACAGCGTGAAACATTCATATTTTAATACAAAAGCCCAAACTCACGCTGATATCTGTCCCACATGAGCATAGAAAAAGCTTTCAGCCTCCGTCTGAGAGCGGGAAACGCTGTGAAATCAAATCTGTCGCTAATGAGTCACAGTCATTATTAGAGAACACAGACGAACCGACAGAAGACGAGATCAGAGGAGTTCATACGGCGATGAAGTGAGGAAACAGATTGAAGCATCATTGTTGTGATTCAATTACTGGTTCCCAGAAGCAGATCTGACTCTGAGGTTAACGATTGATCACAAACCTGCAATTACTTCAAAAACTAGATCGTGTAGAAAATGTGAGTCATGTTTGTCTGTGCAATTGCTATGTGGGCATTTTCTATGCAGCTGCTTGGATGGTGGGTTAATGCAGTATACTAATTAGTTACAGTACATACTAAAGTTTGTGATGAGTGACCTAGTAAACAGCACAATGGAGTTCAAATCTAAACTCAAATCTGTTTTCTCAAAGTTTCATCATTGAGCTTTGGAAAGTTACTATATTACCGTAACACATAAGCTCCAGCGTTGGGGAAAGTTACTTTTAAAAGTAATGCGTTACAATGTTGCGTCGCTCCCTAAAAAAGTAACTAATTCCGTTACTTAGTTACAATAAAAAACATTTTTTAAAAGTGTATTACATATTCTGATGTATAAATTAGGAATGCCACAATACTCAACCATTTGGTACAACATCCACGGTTCAATACACGCTCATGTTTTCAGAAAAAAAGAATTAAGTGAGTTTTTTTGCTTGAAACAAGCAAAATAATCTGCTGATGGGGTAAGAAAAATAATCTTATTTCAAGCAGAAAGCTAGATTATTTTGCTTACCCCATTGGCAGATAATTTTGCTTGTTTCATTACTTCATTACTTAATTTGAACTTCTTTTTCTGAAAACAAGACATTAATGTGTACTTACCTAGAAAATAATTCTTGATTTAAGAATTTTTAGATATTTCGTCTGGAAACAAAGACAAAAAAATCTAAGATAGAAAAGCATTTTTTGCAGTGCATGAGTATTTTGTTCAATGCAAAAAAATGCTTTTCTTAGATTTTTAGTCTTGTTTTCAGCCAAAACATTTAAAAATTCTTAAATCAATAAGGATTTTCTAAACAAGTAAAATGATTGTCTTGTTTTCAGAAAAAAGAAGTCAAAATGAAGTGAGTCTTTGGTAGAACAAGAAAAATAATCTGCCAATGGGGTAAGCAAAATAATCTTATTTCAATCAGAAAACTAGATTATTTTTCTTACCCCATTGGCAGATTGTTTAGCTTTAATTTAGTTTCAAGCAAAAACTCACTTAATTTTAACACATTTTGTCTGAGAACAAGACAATCATTTTTACTTGTCTAGAAAATCCTTCTTGATTTAAGAATTTTTAGATATTTTAGCTGGAAACAAGACAAAAAATCTAAGTAAGAAAAGCAGTTTTTGC
This sequence comes from Cirrhinus molitorella, assembly GCA_033026305.1. NCBI lineage: Eukaryota > Metazoa > Chordata > Actinopteri > Cypriniformes > Cyprinidae > Cirrhinus > Cirrhinus molitorella. The sequence continues at coordinate 32,731,190 of CM065140.1, read as the reverse complement.
AGTGTTGTTAATTTATTGTGAAAAAAAAAACACTATAAAAGAAACCATAGCAAAAACCGTGGTACGTATTAAACCGTGTTTTGTTGCATCCCTAGTATAAATATGTCAAACAGAGAGAGATTGTAAGAGAACACAAAGCTGTTCAGCACAGTATACACTGCAAAAAATGCTACCTTAGATATTTTTGTCTTGTTTCCAGCCGAAATATCTAAAAATTCTTAAATCAAGAATTATTTTCTAGACAAGTACACATTAACGTCTTGTTTTCAGAAAAAAGAAGTTCAAATTAAGTGAGTTTTTGCTTAGAACAAGCAAAATAATCTAGTCCTCTGCTTGAAATAAGATTATTTTGATTATCACATTGGCAGATTATTTAGCTTGTTTTAAGCAAAAACTCACTTAATTGTGACTTTTTTTTCTGAAAACAAGACATTAAGGTGTACTTGTCTAGAAAATAATTCTTGATTTAAGATTTTTTAGATATTTTGTCTAGAAACAAGACAAAAAATCTTAGCTAGAAAAGCATTTTTGCAGTGTATTTTGTGTGATTTGTTCAGGTTTGTGGTCCGAGGATGTGGTTTAGGTCTGGTCTGTGAGTCCTTGAGACGTTCAGCTCGGTGTCTTTGTCTCTCTGCAGAGGACACGCCGACGGCTCTCAGCCAATCAGCCGCTCTGATACGGCCGTGTGACATTAAGAGCTTCCTGCACATCAGCACACAGCTGAGAGCGACGAACATCCGCTTACAATCACAGCAGCACTCAGTTCAAGGGACGCTGCTCAGGAACAGTTTTCCAGTTGAAATGAATATGCAAACTATCAAAAATGGTGCAAACAAAAACAGGTTTGTGAACACTGATGGTTGCACACAGTCTTTACTTCTTTAAAAAAAAGAGCAAACAATATAATGCAAGCACTATCAAAGGTTTTTACCATAAACTCACTTTATACTGATATCTCAAGAATGCTTTTCACCTCAAGCTCCCAAAAGCTAGGAGAAATTACACTGTATTTATATCAGACATTGTTCATTTTCTGTGAAAAGTTGAATTGAAAATGCAAACTATCAAAAAATGGTGCACACAACAGCAGGTTTGTAAACATTGATGATTGCATACAGTCTTAGATTTTGTTATGTTTTGTGTACTTTTTATTTTACTTCTTAAAAAAATATATATAATGCAAGCACATGGTTTTATTTACCATAAACTCACTTTATACTGATATTGCAAGACTGCTTTTCATCTTAAGCTCCCAAAAGCTGGGTGAAATTACACTGTATTTATAACAGATATTGTTCATTTTCTGTGAAAAGTTGAATTGAAAATGCAAACTATCAAAAAATGGTGCAAACAAAAGCAGGTTTGTGAACATTGATGGTTGCACACAGTTTTAGATTTTGTTGTTTTGTGTACTTTTTATTTTACTTCTTTAAAAAAAAAAAAATAATATAATGCAAGCACATAGTTTTTACCATAAACTCACTTTATACTGATATCTCAAGACCGCTTTTCATCTCAAGCTCCCAAAAGCTGGGTGAAATTACACTGTATTTCTATCAGACATTGTTCATTTTCTGTGAAAAGTTGAATTGAAAATGAAAACTATCAAAAAATGGTGCAAACAAAAGCAGATTTGTGAACATTGATGGCTGCACACAGTCTTAGATTTTGTTGTTTTGTCTACTTTTTTATTTCACTTCTTTAAAAAAAAGAGCGAACAATATAATGCAAGCACTATCAAAGGTTTGTACCATAAACTCACTTTATACTGATATCTCAAGGAGTATCATTGTCACGTTTAATATCGCGAGATCTCATGTGCTCCCAAAAGCTAGGTGAAATTACACTATTTATATCAGACATTAAGTTTTTTTTTTTTTTTTTTCGAAAAGGGACGCTGCTCAGGAACAGTTTTCCAGTTGAAATGAATATGCAAACTATCAAAAATGGTGCAAACAAAAACAGGTTTGTGAACATTGATGGTTGCACACAGTCTTTACTTCTTTAAAAAAAAGAGCAAACAATATAATGCAAGCACTATCAAAGGTTTTTACCATAAACTCACTTTATACTGATATCTCAAGAATGCTTTTCACCTCAAGCTCCCAAAAGCTAGGAGAAATTACACTGTATTTCTATCAGATATTGTTCATTTTCTGTGAAAAGTTGAATTGAAAATGCAAACTATCAAAAAATGGTGCACACAACAGCAGGTTTGTAAACATTGATAATTGCATACAGTCTTAGATTTTGTTATGTTTTGTGTACTTTTTATTTTACTTCTTAAAAAAATATATATAATGCAAGCACATGGTTTTATTTACCATAAACTCACTTTATACTGATATTGCAAGACGGCTTTTCATCTCAAGCTCCCAAAAGCTGGGTGAAATTACACTGTATTTATAACAGATATTGTTCATTTTCTGTGAAAAGTTGAATTGAAAATGCAAACTATCAAAAAATGGTGCAAACAAAAGCAGGTTTGTGAACATTGATGGTTGCACACAGTTTTAGATTTTGTTGTTTTGTGTACTTTTTATTTTACTTCTTTAAAAAAAAAAAAATAATATAATGCAAGCACATAGTTTTTACCATAAACTCACTTTATACTGATATCTCAAGACCGCTTTTCATCTCAAGCTCCCAAAAGCTGGGTGAAATTACACTATTTCTATCAGATATTGTTCATTTTCTGTGAAAAGTTGAATTGAAAATGCAAACTATCAAAAAATGGTGCACACAACAGCAGGTTTGTGAACATTGATGGTTGCACACAGTTTTAGATTTTGTTGTTTTGTCTACTTTTTTATTTCACTTCTTTAAAAAAAAGAGCGAACAATATAATGCAAGCACTATCAAAGGTTTGTACCATAAACTCACTTTATACTGATATCTCAAGGAGTATCATTGTCACGTTTAATATCGCGAGATCTCATGTGCTCCCAAAAGCTAGGTGAAATTACACTATTTATATCAGACATTAAGTTTTTTTTTTTTTTTTTCTCGAAAAGGGACGCTGCTCAGGAACAGTTTTCCAGTTTAACTGAAAATGCAAACTATCAAAAATTGGTGCAAACAAAAGCAGGTTTGTGAACATTGATGGCTGCACACAGTCTTAGATTTTGTTATGTTTTGTGTACTTTTTATTTTACTTCTTAAAAAAATATATATAATGCAAGCACATGGTTTTATTTACCATAAACTCACTTTATACTGATATCACAAGACCGTTTTTCATCTCAAGCTCCCAAAAGCTGGGTGAAATTACACTATTTCTATCAGACATTGTTCATTTTCTGTGAAAAGTTGAATTGAAAATGCAAACTATCCAAAAATGGTGCACACAAAAGCAGATTTGTGAACATTGATGGCTGCACACAGTCTTAGATTTTGTTGTTTTGTCTACTTTTTTATTTCACTTCTTTAAAAAAAAGAGCGAACAATATAATGCAAGCACTATCAAAGGTTTGTACCATAAACTCACTTTATACTGATATCTCAAGGAGTATCATTGTCACGTTTAATATCGCGAGATCTCATGTGCTCCCAAAAGCTAGGTGAAATTACACTATTTATATCAGACATTAAGTTTTTTTTTTTTTTTTTCGAAAAGGGACGCTGCTCAGGAACAGTTTTCCAGTTTAACTGAAAATGCAAACTATCAAAAATTGGTGCAAACAAAAGCAGGTTTGTGAACATTGATGGCTGCACACAGTCTTAGATTTTGTTATGTTTTGTGCACTTTTTATTTTACTTCTTATAAAAAAAAGAGCGAAAAATATAATGCAAGCACATGGTTTTTACCATAAACTCACTTTATACTGATATCACAAGACCGTTTTTCATCTCAAGCTCCCAAAAGCTGGGTGAAATTACACTGTATTTCTATCAGACATTGTTCATTTTCTGTGAAAAGTTGAATTGAAAATGCAAACTATCAAAAAATGGTGCACACAAAAGCAGGTTTGTGAACATTGATGGTTGCACACAGTCTTAGATTTTGTTGTTTTGTGTACTTTTTATTTTACTTCTTAAAAAAAATATTGCCATACCACTTTTCATCTCAAGGAGTATCATTATCACGTTTAATATCGCGAGATCTCACGCGCTCCCAAAAGCTAGGTGAAATTACACTGTATTTCTATCAGACATTAATTTTCTGTGAAAAGTTTATTTTTAATTGAAAAGGGAAAAGCGAAAAGGCTGCTCAGGAACAGTTTTCCAGTTGAACTGAAAATGCAAACTATCAACAAAATGGTGCAAACAAAAACAGGTTTGTGAACAGTGATGGTTGCACACATTCTTAGGGTTTGTTATGTTTTGTGTACTTTCTATTTTACTTTTTTTTTGTATTTTAAAAGCCTAACCAGGGACTGGGGCTCTAAATTAGCCATAGGCTACAAGCCTCTAAGTAGAGCATCTGTGATGTTATTCTGCATTGTCCCAGTTAATTACACAACTAAATAAATAAATAAATATGAATGAAGCTCAAACCTGCCTGATGTAAACACACTAAACCACTGAAACACCTCACTGATGCTCAGAAATCATAATAATTACATATATCTATCTATAGATCTGTCACACAGACTTATTTGGATAAGAAAAAAAAAACAATTCTGTAACTCACAAGATTCCCACAAAACCAGTCAAACAGATTAAATTAATATAAATATTAATAAAAAATATAAAAAATTAATAAAAAATATATTTGAACTAAATATTCAAATATTCCACAAAACCAGTCAAACAGATTAAATTAATATAAATATTTTAACTAAATATTCAAATGAAAAATTATTTTTTTTATTGTTTCTTTTATTGTTCTCATTACTGTTATGCAATATGTACAGCTTTTAATTAATGCATGTGTTAAATTGTTGTGTTACAGACATGAGAACTGTGTGGAAGCCATTTAATAATTTATATATATATATATATATATATATATATCTCACAATTATGCATTTTTTTGGAATGGAATAAATGATAAAAAAAAATCATTTTAATGACTACTTCTTCTCTTTTATATCATACAATTCTCAGTTTATATCTTGCATTTGCAATGAAAACAAAAAATCTGAATAGTGAGATAAAAAAGTAAGTCAAAACTACACTGCAAAAACCTTTTCTTAAAACAAGAAGGATTTCCTAGACAAGTAAAAATTGTTGTCTTGTTTTCAGAAAAAAACAAGTCAAAATTAAGTGTGTTTTTCCGTGAAACAAGCAAAAATTGTTTTCTGCTTGAAATAAAAAAATGTTTTTCTTACCCCATTGGCAGATTATTTTGCTTGTTTCAAGCAAAACTTCACTTAATTTTGACTTCTTTTTTCTGAAAACAAGACATTTTCACTAGAAAATCCTTCTTGATTTAAGAATTTTTAGATATTTTGTCTAGAAACAAGACAAAATAATCTTAGCTAGAAAAGCTTTACAGTGTACATTCAATTAATTACATCCAATTTCCAAAAAGAAAAAAAACGTTCATTTGTATCTTTTCTTTTTTCCTATTGTATTGCTATCTTTAAATTAAGTTCTGAACCCACTCATAATCGTGTTAAAAAATCATGATTACAATATTGACCAAAATAATTGTGATTATGACTTTGGCCAACTATGAACAAAATGAATGGGATTAAAACAGGATTAAAACAGGATTCATTGTCCTTATATATAAAAAAAAGTCATTTCTTGTTTTTATTTTGATATTGAGGTGAAATATGTGACATAACTCGCCCTAATGCACTATATAGTGGCCTTTTGCCATTATACATCCCACAGATGTTTCTCAATACCAAACCTCTAGAAATGAACAATATGTGACCCTGGATGACAAAACCACTCTTAAGTAGTGCAGGTATATTTGTAGCAATAGACAAAAATAGAGTCAAAATTATCGATTTTACTTTTATGCCAAAAATCATTAGGATATTAAGTTTAGATCACGTTCCATGAAGATATTTTGTAAATTTCCTACTGAAAATATATTAAAACTTAATTTTTGATTAGTAATATGCATTGCTAAGAACTTCATTTGGAATTTAAAAGGCGATTTTCTCAATGTTTAGATTTTTTTGCACCCTCAGATTTCAGATTTAAAATAGTTGTATCTCAGCCAAATATTGTCATATTCTAACAAACCATACATCAATAGAAAGTGTACTTATTCAGCTTTTCATGATGTTTAAATCACAATTTTGAAAAATTTGACACTTAAGACATATGTGACCCTGGACGACAAAACTAGTTTTAAGTAGCACGGGTATATTTGTAGCAATAGACAAAAATACATTGTATGGGTCAAAATGATCAATTTTACTTTTAAGCCAAAAATCATTAGGATATTAAGTAAAGATCACGTTCCATGAAGATATTTTGTAAATTTCCTACTGAAAATATATTAAAACTTAAGCTTTGATTAGTAATATGCATTGCTAAGAACTTCATTTGAACAACTTTAAAGGCGATGTTTAGATTTTTTTGCACCCTGAGATTCCAGATTTTCAAATAGTTGTATCTCAGCCAAATATTGTCATATTCTAACAAACCACACATCAATAGAAAGCGTACTTATTCAGCTTTTCATGATGTTTAAATCACAATTTTGAAAAATTTGACACTTAAGACATATGTGACCCTGGACCACAAAACCAGTCTTTAGAAGCACGGTTATATTTGTAGCAATAGACAAAAATACATTGTATGGGTCAAAACGATCAATTTTACTTTTAAGCCAAAAATCATTAGGATATTAAGTAAAGATCATGTTCCATGAAGATATTTTGTAAATTTCCTACTGAAAATATATTAAAACTTAAGCTTTGATTAGTAATATGCATTGCTAAGAACTTCATTTGGACTTTAAAAGGCGATTTTCTCAATATTTAGATGTTTTTGCACCCTCAGATTGGAGATATTCAAATAGTTGTATGTCGGCCAAATATTGTCCTATCATAACAAACCACACATCAATAGAAAGCGTACTTATTCAGCTAAATCCCAATTTCGAAAAATTTGACACTTAAGACATATGTGACCCTGGACGACAAAACCCGTTTTAAGCAGCATGGGTATATTTGTAGCAATAGCCAAAAATACATTGTATGGGTCAAAATTATCGATTTTACTTTTATGCCAAAAATCATTAGGATATTAAGTAAAGATCATGTTCCATGAAGATATTTTGTAAATTTCCTACTGTAAATATATTAAAACTTCATTTTTGATTAGTAATATGCATTGCTAAGAACTTCATTTGGACAACTTTAAAGGCGATGTTTAGACTTTTTTGCACCCTGAGATTCCAGATTTTCAAATAGTTGTATCTCAGCCAAATATTGTCATATTCTAACAAACCACACATCAATAGAAAGCGTACTTATTCAGCTTTTCATGATGTTTAAATCCCAATTTCGAAAAATTTGACACTTAAGACATATGAGAGTGGAAGAACAATCATAAAATCTAGGCCGGGTTTCGATCCCTGAGCAAATTACAGTCAGAAATAGAAGCTGTTCTTCAGCCTGATCTCACGAGACGCCGCTAAATGAAGGCCAGACAAACATTTACACGGAGTCACTGCATGACAGTGCTGATGAACACACTCAAGCATCAGCATCAGCATCAGCTGCTGTCCATGGTGCTGCAACACATTAAACACAAACACAGCCGCGGATAAACCTCTGACCCACATTCAGCAAATCAAAAGCAGATTTATGCTCCTATTGTGTATAGAGAAGAGAACAGCTAAAGGTCAAGAGATTCTTCCAGTCATACTGCAGAACTCTGAATACTAACGTTAAATCACACGCCCTTCATATCTGCAGCGTCACACACGTGCTCATAGTGCTCCATAAGCAACATTTCTGCATACGTGAGATGCATTTCAACACAATATCAGCTGGAAGCAGCTGTGCTGAGACATCAGAGACGCCCTGCCCTCGCCTCAGTGGAAATGCATGATTATTAACCCCTTAATTGTCACCGTCCCACCTGTTTTTGTAGGAAAAGCGATAGATTAATTTATGAAAAGAGTGCACCCTTAAAAATCTACTTCATAACAGGAGTTCTGACCTTTGACACAAAAAGACTTTCTTCGTTGCTTTTTTCAACATCATGCTTTAGGAATCATACGAAATTATATATCACTTGAAGATTTTAAATCTCAAAATTCATCCTTTGAAAACCATTTTAAAATCAGACGTTGCACTATGACGGAAAACGTCCATCAAAATCATATCGCTAAATGTTTTTGTTCGTGAAATATAAAAAAATAAGTTTAATAATGCATTTTCATGTCTGAGTTCAAAAAATGAAAATATTGAAAAAACAAAAAGGTGAAGAAGAGTTTTCACTCAGAAACTGCTCGCAAAATAATTGTTGCTGGTAAAAGCACTAATATTAAACATTTTGAAGTAGAAAAACTGAGTGGTATTTTCTTGTAAAATGCACTGCAATAGCACACTGCATTTTTTCCATGCACCTCTCAAATTGAGATTTTTCCAGTCTAGTGGAAAGAAAACATCTAAAAGACACTGTTAAGTGTTTCTTTTATAGCACTTGATCTATTTGTGTCAATAGATTTCAATTACAGTATGTATTTTTAAAGGTCATTTTCTCAAAATGAGTTTTTTCTCCTACACTGAGCCATAAATCTAAAATAAAACGCACTAATATTAAACATTTTGAAGTAGAAAAACTGGAGCGGTATTTTCTTGTAAAATGCACTGCAATAATCTTTGTTTTGATTACAGTGCAGCTTGGATAAATAATAATAATAATAGATTTTATTTAGTACAGCGCCTTTAAGGCGAGACACTGCAGGCAAAAACGCAGTTTTTTTATGCATCTATCAAATTGAGATTTTGGGCTTTTTGGTTTTTCAGAAAGTGTTTTTTCAGACTAGTGGAAGGAAAACATCTAAACACACTGTTAAGTGTTTCTTTTATAGCACTTTATCTATGCCCCAAATCCCCTCTGTAACAACATTTGACTCTAATATGCAAAAAAAAAATTACAAATTTAAAAATTTAAAAAATAAACAAGAATTATGAAACTGACTTCATCCAGTGTTTAGATTTTCCATCTAGAAATGTATGCAAATTAGTGCATATTTCTTTAAATAATGCCTCATTTGCATATTTAAACCTAACATTTTAGAAAACTTGTAATACAAAAAATACTTGCAATTGTCTCACACTTTCTCAAAGTGCTTTATAACACAAGCAAACACAACAATCCAGCAAAAAACAATCAGCTGAAAGCAAATAAAATAAACAAAGAGTTCAGATGCAAAAGCCTCTAAATCCATCTGACATCTTTTTTTAAAAAAATGCATTTTTATCAGGCTCCGATGTATAGGTTTCTATGTAAGTATTTGAGCTTCTGATTGAGCTGAGGCTGGGATTTTATCGAGTTTGAAGTAAAAGTATTTGATGGATGTATAATATGTGTCCAGAGCATTCAAGTCAAGTCACCTTTATTTATACAGCGCTTTTTACAATACAGATTGTGTCAAAGCAACTTTACAGTACCAAACAGGAAGGTAATATATTATTAATGCAAAAAGAAAGCGTAAATAATTCTAGTTGAAGGAAATTAATCAATAATTCCAAATTAATAACAAATTTAATTTAAATTCACTCAGTGTATTGTCTCATTTTTGACCAAGACGGCTTTTACTCTTCAAATAATTCATGAACCTTAGACATGAATATTAACCAGAAAAAAAAATCCTGTTGAATGACTATCATGAATGCAATTCTCAGAATTTGTATGATCTTTTTCATTCTAGGAATCGTATTTGATCCAGTTGGAATTTCTGTGTATTTCTCCTCCTCATGGCGTCATCACGGCTGATGAAGGGTGCCGCGTGTGACGTCACGCCAGCAGTCCGCGTGCACGCGCAGGCCACACCCACCGCATTGCAGAACCACAAAAACGGAAACCGGTACCGGCGAAGTTCGTGAACTTATGTCATGTGACCGTAAATCACCCAGAAGCGCAATGAATCGCCAACAGACACGTGTATAAAACATACAATGCATGCAAACCATAAAGGCGCAGAAAACGCACGGGAGCGATTTAGTGACAGGCACGCGCATCTGTGTTCCTGGCAGAAGGGTGTGTGTGTGTGTGTGTGTGTGTGTGTGTGTGCGTGCGTGTCATGATGACTGTCAATCGGATTACACACAAATACAACTCTATTGCTTTGAGTTGTGCTCCCATAGCGGATGCTGCTGAAGGACACACGCGCGCGCGCACACACACTCACACACACTGGAACCATTGCTGCTGTATTTTTCTGTCATTCATCCGAACACACACACAAACACGAGACTGAAGCAGAATAACGGCTGTTTACCGGCTCTGATGCTGCTGCTGCTTCCCGGTGCGCTCGGCGACAGACTGACTGCAGACACACACACACACACACACACACACGCACGCACACACACACTCCTGTACTGCGCATCAGTCACACACCCTCCTATAAGCACGCATATATACACACTCACATATATATAGGCAGATGCACTAAAGCCTGAATGAGTGTGTGTTTGTGACTCACCGTGTGCTGCTGCTCCGGTCACTAGCGCCGGTGTCGGTGTGTTTCTGTCGGTGATCAGAGCAGTGCGGCACTCACGGGGTTAAACCAACATGCTGACTCATCACTAATATCTATAGCTCACTCAATTTATCACACACACACACACACACACACACACACACACACACACACACACACACACACACACAGACCATGCAAGATAAACTAACATCGAAAACAAAAATAAAATGTGACACCAGGACCACAAAACCAGTCATTATGGTCAATTATACATCATCTGAAACAGCTGTTCTCTAAGCCATACAGTATGACTGTTGGTTCTACTGATTTCCATTGTATACATGTAGCAGCTATACATTTCTTTTGCTGCTATCAGAGCCACAAAACGTAGATTCTTCCTTTGATCAAGCTGAAGAACTGATTCATGATGAAAGCGTAACATTAATAATTTTGCTAATAGTTTGAATTATATTTCTCCAATAGGTTTTTAGCTCAGAACATGACCAAAATGCTGTTCTTTTGAACTTTCTATTCGCGAATCCTGAAAAATAAAACGCATGAGTTGCAGAAATATTGTGCAGCAAGTGTTTTCAACATTGATAATAATCAGAAGTGTTTGTTGAGCAGCCAATCAGAATATTAGAATGATTTCTGAAGGATCATGTGACAGAAAACTGAATAATAATGCTGAAAATTCAGCTGTGCATCACAGAATTTAATTACATTTGAACAGATATTCTACGTTTCTGTTGAAAAAAAAAGTAATCAATGTTTGAAAAGATTTGGGGCAAATTTATTGTATGCATGAATAATTTGGATGTTACATCGACTGAAAAAGCGGAATAAAAACGCTTTCCATTGGTGTATGGTTTGTTAGGATAGGACAATATTTGGAAATCTGTAATATGAGGGTGCAAAAAAAAAAATATATATAAATAAATATTGAGAAAATGCCTTTCAAGTTGTTCAAATGAAGTTCCATGCATATTACCATTTAAAAATTACGTTTTTACATTTATTCATTTGGCAGACGCTTTTATCCAAAGCAGCTTAAAATTGGGGAATACAACAAGTGATTCATCCTAAACAGGCAAATTGACATAGGAAGTGCTCATAATACGGTATATGTGTGACACACACACACACACACACACACACACACACACAGACCATGCAAATGTAGCCTACTAAGATAAACTAACATCAAAAACAAAAACAACAAGGACCACAAAACCAGTCAAAATGGTCAATTATACATCATCTGAAAGCGTAATAAAAACGCTTTCAGTTGGTGTATGATTTGTTAAGATAGGACAATACTTGGAAATCTGTAATCTGAATCTAAAAAAAATACCATATATGTGACCCTGGAGCACAAAACCAGTCATAAGGCTAATTGTAATAATATGACAATATCTGGCTGAGATACAACTATCTGAAAATCTGGAATCTCAGGGTGCAAAAAATACAAATATTGAGAAAATCGCCTTTCAGGTTGTTCAAATTTAGTTCTTAGCCATGCATATTACTAATCAAAAATTATGTTTTTACATTTATTAATTTATTAACAATAACTCTTTTATCCAAAGCGACTCATAATTGTGGAATACAACAAGCGTTTCATCCTAAAGAGGCAAATCAACATAGGAAGTGCTCATAATACCATAAGTGTGACCCTGGAGCACAAAAACAGTCATAAGGGTCAATGATAGGGCAATATTTGGCTGAGATACAACTATTTGAAAATCTAATATCTGAGGGTGCAAAAAAACACAAATATTGAGAAAATCGCCTTTAAAGTTGTGCAAATGAAGCTCTTTGCAATGCATATTACTAATCAAAAATTAAGTTTTGATATATTTACAGTATGAAATTTACAAAATATTTTTATGGGACATGATCTTAATATCCTAATGATTTTTGGCATAAAAGAAAAATCAATAATTTTGACCCATACAATGTGTTTTTGTCTATTGCTACAAATATACCCCAGTGACTTAAGACTGGTTTTGTGCTCCAGGGTCACAAATGAATAAATTCCTACCTACCTATGTAAAAGTGCTTTACTTACTATCACATTTAGGCATCTACTATAGGATACTAGGGAGTAAAGCATTTAGTACAGCGGCGTATATTAAAGTGTCACATGCAGTTTGTGAAAGTGAAATGTTTGGTGAAAATGCAAACTCTTTAGTCTGTTTATATCACGATTCTGCCATTTAACAAAAAATTCAAACTCAAAAAAAAAAATGCTGAACGAAGAGACAAAAAGTCTGCTCACCAAGGCTGCATTTATTTGATCAAAAATACAGTAAATATGTAAAATATTCTTTTAATTTTAATTGTTTTCTACGTGAATCTCTATTGAAATGTAATTTATTTCTGTGATGCAAAGCTGTATTTTTAGCATCATTTAGTGTCACATGATCCTCCAGAAATCATTCTAATATACTGATTTGCTGCTCAACAAATATTTGGTATTTTTTCTTTATTCTTTTTTTTTTTTTTTAAATTATAAGCAAAAGCAACCGATATTTAAATCTCTTCATAAAAAACAATTAGGGCTGTCAAACGATTAATCGAATCCAAAATAAAAGTTTATGTTTACATACTACATATTTGTGTATTATGTATATATAAATACACACACATGCATTTTAAGGAAAAATATTTTAGATTTATATCTAAAATATTTATATTTATTTATAATCTAAATTGCATACAGGTATATATATATATATATATATATATATTGTTTTAATATATACATGCATGTGTGTCTATTTATATGTACATAATAAATATACCAAGTAAACACACATACAGAATGTAAACATGAACTTTTATTTTGGATGTGATTAATCGCAATTAATCGTGATTAATCGTTTGACAGCCCTAAAAACAATACTAGTCAATATCATCACATCACCAGTACTAAAGTTTCTTTATGGTAAGCAGTGAGGCATTATTAGACATAACAGTGTGACCATTCAAGTTGCCAATTTTTGTACATTTCCAGAAACTTTTGAAAATTCCCAGGAAAATTCCCCCAAATCCTGGAAAGTTTCCAAAATTTACTGAAAATTTTCCACATTTCTGCAAACCTAGTGACCATACATAAAGCTGTTTTGAAACGATGCATACTGTGAAAAGTGCATGAATGAATAATATTTATAGTGACAATACTAACATCAGTCTGTATTCACAGAAATGTAATTAACATTATTCAGTGTTGAAACATTTCCCATTTGAATGTCAGACTCCAAACACAAAGCTCTTAATTTCACTCTGCTCCTGAACTTCAGAAGAGACTCAGAGCATCACACACACACACACACACACACACACACACACACTCTCAGAGAGTCTGGATGGAGTCCACACATGTGAAAACATCAGCAGAAACTCCAGAACACAGGGCCAAATGAGACGCAGCCATCTGATTCATGCAGATAATCACAGATGAGGCCTGACAAAATCGCTTCCCTATAAATATACCCTTAGGAAAACTCACTAATAAATCTTTTTAATATAATAAAATGTTCCCGTGGCATTACGCGAAAATATAATTCAATCTGACCGAAGAAATAAACACACGTCATCCTGACATGCTCTTTGCTCGTCTGCCTGCCGCTCCTTTAGGATGCTGTCTGCTGTGCATGTAGATGAGTCCCGCCGTCTGCGTTTCCCATCATGCATCTGCGCACACACACACACACACACACACACTTAAACACACACTAGGGATGCTCACATTGACCGTTTAACCGTTAACCGCCAGTAAGAATTTTAACCGATTAATGATATCAGTTAAACGGTTTAAAAGTTTTTTTTTCTACAAGTATTTTTTTTATGTTTGCTGCACGGTGAAAGAACAATGCTATACATAAGAATTTGTTTACTCACGGGCGAGTGTCGACGCGTGCAGCATGCTTAGGCTATACAGACATATTTCGCAGAGCAAACGCCTGCTTCACCTTCACTTGCAGCCTATACGCAACACAGTGGCAAGCGGCAATATTGGATAAATGGCTATCAGAGAGTGAATCCGTGAGTGAATGGATTCTGAATGGATAATAGCCTAGAAAGTGCGCTCCCTTACACTGTAAAACCTGATAAGTTCAGAAAACTCAAAACTTTTGTGGACACCGAATACCTCAACATGTAAACATGTAAAAAATTTTGAGTAAACATAAATTTCATTTTATTTAATATTTAAGTACAGTATACTTAAAAATACTGTTTATCATATTTAATGTTTTAATTTAACCAGATATAAAAAATGTAATGCAAAAATACTTAGTACTAATTAGCTATAACACATCAGCACATGCTAAAGTGGTTATCAGAAAGACTCTTAATATATACTTGCATTTAAATTGTCAAAGAACGTGCAGTATATGTAGTCTTCAAATTTTGTTGTCCATCCTCAACCAAAACCACAGGCTCTACTCTTTACCACAACGGTAACACAACAAATTCAACAAAACAGAAACCTATGTAAACCCTAACATAACACAACATTTAAGTACTAACTAATGTCTCCCTATGTTCATCTTGTGCAAAAAAACACAAAATAACACTTAATTTCAACATTTATTTTCCATGTCGTCTGATGCAAAGCATGCTGGGAACTAGAAAACTCAATCATTCTAAGTTCAGTTTACTACAACGACATTTTGAGTTTACAGAACTTATTTCAATTAATTTGAGTGAAAATAACTCATTCAATTTCAGTAAATTTCACTGTTCGGGTTTACAGTGTACAATCACTTGAAAAAGCTGTCACACATCTTAATGAAGTTCAGCGCTATCTCAAGGTTAATAAAGAGTAATAAAAGAACCTTTACACTCCGCAATTACTCTCTTATTTACATCATGTCTACATTTTCTGTTTTAATAATAGTTCGCGAACGTGTAGAACAGAACTGAACATAACACTACCGGCATTTTGGGTGCTGAGAGTCTCCTTCAGCTATTAAAATAGTTACATTTTGTATGTAATGGCAAAGTGATTATATTTCGTTTCGTTTTTCGTTTTTTGCTCTTTAAATATACGTTTTTGTTTTTTTAAAGTAAGGAACAGCGGCCAGCGGAAGACTGTTCATAGTCTGATCAATTTGCCTTCTCAAATCATCACGACTTGCATGAAATAAAATATATAGATCTAAAACTGTTAAAGTAGCTAACCTAGATAAATGCATTTCATTTTTGGAGAGTGGAAGCTGGAACCGCTTTGCAGGACATGGAGGCGCAGCGCGATCATTTGCATTTTTTTCAGTGAATATATAATAGAAAGCTTTAAATGATTACTTAACGAAACAAAACAAATCGAAAAAAAAAAACTATTTTATTAGGCTATGTAATCCGTAAAGATACATTTCTTTCTAAAGGTGCGTTCAAAAAAGAGATTGGGAGTCAGGGTCTTCTCTGCTGGTGCGTGATAATTTGAGGATACGTGAATTTTTGTTGTTGCTCTGCTGCCCTCTGCTGCTGTTTGCGAGTTAAAATAAAATGTTTGTTTGTAATTTTTATGTATCATTTTTTTTTTTATATATACATACATTTATCATTCTAATTTGATCAGTAAACGGTTAAAGTTCGGCTGACATGCAGCGGTTGTCGGTCAGGAAAATTAACCGAAATGAACATCCCTAACACACACACACACACACACACACACACACACACACACTCCAAACAGCAGCATCAGTGTAAGAGGCGAGTGTTAACGCGCTTGAGTTCAGGTCAGCTGTCAATCACATGTCAGACTGTCACTCTGATTGGCTCCTGTTGTTCGGCTTCGTTAATGAATATTCATACACTAATTATCTTCGGAGAAGCAGAGTGTGAGCAAACTCATTTGCTGCTCGGCTGCTCTGTGGGCGTCAGTCTGTAATCTGGAGCGTCTCAAACTCAAGAGCTTCTAAAACAGCTAAAAAAGAAGCCAAAACACTGAGATGGTCTGTAAAGCTGCTTTTAAACAATCTGTTGTGAAAATCACTTTATAAAGGAGCATTTTCTTCTGAACGGTTGAATTAAAGACCTACAGAACTGGATTAAAGATTGAAAGAGATCTCTTCGGCTCACCAAGGCTGCATTTATTTGATTAAAAATGCAGTAAAAATGTGAAATAATATTGTTATTTAAAACAGCTGTTTTATAAGTGAATATCTGTTAAACTCTAATTTATTTCTGTGATGCGCAGCTGAATTTTCAGCATCATTACTCCAGTCTTTAGTGTCACATGATCCTTCAGAAATCATTCTAATATATTGATTTGCTGCTCAAAGAAACATTTCTGATTATTATCAGTGTTGAAAACACCTGTGCTGCTCAGTATTTCAGTGGAAACTGTCATGCATTTTATTTTTCAGGATTCACAGATGAATAGAAAGTTCAAAAGAACAGCATTTTGGTCATGTTCTGAACTAAAAACCTATTAGAGAAACATAATTTATACACTGCAAAAAATGCTTTTCTTACTTAGATTTGTTGTCTTGTTTCCAGCTAAAATATCTAAAACTTCTTAAATCAAGCAGGATTTTCTAGACAAGTAAAAATTATTGTCTTGTTTTCAGACAAAATATGTTAAAATAAAGTGAGATTTTGCTTGAAACGAGCAAAATAATCTGCCAATGGGGTAAGAAAAAATAATCTAGCTTTCAGCTTGAAATAAGATTATTTTGCTTACCCCATTGGCAGATTATTTAGCTTGTTTCAAGCAAAAACTCATTTAATTTTAACTTCTTTTTTCTGAAAACAAGACAATAATTGTTACTTGTCTAGAAAATCCTCCTTGATTTAAGAATTTTTAGATATTTTGGCTGGAAACAAGACAAAAAATCTAAGTAAGAAAAGCATTTTTGCAGTGAACTACTGGCAAAATTATTAATGTTAAGCCTTCATCTGATCCGAGATTTATGTTACTAGGGGATGAATCAGTTCTTCAACTTGATCAAAGGAAGAATTTACGTTTTGTTAAGATGGCTCTGATAGCAGCAAAAGAAATGTACCAGTGTTGGGCATTAACGCGTTACTGTAACGCAGTTACTTTTGACAGTAACTAATACTCTAACGCGTTACTTTTTAAATAAAGTAACTCAGTTACCGTTACAATATGGTGCGTTTGTCCGTTACTTTTTGAATTCATTCATTTTGGCTGAAGTGCTGCCTACCAGTGATGCGCGGGTTGTTTTTTTTCCGTTTTTTTCCGCCCCGCACCCGCGATCTAGGCATTTTAATGTAAATGAAAACAGCCTTTATTTCAGCCTGAAAGGGCATGGAATCATTGCCTTGTAAACTGGCAACAACACACTGTAAACCCGAACAGTGAACTTTACTGAAATTAAATGAGTTATTTTCACTCAAATAAATGAAAAGTTCATTGAACTTAATTGAAATAAGTTCTGTAAACTCAAAATGTCATTGTAGTAAACTGAACTTAGAATGATTGAGTTTTCTAGTTCCCAGCATGCTTTGCATCAGACGACATGGAAAATAAATGTTGAAATTAAGTGTTATTTTGTGTTTTTTTGCACAATGATTAACATAGGGAGACATTAGTTAGTACTTAAATGTTGTGTTATGTTAGGGTTTACATAGGTTTCTGTTTTGTTGAATTTGTTGTGTTACCGTTGTAGAGCCTGTGGTTAGGTTGAGGATGGACAACAAAATTTGAAGACTACATATACTGCAGGTTCTTTGACAATTTAAATGCAAGTATATATTAAGAGTCTTTCTGATAACCACTTTAGCGTGTGCTGATGTGTTATAGCTAATTAGTACTAAGTATTTTTGCATTACATTTTTTATATCTGGTTAAATTAAAACATTAAATATGATTAACAGTATTTTTAAGTATACTGTACTTAAATATTAAATAAAATTACATTTAAATATTTAAGTTTTTATTTGTTATAATTTATAAATTGTGTTTACTCAAAAATTTTGAAATGTTTACTCAAAAGTTTTGAGGTAATCGGTGTCCACAAAAATTGAGTTTTCTGAACTTATCGGGTTTTACAGTGCATGAATATGAACCATAAATAATAACAAGATAACGATAAACATTTTCAACATTCACAAAGCAGCGTTTGTATTCATCTAATAGGCTAAAAAAATGTTCAGATTTGTATAGGTCTACAGTTCAGGTGCGCAGCTACGAGTTCGACCTGAATCCGTCTTTTCCCCCTTCTCCCAGAATAGCGTATACTACTACTGTTTCAGCTATTAAAATAGTTACATTTTGTATGTAATGGCAAAGTGATTATATTTCGTTTCGTTTTTTCATTAAGTTAATTTAGATTTTTGTGTTCGTTAAATATAAGGGTTTTTTTAAAAGTAACGAACAGCAACCAGAAGACTGTTCATAGTCTGATCAATTTGCCTTCTTAAATTCATCACGACTTGCATGAAATAAAATCTATAGATCTAAAACTCTTAAAGTAGCTATGAAACAATATTGGTTTAAACGTTAAACCTAGATAAATGTGCGCTAGGTGCATATGGTTTTTGCAGAGGGGAAGCTGAAACCGCTATGGAGTCGCCAGCGCGATCTTTTGCATCTTTTTCAGCGAATGCCTCACAAACATGATAAATATTTAAATATAAAGCTTGAAATTATTACTAAACGAAATCAAATAAATCGGGGGGAAAACTCTTTCTAGTTGCGTCCGAAAAGGAGATTGCGAGTCAGGGTTTTTGCGACACCATTTCAGAATGCACTAGTTTATTGATGGATCATTTAAACATCTCCTAACTGTTTTCCTCAAACACATTCATTGTTAATTATTTTTGTCGTCTTTCAGATGCGTGTTGCCACCTCGCTCATGATTTTCTTAGCGTTACATAATGCTTTCGATGACAAACGGATTTACGCTCTGATTAAACGGTGTGTATTCAATACTTTCAGTTTCTGCTGGCCTGACAAATTGCTTTGTATTTAAGTCAGTTTTGTGTTTGTATAGACCATAACGCACAAAAGGGCATTAACGGAAACATCAAAGAACGTTCTTTAAAAAAGTAACTAAAAAGTTACTTTTGACAGTAACGCGTTACATTTTGGTGTAAGTAATCAACAAAGTAATTGAGTCACTTTTTGACTGAAGTAACTAGTAACTGTAACTAACTGTAGCACAACACTGTGTATAACTATACAATGGAAATCAGTAGAACCAACAAGTCATACTGTGTGGCTTAGAGAACTTTCGTCTTATGTTTCAGTTGAAAAAATAATGTTTAATCTTAATTAATGTTTAATTAAAAGAAGCCATTAATGTTTGAAAAGATCTGGGGCAAATTTATTGTATACATGAATAATTTGGATGTTACATCGACTAAAAATGCTGATTGATAATGTCTTTAATTTATTTAATTTCTTTTATTTATTATTATTATATCGCTATTTACTTATTTATTATTTTTCATATATATATATATATATATATATATATATATATATATATTGCCATTAATGTTTGAAAAGATCTGGGGCAAATTTATTGTATACATGAATAATTTGGATGTTACATCGACTAAAAATGCTGATTGATAATGTCTTTAATTTATTTAATTTCTTTTATTTATTATTATTATATCGCTATTTACTTATTTATTATTTTTCATATATATATATATATATATATATATATTGCCATTAATGTTTGAAAAGATCTGGGGCAAATTTATTGTATACATGAATAATTTGGATGTTACATCGACTAAAAATGCTGATTGATAATGTCTTTAATTTATTTAATTTCTTTTATTTATTATTATTATATCGCTATTTACTTATTTATTATTTTTCATATATATATATATATATATATATATATATATTGCCATTAATGTTTGAAAAGATCTGGGGCAAATTTATTGTATACATGAATAATTTGGATGTTACATCGACTAAAAATGCTGATTGATAATGTCTTTAATTTATTTTATTTATTTTATTTATTATTATTATATCACTATTTACTTATTTATTATTTTTCATATATATATATATATATATTGCCATTAATGTTTGAAAAGATCTGGGGCAAATTTATTGTATACATGAATAATTTGGATGTTACATCGACTAAAAATGCTGATTGATAATGTCTTTAATTTATTTAATTTCTTTTATTTATTATTATTATATCGCTATTTACTTATTTATTATTTTTCATATATATATATATATATATATATATATATATATATATATATATATATATTGCCATTAATGTTTGAAAAGATCTGGGGCAAATTTATTGTATACATGAATAATTTGGATGTTACATCGACTAAAAATGCTGATTGATAATGTCTTTAATTTATTTAATTTATTTAATTTATTATTATTATATCACTATTTACTTATTTATTATTTTTCATATATATATATATATATATATATATATATATATATATATATTGCCATTAATGTTTGAAAAGATCTGGGGCAAATTTATTGTATACATGAATAATTTGGATGTTACATCGACTAAAAATGCTGATTGATAATGTCTTTAATTTATTTAATTTCTTTTATTTATTATTATTATATCGCTATTTACTTATTTATTATTTTTCATATATATATATATATATATATATATATATATATTGCCATTAATGTTTGAAAAGATCTGGGGCAAATTTATTGTATACATGAATAATTTGGATGTTACATCGACTAAAAATGCTGATTGATAATGTCTTTAATTTATTTAATTTCTTTTATTTATTATTATTATATCGCTATTTACTTATTTATTATTTTTCATATATATATATATATATATATATATATATATATATATATATATATATATATATATATATATATATATATTGCCATTAATGTTTGAAAAGATCTGGGGCAAATTTATTGTATACATGAATAATTTGGATGTTACATCGACTAAAAATGCTGATTGATAATGTCTTTAATTTATTTAATTTCTTTTATTTATTATTATTATATCGCTATTTACTTATTTATTATTTTTCATATATATATATATATATATATATATATATATATATATTGCCATTAATGTTTGAAAAGATCTGGGGCAAATTTATTGTATACATGAATAATTTGGATGTTACATCGACTAAAAATGCTGATTGATAATGTCTTTAATTTATTTAATTTATTTAATTTATTATTATTATATCACTATCTACTTATTTATTATTTTTCATATATATATGTATATATATATATATATATATATATATATATATATATATATATATAGTTTTTGTTCAAAAAAAGAAAATTCAATAATTTTGACCCATACAACGTATTTTTGCCTATTGCTACAAATATACCCCAGTGACTTAAGACTGGTTTTGTGCTCCAGGGTCACACTTTTTAATCAATTGAATGTGTCTTTGATGAATAAAAGTATTAATTTCTTTAAAAATGAGACTGAGAGAGATCTAACAGCTCATTCTTCTCTGAGATCACAGGAGTTTGAGCTATAAGCACCAGTCAGTCATCACTACAGTCATTATTATTACTGTCACTGTGTTTGATGATGATGATGATGATGATGATGGAGCAAATCACACATTTTACCATCAAACATCAAGCAGAGCAGAAAAGAAATGTAGAGCGCTAGAATAATATAGAGAAAACATACCTGACATCCTAACAAACACTATATAATGATATTACTTTTTCCAAGTAACTAGTAAAGTAACGCGTTACTTTTTAATAGACAATTCTTCCCCCTCATCTATTAATTAAAAGCTCTCCTGTCCCCATGTCAAAAGAAATCGGGATTAAGATGCTACTTTAGTTCTAGAATAAATGTGAGCATGCATTAATTCATCTCACACACAAAATTCAGTTATTCAGTATTCCTCAAAATAAAAATTACGCAAACCTGCAATAATCAAATACACTAGCAGTCAGAAGTTTGGACACATCCTCTCATTTAATGTTTTTAAAGAAGTCTCTTCTGCTCATCAAGGCTGCATTTATTTGATCAAAAATACAGAAAAAAACAGTAATATTTCAAAATGTTATTGCAATATAAAATACTGGTTTTTATTTTAATATACTTTACATTATAATTTATTCCTGTGATGCAAAGCTGAATTTTCATCAGCTGTTACTCCAGTCTTCAGTGTCACATGATCCTTCAGAAATCATTCTGATATGCTGATTTATTATTAAGATTATCAATGTTAGAAACAAATATGTTTTTGCAACCTGTGATTGTTTTTTCAGGATTTTTCAAGTTAAAAAACAGCGGTTATTCTTATATATACTTTTCTAACAATGTGAATCTATGCTGAATAAAAGCATTAAATTCTTCAAAAAAAGAAAGAATAAAAACATACTGACCCCAAACTTTTGAACAGTAGTGTATATTGTTAGAAAACCTTTCTATTTTAAATAAATGCTGTTCTTTTTTAAAGTTTATTGATCAAAAATATTCTGAAAAAAGTATTAGGTTACAAAAAAAAAAAAAACTGTTTCCAACATAATAAATCAGTATATTAGACTGATTTCTGAAGGATCATGTGACACTAAAGACTGGAAAATTCAGCTTTAATTACAAATATAAATTAAATTTTAATGCATATTAACATAGAAAAACATTGATTTACATCATAATAATATTTCATAATATCACTGTTTTTTTCTGTATTTTTGATCAAGTGAAAACAGCCTTGATAAGCATAAGAAACTTCTTTAAAAAACATTAAATGAGAGGCTCTGTCCAAACTTTTGACTGCTAGTGTATATTAAATAATACAAATTTCCTTTATGCTCATCAAGGCTGCATTTATTTGCTCAAAAATACAGAAAGAAACAGTAATATTGCAAAATGTTATTACAATATAAAACACTGTTTTTTTTATATATATACTTTACAATATAATTTATATAATTCTTAAAATGTCCAAACTTTTGACTGGTAGTGTATGTTAAATAATACAAATTTCCTTTATGTATTTAATCCCATTTTAGTAACCAGTGTCTTTGCTGCCGACCTTCGATGATCCAATTCATCCATACTAATTAAGCAAAAATTACTCAAGATGATCTAACATTTTTTTTCTTTTATGACTTTTTTCTGTGGTCTGCTGTACAGATGTGAATTTACTTTTCTTTAAGCCTGAGGCTTTTGGTGTGAAAAGGCTTTTGCATTTGCCAAAAATAGAACTTTTTATATTAAAAACAAACAAGCAAGCCCTGCCCAGATTTAAAAAGTAACGCAAAAGTAACGTAACACACTACTTTTCATAAAAAGTAACTAAGTAACGTAACACACACACACACACTCTCTCTGATCAGCCATGATTTCATTGGGATTAGTCTCTAAATCCTCATGTTTGTGGAGTAAACGTGTGTTTCTGATCAAAGGATGATTGAGATGATGTGCTGAAACAGCTCTGTTCAGTGTCTTTCATGTGTTCTGATTTATTCATTCACTGTAATTGTAAGAGTCCATAGAGTCCCGCTAGTCTCACATCAACACTGAGCAGAATACAAACACAATGATGCAAGGTTTAGCAGGAGAAAGACATCGAAAGTCAGGGAATTTTATATTTATTTTGTTGAAGTCATGGAATATCAGGGATTTTTTCTGTTTCCATTTATCAAAATGTAAATTTTCTATACCGTATTTAGTTTTATTGCATTGTCTCATGTGTTTTGTTATGATTAGGTTATGGTTATGAAAGCATAAAAAACTAAAATTCATTTCTGTAGTAATAGTACGGAAAAATATCAAAGTGTATTTAACAGGTAAAAGCAAAAAAAGTAGTAAGTGTGTTTTGCACTAAAAACATCTGTAAACAAGTAAATAAAGCTTGCAGATGGATGGATCCGTTGACTATAGGTCATGGAAATTCAGCTTTTTAGTCACTGAAAGTGTTGAAAAAGTCAAAAAGTGGCCATAATATATTTTAAATATATTTTTTCAAGTTGAAATACAATTAGTTTCAACTTACCAAAATTAAACATAATATAACATGCCAAAAAAAAAAAAAAATTAAATATATATACATGCAAATGTGGATGCAATAGCTATCAAAACTTGATGTGTAATAATTTAATAGTATTGTATGTTCACAGACGTAATGGACAACAACAACAACAACAAAAAACATTTTTCTTCAGATGTGACATATGTGGATGTATTTTCTTGGATTGAAATATATGAAGGGGAAAAGATATTTTTAAATGTTTATATATATATATATATATATATATATATATTTATAAATAATATTTATATTTTCAAAAACACCAATTGAGTAAAAAAATATATATTTGGAAACATTTTAGAATATATATTTTTGCATATTTGTAAATTTACAAATTGTATATTTGCAGAGAATATATATTTTTGTATATTTGTAAAACTCAATGAGTCAAAATAAGGATAAATGTGACCCTGGACCACAAAACCAGTCATAAGGGTCAATTCTTCTGAGATTTATACATCATATGAAAGCTTTCCACTGATGTATGGTTTGTTAGGATCGGACAATATTTGTTCAAGATATAACTATTTGAAAATCTGTAATCTAAGGGTGCAAAAACAATCTAAATATTGAGAAAATCACCTTTAAAGTTGTCCAAATGAAGTACTAGCAATGCAGCTAATCAATAATTAAGTTTTGATATATTTGCAGTAGGAAATTTACTAAATATCTTCATGCACGTGATCTTAATACTTAATATCCTAATGATTTTTTGCCATAAAAGAAAAATCAATAATTTTGACCCATGCAATGTATTTTTGCCTATTGCTACAAATATACCCCAGTGACACAAAATCTATCTATTCATAGCCACACAGCTTAAACTTTACATGTTAACATGAGAGACTAACCTCACAGAATCACTAACTTTGTGTAAAATCATATTCAGTTTTTCGACTGACCACAGAAAGCTAATAACCCATACTGCATAAATAACAAAAAAATAAATACATTTACAATTATACAAAAAATATATAATCTAAAATATATTTTCTACTCAGTTGGTGTTTTTTAAAATATAAATATTATTTATAAATATTTTTTAAAAACATTTAAAAATAACTTTTCCCATTCATATATCTCAATCCAAGAAAATACATCCACATCTGAAGAATTATTATTATTATTTATTTTTTGTCCATTATGTGTGTGAACATACAAGACTATTCAATTATTACACATCACGTTTTGATAGCTATTGTATCCACATTTGCATGTGAATAAAATAAATTTTGAAATATATTATTATTGGCATGTTATATTTTAGTACGTTGAAAAAATTATATTTTCAGTTTCAAAAATATATTTGAGTTTCACTTGTACAACATATATTTAGCATATATTTAAAATAGTAATTATAATTATGGCCTGTTTTTGACTTTTGCCTGACTTTCAGTGACTAAAAAGCTGAATTTCCATGACCTATAATGAACAGATCCATCCATTTACTTGTTCACAGATGTTTTTAGTGCAAAACACACCTATACACTACTTTTTTTTTTGCTTTTAACCATTAAATGCACTTTTTTCTGTATTATTTCTACAGAAATTAATTTTTGTTTTATATGCTTTCATAACCACAACCCAACCATAACAATAGTCAAAATGCATGAAACAATGCAATAAATCGAAAATTTACATTTTGATAAATGCACAGCAAAAAAGCTTTTCTTACTTAGATGTTTTGTCTTGATGTCTCTAGATGTTGTCTCTTTCAAGCCAAAATATCTAAAAATTCTTAAAACAAGAAGGATTTTCTAGACAAGTAAAATTTATTGTCTTGTTTTCAGAAAAACAATTCAAAATTAAGTGTTTTTGCTTGATACAAGCAAAATAATCTCCCAGTGGGGTAAGCAAAATAATCTTGTTTTCTGTTTGAAATATAAGTATTTTTCTTACCCCATTTTCAGATTATTTTGCTTGTTTTAAGCAAAAACACACTTAATTTTGACTTGTTTTTTCTGAAGACAAGACAATCATTTTTGCTGGTCTAGAAAATCCTTCTTGATTTAAGAATTTTTAGATATTTTGGCTGGAAACAAGACAAAAAATCTAAGAAAGAAAAATAAGAAAAGCATTTTTTAGACAACAATTGTTTACTTGTCTAGGAAATCCTCCTTGTTTTAAGAATTTTTAGATATTTTGGCTGCAAACAAGACAAAAAATCGAAGTAAGAAAAGCATTTTTGCAGTGTGGAAACAAAAAAATTTAAGCAACAAACAAAAATCCCTGATATTCCATGACTTGGATAAAATAAATATAAAATTCCCTGACTTTCAATATCTGGAATAGACCTTTTAAAACTCTATGATATTCCAGAAATTCCCTGAAATTAGTAATCTAGATCAGTGATAATTCAGAACAAGCTTCATATTTCCGCTTATAAACATCTCTCCTCAAAGTCTTCCCATATAGAAGAGTTTTAGTGCACACATTTGATTTCATATTTGCTTTTACAATCTGATCCACATGAGTCTCTGTGGTAATAATGACTGAAACGTCACAGATGATCTACAGACTTTAACCTCAGTCTTGATCCAGATCATCGCTCTAACGCCAGAAGGACAAAACGCACATTACACACAGACTCACTCCTCTCATTATTCTCTGAGAGACCAGATGAGACCAGATGAGACCAGCTGCACACGGGTCTCTTGAGGAAACAGCGGTCTGGATGTTTTATCCTCTCAAAGTCCCACGTGACCAAGAAACCACCTCAATTATTCAGACAAAACCCGACTGAAAACTCAGACACTAACAGAAGTCAGTCCTCTGACCTCATTCTTTTCACACTCACTACAGAATCAACATTCAGGCGATCACAACTGCATTCTCACTCATCTGTGTGCAATAAAAAGAGAATAAACAACTAATTAACGCATTGAGTCCAACAGTAACTCATGACAGAAAGCAGTCGCTTAAATAAAAAAATACAAAAATCACAAACAAAACACTGTTGGTGAATGTTGACTAAAACATTCACTGCAAAAAAAGCTTTTCTTACTTTGATTTTTTTGTCTTGTTTCCAGCCAAAATATGTACAATTCTTAAATCAAGACGGATTTTCTAGATTTGTTACAGTTTTTTTCAATTGCTAACAAGCGTTTACCAATACTTAAAGTACTTTTTCTAAACTCTTAACACAGCAACGCAGCTACATCACACAATTAGCCAAATAGTTAATTTTCTCTCTAAAACCACATTTTAGGAAATAAATTCAAACTCTACATTTCAAAATGCTTAATACCTTTTTCTACATATACTAACTCTATAAAAACACAGCAAATCTTATTCAAAACCGAGTAATTCGGTCAAAACTTTAGCACTAGTTTCTGTTCAACAGACACATATAGTCAATCACAGCACAGTGATTGTCAAAATACTAACAGCTGATGGCTTTACAAAAACTGCATTACTTGTCATGTTTCAGTTCTACCTGCATATAATAGATGACATAAAATCCATTGTTTTTTTTTATTTAGCCTTGAGTTTGCCTTCAACTGAAACCCATTTTACATTTGTTGAATGTGTTCTTTCTTGAGTCATTACTTTACAGAATGTACAATAGAAAAAGATAGGCTAACCTATGCAGAAATTCATTTGGAACCTTGATTGAAATTGCTTTCCAGTGGATAAGGTTTAGAAATGGATGGTGCTCCCATGGAAGCTGATGCCAGTGATCAACAAAACTTCCAACATACGTGGTCTTTGGTTACAGTTTTGCCACAGAATATGGGTAATGGGTAACTGTGACCTTTTTATCTCACAATTTGGACTTCTATTCTTGGAATTGTGAATTTACATCTTGCAATTCAGAATTGTGAGATAAAAAATTCACAGTTACCCTTTACCCTTTATATTCTGTGGCAGAAATAAGCTTTCATTCCACATAAGGGGAAAAAAACAAACATAAAAATGCAGTCCAACACACATTCTTACTCCTCTCCCCTACCTCTTCTTCTCCCTTTTCTAATCCAACTACTCCTCTACCTCCTACAACTATTTCTCTGCCAGGCATTTTCTCTCTCTCTGATTCTTTGTGTTGTTCTGCATCCACAAAACCAATTCAAAGAGGTCTTTTTTACTCTGTGTTGATGTAATGGAAAT